>NTHP01000057.1:650482-672458 GCA_003416845.1 Oplegnathus fasciatus
AGTGATAAAGTTTGCTATGACCTTGAGAGAGACTGGGAGGGTGTGTTGGAGATAAAGGCTGGATTCAAAGACTCTTTGAAAACATGCCGTGCCTCTCAGTCCACTGAGAACCTGCACATCCTGACAAATAAACAATTTTCAACACAAAAAGAAAATAATAACACAGAAGATTAGAGCCATGACTTACAATATGCACTTCATTACTGCTGTTTTTGTATTCCCCCAGGAGCTTTTCATTATAGCACATGAGACCCTGGGCTCCAATGTTATGTCGGATCTCCTTCTCTTCTTCAGCACGCATCATCCACTCCTGCAGTTCATCCACAGAATGAGCTTTTGGGCATTTGTTGCCGTACTCACACGTTTGTGGTCTAGGATGAAATGACAAAAAAACAATAAAAACAATAAAAAGACATTTCTCAGAAGATTTATACAACTTTGTTTGTCGTTTGTTTTTGGATGTGTTCTGGAGCTCCCTTACTATGGACTTCAATGCCTGAATTATAACAAATCAAACAAAGACGGTGAAATGCATATTATTATGTATTTCCTTTTCGTGTATGCATTTACTCTGTCATAATCAAATGAAAAACAGATGTTAAAAGGACAATTGTTAATAACAGAATAACTTTCCATGTCTCTTTAGAATCAAATCACAACACAGGAAACAAAGAAGTACATTACATTTCAGTGCAGAAACCTGCCAATACTAATGCAAAGCACTATCATTAGTTTTCATGAGGAGGTGAGAGGGAGCGTTTTCTTTTGGAGGTGGAGACACAACATCAATGCTAAAATGAAAAATCATGTCCAATCACAGCCTGGAGGCGGGGCCGTGGGTGGACCTTATCATTGCTGATGCAAGCTGACGGCAGCCATGACAGAGCACTTTTTACAGTTTTCTGCAGGCACGCTACTGTTTACTGCACATTTAATTACATTTATGATTGAGAATTCTTAAAGCTGCAGACATTCAGTCACAAAAGCAACTGAATGTACAGTCAATTTGTTTATTGAATTTATTTCAAACTGTGAGTGGCTCCTCCTTTTCTGTTGTGCATTGAATTGTTGGACAATAGTGTCAATCAACACCACACTGGAAGATCTTATGAATGTAGTATGTATGCTGGCATCTTTGAGGGCATGTACTTAATTGAATTATTTTACAGTATGAACACACTAAACACTCTGATTAAGATGATAAAGAATGATAAAGAACCCACATGAATCTACAGTATGGTTGTAAAAGGTGTAAAAGGGAGTAGTGTTTACCTCTCACACAGCCAAAGCTCAGCTCTGCAGTTGTGTGGAGGCTGTCGTCCTCTCCACTTGGTGGTGGTGTCCTCAGAAAGTAACTGGGCATGCTCCAAAGAGGAGCAGTGCTTGTAGAAGCTCTCTGGAGAGGAAAGGACCAGGAGGCAAACTTTGCAGTACACCGTGACCTGTCTGGGCCCCACCTGCTCCAGCCGGCTCAACTGAAGGAGATGAGGCCGAACGGAGAGCCCGCTGTGCTCCGCTTTCCACACGGCCATCTCCACCTCGCTCTGGGCAGACTGGCAGTGGCCGGTCTTATGCCAGCAGGGCTTGCCTTGCTTGACATGACTGCAGTACTTAAACTGACAGTTTGGGGGAAGAGGGCGCACCTGGCTGTAGATGTGCTTTCCGCTATTCTCTGATAGGTGATAAACTAAGACTGGGACCCATGCGTGCGCTGCATCTGCTGAGCAAGTGGCATTCCACCTTTTGGCTGTCAGTTTCTGCGGCTGATCAAGAAAGCAGTCTTTACAGAACTCGATGAATTCACCTGAAAACTGTTGGAGTATGCCTTCAGCTGC
Organism: Oplegnathus fasciatus; assembly: GCA_003416845.1. Lineage (NCBI taxonomy): Eukaryota > Metazoa > Chordata > Actinopteri > Centrarchiformes > Oplegnathidae > Oplegnathus > Oplegnathus fasciatus. The sequence continues at coordinate 652,318 of NTHP01000057.1, forward strand.
ACGTTCTGGCGTTATGGAAATAGGCTCAGACACAAGCCTGATTAACTCGTCGTTATCAATTTTTTTGTCTCTAACATAGTTCCACACAGCGGCCTCTTCACTGCTTCTGGCATAATTGCATCTCTCTCCGTGTTGTACACATCCAGAGTCCTCAACAAAGAAGTCACACTCTTGGTAACGGACATTTGCACCAAATTGTCCAGATGTAGGCCGCTCGGAGACAGGCCTCCATTGGTTAGAGTCTTTGGCTTTGACTAAAAGCAGATTTCTACTGCACTTGTGACTAACTGACTGAACTGTATACGTTATTTCTTTCTCCTTGATCGAGCACAGACCACACACAGCCTTCAAATCTAGAGTTGCCAAGAGGTCACCCTGTGGTTGAGAGTTGTGAGGCTGATCAGATCCTCTGTCAGATTGAGCTATAAGCTGACAGAAAAGCACATGTTCTATTCTGTGACGCTTTTCGAAATTCCACACGGCAGCTTCCTCACTGCTTCTGGCATAGGTGCAGCGGTTCTTGTGGTGCGTGCAACCAGAGCCCTCCACAAAGAAGTAACATACCTCATACTGACGCGGGTTTGGAAACGCGGGCCTCCTAGAGACAGGCCTCCATTTGCTGCCACTTTTGGCTTTGCAGAGCAGGAGATTGCGTGCACACTGGTGGTGGACTGATTTTAACGCATACGTAATTTCTTTCTGCTTGACAGAGCACTGAGAGCATACAAGTTTGAGGTCATGTGTTGACAAAAGAGCAGCCAGTGTGGACCCACTAGCTGACATTGTGCTACATTCATAATGTTTAAGTCAGCAACTGAACGCAGGACGTGTAATGGCCCTGCAGGTTGTGGTCAGTCAGTGCAGTCAGTCCCAATAGATCTAGATTTAGCTACAAGTCTGATTAAATAAGGCTCGAACTAAGGTTGGATTAACTTGTCATTATGTACGGCAAGCTGAAGGCCAAAGTCTGAAAAATGTCCAACTTTGCTTGAATGTGTCTGAAAAAGAAAACAGTAGAGAAGAGCATGATGAATAGTGTGCTCAATATAATCAATTCAGAAAGCCATTAAGACTCATTCATGTTTTTGGCAAATACTTCTGCACCACTTTTTGTTTGTTTATCTGCAGAATAGTTTGAAGAGAATGGCACTCAAGGTCTAGACAGCCAGGAAGGACACAAAGTGTGCTTGTTGCTCTGGTCACCTGTAGCTTAAGACAACATGGCATCCTTACAGTACACCTGGCATTAACATGTGATCTGTATCTGGATACATTAACTGGATACTGGATGACATTAGATCCACGGGTGGTTGCATTTACACCAGGCGTTAATAAGTGTTCACGTTATCTCAATTGTGCCCGCATTGTGACGGGACCTCAGTAAACAAATTTGTCAGTAATTCAGTTAGCGAGGGAGGTGACGGTGAAGGGAAGCAATGCCACGGACGAGCATCATTCATTTTTAAATGGCTTTTTGCGAGGGAAGACTTGCTATCTTCCGCTAACACTTTGTAGCTTTTGCCGAACTTGCTTGAGCTAGCAGGGCGAGGCAGATCAGGTGACTTCAACTTGCCAGGCAGATTTTTGCTCAACAGTGTCATCTGACACCTGATCACAGTGCGAGCCGGACCACCTCCAGATGTGGTCTGGACGATCCAATCTCATTCCGATCCCAATGCTTTCTGCGTGCGTTCACATCTTGCACTGACAAACTTTTTCCTTCTCCAGACAGGATATCTACGTACAGATCACATGTTAAAGCCAGCTGTAAAAGTGACTGTAGAATTGTTTCTGCTTTCAAAATACCGTTGAGACATTGAACTTTAGATTTTTAGCGTCCATTGAGTGAAATAGAGAGGAAGCTTGTTGTTTAATTAAATACAGAGTAAAAACACAACTCTGATAAACAGCTGACCCTACTCAGGGTCAGAAACAGGGAGGACTTATGTGACTGACTCTGTTTTACAGGAAAGCCCAAAAGAGCATCACATTCTGAGCTCACGTGATGTCGTCATTCTAAAAGAAGTCTGTTGATATGAATGATCATTAAAGGTCACGCTGAGTTCATCCTAAAAAATCCCAAATCTCAAGGCTGCAGATTTTTTTCCCAGCAGGTCAGGACCTGATTGCATCTCAAGTCCACTAGATGGCACAGTTGCTCATTGTTTAATAAATAAAATGTCAGGAGCAACCACAGGAAGCACCACAGACTCACAGAATGAGGTCAGTGGCAATAAATTCACGGCTTAAATGACCAGAGAATGATATTAAAAGTATTGTTTTTTATAGTGAGATACAGGTCCTACAATTCAACAACAATCAAGACATTAAAAAGTCAACTGTTTATTGTTGTCTGATTCAAAATAAAATTCCACACCCATGTCCATTACTGTCAGCCAAGTTTAGGCTGCTATTTCGACAGTATTGCTGTAGGTGCTACTACTACTGCTAATTACTACAGCTGGAGTACTACTAACCTACTAATGATGGTGGTAACTGTGACAATAACTACAACATTAATAATAACAACAACAACAACAATAATAATACTATTAATAATAATAACAATAATATTAATAACAACAACAATAATTACCGTCAAATAAGCTGATCTTCATAAAGGTTGTGATATCGAGCTGAGGTCCTCCATGTTATTGGAAGCTAACGTGAGACTTGGCTGATCGACAACAACAGATCGGGTTTGAACGTGCAGCATCGCGTGCACTTACCGCCCTGAAGTGTGAGAGTGAAAGGGACCCACTGTCTGAACCGGAGCACATCTGGAGCCTCTCAACTCTCACGGACTTCTATGTGGAGTCGCATCATGAGTCGCACTCGTTCGTGATAACCGGGAGAGCCTGTCGGACTTAAGTTTCGTTTCCCACAGTTTGCGTCAGCATCAGGTTAAAATGATAGGCATGCGCTCTCTATACCCCCCACCCTTCCAAACACACGCACACACGCAGTAGTTAAAAAAAGTCTTCCTCATTTTAACAATAGCTTTCCTGTTCTACCTCTTCCTGTACAGCCCCCCTTATGTATCATAGTTCTTCAGAAAAAAAATAAAACACTGGAAACAAGTCAAAATGACCGCAGTTGAGTTTGAATATTTCACTCTGTAAGCATCTTCTAACTTCATTGAACCAAGCAGATCCTGGTCCATCTCACAGTGAGGGAAAGGATTGTTCTTCTTGTAAGGATGGAAGCATGCTGAATGCTGAGCATCAGCTTGTGACAGCTGTTCGTAGGGATGTTAGCACATTAACATTAATGTCAGCCAGTGGTTAACTGTGTGCTGTTGTCCATCCTGTGTTGAAATGACACATCACAACTCGTACCGTAAACTTGAGTGTCATGGAACCCAGTTTACCACTGGAACTGTATTTATATTTTATCATCCATGGTCTACCATTTAAGGGCTACGTCCTGGTGGTAAACTTAGAAATATTCAGCTTTGCTACATTAAGAACTGCTTGAATGCACCATTAACTGTGGTATATATGAAGCTAGACCATCTCATTTGGGGAGGAGGATCAGGCTCAGCCAGGCCTTCAGGTGGATCTGCCTTTGTTTGCTTTTCAGGAACTGAACACACAGTGGCTGCAAATGTCCTAACACAACCACTGTACAGACATCATTTTAGACAGTCCCAAACAGGGTTAAAAACGAAAGATTCATTAGATAGCTCAAAACATTCTGTTCATAGTACATTTAGTTTTAAAGGGGTGCACCAGCGATGTAGTATTATGCTTTCATAAAATTGAGGCACTTGCAAGAGACATAAAAAAAAAGACCAAAGACCAAAAAAAAAAGACCAAAAAGACCAAATCTGGAGCGGGAGAGGCTAACTTTTAATCCCTCGTTTGGGTCTAGCTCCAAAGAAGCTAGATCCCATAATACAATTTGCTAACACCTTTGATTAGACCCTCCCTGACTGATAGGCACCCACATATTTCAAACTCCAGTTTGTAACCCAGGCTTTCTGTTAAAAACCTGTATTCTGTATAACATGCATTGAAGGATCCCTCAGCCCAAAGACTCACTTTTGCTACCATGACAACTTAAAATGTTGTTGTTCAAAGTCAGCTCAGGTGTAGAGGGGGATCCTTACAACAAAATCCCACCTAGGGCCCTAAAAAGGCTTAGGGTAGCCTCGAGTTGTGACAAACTCGCAGTAAACGAATGTGGACTATTTACTTTCAGTTCGCTATATTTTTTCAGTTTTTCAGTTATACCTCATTACTAAACCAGTTGTTTTATATTTAGAGAATATTATAGCCCAGCACCTCTTCTCACTCACAAGATAAACCCAACACAGACCTTGTTTGGCTCAGGATTGGACTTTATTTCAGCTGTATTGACTCTCAGACTATCAGAATATGTATCTGCACTTCCAAATGTGTGCAGTTTACCAGAAATGAAACAGATGAGTATTATTATTTGGTGCTGATTAACTTCTAGTTTGAGTCTTGAACGGTGCACTGTAGGATGATATTGGTGAATACTGAACAACAGGAAAACTTTGACACACAGAAGATTTTCAGAAGTAACATCCACTGCCAGAGTGCAGACCTCTTCAGCCAGAGAGGTCAGTCTGACGCTCCTTGTTCCTGCGTACCTCAGCGGCGTGGACTTCCTGTGAAATAAAGTAATAAACTGTCAGATACACACCAAAGGAATGGCAAAAGGCGGGGCTTCTGAGGAACATGAAACTTAGAGGCACAGCGTTTTTTTTATTTCTATACACCGGAAACACGGCTGACCTGTTGACACATTTCAGAAGCGTTATGCAAAGATACAGAAACTTAGTGTTTCAGGAAGCCTTACTGCTTTCTTCAATTGCACTTATCAGAACCTGCTTGCTTTCAGATGTGTGTTTTGCCTGCTTTCAATGTTTAAATATGTAGATATATAATGTTGAGCCTTCCCGAGGTGTTTTAATAAAATGTCTAGTTTTAGGTTTGCACTTTATAACCCCAACAACCCCATATTCTTTTCTGTTGTCATTCAGTAGTCAAACTGGCATTCACGCTAGATTACAACCATCAGGAACACTTGCATCACATACTACCAGAGTGGAAGCATGTAGAGCCACTCTAAACAACTCAGTTGCACCAACATTGCTCATTTGATAATAACTTAATAGAGTTTTTACTCATTTTTTAGGGTCTTTTCAGGGCATATACGTCTTTTTCACAGAGAACATGTGTGCATGTCACAGCAGGAATAGCACAGGTGTAAATAATTAAATGAATGATGGCTGAATTCCACCCAGCAGCTTCAGTTTCAAGGTCCTGCTATTGGTCATGCTAGTTCACTGTTACGCTGTTATGGCTTACCGGGACACACGAACAGAACAGAACCACTGTTCATGTTGTTAGTAACACCTGAGCTTTTCCTACTACGACAAGTCAAGATGTTTGCCATGAAAAATACTTTTTCTCCATTTTTTCCTTGTCTCAGTGAGTTCTGCTGTTATTCTGCTCATGTAATTTTGGTTGCTTTGTGTGTAAAACAGTCCCATTAGTGTTGCGCTAACTGTATATTTAGTGTATATTTGTCATCTGACTGACGGCTTTTTTTTAGGTTCTGCGTTTCAGTTTGCTGCTGTTACTGATTACCCATACTAACAATGACATCTATGGTAACTTTCAAAGGCAGGAAAAACAACATCTAACTTTCTCTTTATTTATTCTGAAAGTGAAAAAAGTGTTATGAAAGAAAGTGTGAAAGCAAAGTAACACTTTCAGGTTTAGATTAATCTCCATTAAGTTGTATATTTGTATTTATCAAAAACTATATTTTCAAGTTTTCACAACATTTTCAGTCATTTACTAGCAACACTCTCACTGTGTCCCTCTAAAAAGTGAATGATAAAAAGGACATTAGAATAAAAGAAAAAGAGACTGAAGTGAGAGGATTTTATCATTAATGGAAACAGGACGTTGCAAATATTTTACATTCAAATGTGACTTTTCTCCACTTTTCTGACAAGGCTGCAGAAAAGTGGGGAAAATGACACTTCATGCACTGTTGTCATTTGAAACTGAAAAAAAACCCAACTAGCTGAGCAGTCTTCGAGATAGTCAGCGTGAGTCCCTGTGCTGACAAATGTAGTTGGGGTTAATGCTGAGTATAGCTTCACTCCCTCAGCAATACAGTTCAGCTCAGTTCAACACAAGTACACAACAGAAGAAGAGCTGTCTACACTGGTCAGCTGCACACCCACGGTAAAGGGCGGTAAAGGGCGGTGTTTGTATTTCCTGGCTTCCTGAAATTTTGTGATATCAGCACAGTGTGTCAAAATACAAATTTTGTTGCATTTCACGATAAGTGAAAGTCAGTGGAGGAAACACAAATAGAAACTGGATGTAACTTTATTTTTTCATCCAATAGAGTGAATCATAGTGATGGTGCATGTGTGTGGGGAATGGATGAAAGGTTTTCATTACTCAGGATGACTAAGGCTTTTCACTAACCTCAACTAAAACTGTACTTTTTCAGCAATAACCATTCATAACACATTTCATAGTTGCCTCTCAATGTAGATTCAAGCTGCGCATGCAAGAGAGTCACAGATACAAACATTACATAATGTGGAAGAAAACAGCCACTGCAGCTGGGGAAGTTTGGAAGAGGAGGTGTTAGTTGTTAGTGACAGTTACTCTTGTTGTATTTCTGACAGAGCAGCGGCTCATGGCATGTTTGCTGCCCCCACCGTCAATACTCGTGTCGCCAAATCAACCAGGCCTGAAATCTTAATTATTCAACATTTTGGAAAATACACTTATTCGTTTTCTTGTCGAGAGTTAGATGAGAAAATTGATACCACTCACATGTCTGTACGCTAAATATGAAGCTATAGCCAGCAGGACGCTAACCTAGCTTAGCATAAAGACTGGAAACAGGGGGAAACCACTAGCCTGGCTTTGCCCTAAGGTAACAAAATTTGCCTACCAGCACCTCTAAACCTCATTAATTAACACCTTATGTGTCATTTGTTTAATCCGTATAGCACTTCTAAAATGTTTTAGAGGGGCTGGCAGGTGGATTATGTTGCCACTGAACAGAGCCAGGCTAACTGTTTCCCCTTATTTATAGTCTTTATGCTAAGCTAAGTTAGCCAGCTGGTGGGAACTTCATATTTAGCATACAGACATATGAGTGGCATTAGTTTTCTTCTCTAACTTTCTCTATCAGTCTTCTCATCTAACTCTCGGGCAGATAGCAAACATGCCTCTGTCCCCAAAATGTCCCAAATGTTTTTTTTACGATAATCAAGTAGGTTTAGTGGCCCCATCTTAGCCATTCAGGCACACTCCTTGATCTAAATGTTATCAAAAGAGTCAACCGTACCATCAAATGGAATTAGTTATAGTTACTTAGTTACTGGTGTCACATAATCCAGATTTGGGGTGAGAAACTGTCACATATTTTTCATACCCTAATCATAATCTGATTATGTCGGCTTGTGTTGGTTGTGTGACTGAATAAAAACAAAGTAGGCCTTGCTGGAAAAGAGAGTGGTGCTCTCCTTGGATTGATAAAATAATAATAATTAATATTAATTCACAAATGATCACAGAATGGGGAGACTTGCTTTCTCACGCAGCCGCTGTTTGAGGGCATTGAGGTGGGCCTCACGGTTCTCCTTGTTGACCCCCATCTTTTGGATGAGCTTCTCCTCTGTCTTCTTGCTAAAGATGTTGTTCTCCTCGCGCGCCTTGTGGAGAACCTCCTGCACGCGCTCCCTCTTTTCCGCCAGCTGCTTCAGCACCAGGGCCTCCTGGGACTGCAGCAGTGTGGGGGGGGGCAGAAAAAGAGGGTGGAGTCACCATAATGATGGCGGTGATTATGGCAGTGGAAGTTGGGGCTGGCAGGCATTTATGTAAACCAATAAACAAATTAATCAAACAAACACCAATAATGACTGTCAGTTATTCCTCAAGACTAGATGAGTTTCCTGGCAGCTTTAAAGGTGCAATCAGTAAGATATTTACTGCCCTGTAGCGCAAAGTAACCATAATATATCTGCAGCTTTACTTGATGGGTGGGTCTTTTACTTGACTTTTGCATTTCAAAAGTCATAATTCCAGTCATAAAGCCCTCATAATCCCTCAGCTACTATCTGCTCTAATGAGTCACTTTGTTGCCCTTTGGATTAGAGAAAAAAATAACAGGTTTTACTTGTACTGCTTTGTTTATAGCACAATCTGTTCAGTGCCATTTGTTCCTCATTTGGTGACTGAGTTTTAATTAGGCTTTATTATGCTGTGTCATAGCTTTATTTTGTCTTTGTTTCTGTGTTGCATAACTGTCATCTTTCACACCCGATTAACTGCATCACACCTTTCATTTTCAAGATAATTTGGACATCACACTTCTTTGTTCTAGTGTTGTGGGTTGCATTGTGTTTAACCCCTCCTTTACCTGTTTCTTGTATTTGTACTGGCTGCTGAAAACTCTTATTTACTCTAGTCTTGTTTTCAGTCTGAGGGGATACTGCTGTAGAACACTGGAGATGATTGGAGCTAAAAGACGGAAGAACGTCATTCGTTTAGAGCAGGATTAGAGCTGTTTCGTAAACGCATCTTGAGGTTAACTTTGAGGTGAAGAGGCGGGAGCTTAGCTGGCACTGTACAGTGTCTGGAATTGTACTTCATTGCACAGTAACTCTGCCAACTACTGTACAATCACAAACCTATTTAGCATTATTGCCTGCCAGAATGGAAGCTGCTTTACAACTGGCTTAACTTTACAACTGCTACACACTAAATAACCAAAGGAATGAAAATAATTGAAATACTTGGAGTACAAGTTGTGAAGCTTTGGTATTCAGAATGAAAATGTTTTGGCTGTGACAGACATTGTCAAGGTCACACAGCTGAACAAAAGGTTCTGAAGGCTACTGCAAGCAGGTGAGATACTTACTAGACATTCCTAAGAGTGTGGACTCTGCTGAAGATGTTTTGAGTAACAAAAATAGATTCACCAACTGTATGGTGTGTTTTCTACAGCACTACAATACAACAAAGGCTGTTCACTTGCTTTAAAGGAATAGTTCAACATTTTGGGTTTTCTGACGTTGGCCTTTTAGATAAAATCAGATCTGGTTCAGCCACTGTATCACGAGACAAGACTTCAGTTAAGTCTAATAAGGCTTTGAAAAATGTGTAATTACCAAATTAGGAGCATAATTTAGTTGAATGAAAACATAACAAACATATCTGCCATTGTAGAATCAGTGGGGTGGGAAAACAATGTACAGAAAACCTCTCAACTAAAACATCAAAGGAGGTAAATGAGTTTGATATGGCTCAATGCAGATGAATTACCTTTAACTGAAGGTGCTGTGATGACATATCTGCTTACCTTCCTCCTCTCCTCTGCGGCCTCCAGCCTCTTCTGGAGTTCTTCCAGGGACACCTCCCTCCTCGGTGGGGAGGGCAGCGGCTGAGGCTGGCTTTTGTCCCCAGACTGATCGGGATCCTTCAGGATCACCTCAAACGACTGGCCGGACGCTCGCTTGTTCAAGCCCTTGACCTCCAGGTCTGACACAGCCAGAATCCAGTCCACACACCAGCAATAAAACACAAGTTAGTGAGCTGTCTATCAGGTATGAAGTTTTTTCTTTCTCTCTTGTTTGCTTTCTGATATGTCAGAGGAATGGGGGAAACATCTCATGACTGTGTCTCAGCACTGTTTTCAGAAGTACAGTACTTGGGGGTGCCCTGGTGGCTTACAGGCGCCGACCACGGATGTTCCTGGTTCGCATCCAGCTGGGGACTTTTGCTACATGTCATTGCCCAGCTCTCTCATATAAGAATATTCACATCATATTCTTGTAAAACCCATTCTGAATAACAGAAAAACCCGCAGATTGCTGTAAGTCAATTATAGAAAGTGAATCGTCTGTTGGGAATAATTCTCTCTCTGTGCTGCATTCCATCCTTCTTACACACAGAGCCCAGTCTCTCCTGACCTTGGCTCCCACAATTCATGATTGTAGCATCTGCTTCACTCCTCAGCTCACCCTACCTCTTGTACCAACCTCCCTGTTAACATTCATATTCTTTTATCTACTCTTAGTTAATCTACCAGCTCGAGCATAATATTATACTCCTGTGTGTTTCGTTAAACTTGAACTGAACCTGTTTTGCGTCACATTGTTCTCCGAGCGCTCGTCTCTTCACCCAGAATCCACTCACTAGGGTCAAGCCAGTAAATAGACAGACCACAGGATACGAACATGAACATCTCATTGTTCACAACATAGTCTTTTGCTCTTTTACTGCACTTTATAGGCACGACCTAATTTACAGGTCATGTCTTTTTTTTTATACTGTATGTTAATATTAGCTATAGTTCCAGGGACATTGTTCATGGGAGATGGCTCATCTGTCAGTGATTTGGCCTTTTTAATTGCTGTCCTCCTCTGTAAACTTGCATTCTTTTTTTCTGTCTGTCAGTGATTGTAGGAAACAGAAGTGCAAACCAAGTTAAAAGACAAATTAAAGAAACAAAACAACAAAAGTGGACTATTTCCAGCACAGCATAACAAAGTTCATCTTAAGAAAAACACCAGGAAATGTGTGCAGGTAGAAGAGACAGTAAATCAAACAAAACACTGTTTTTATTGTTCATTATGTAATCTATGGAGACGAACAATGAGCCCTTAAACAGAGATGACATGGAGCATGAGACGCACAGTTTGTCAGACAAGCGGACAGACAGGCAGACAGAAAGGCTGAGAGACAGACCAACTTGTAGACAGGCAGACAGACCGACAGACAAAGACAGACAGACAGACAGATACATGGGCAGACAGGCTGACAGATAGACTCACCTCCATACTGATAGAGGCTGTTGGGATGTGGCTGTGTGTAGAAGCAGGAGCAGAGCAGAGACAGCATGGACATCTCCTTGATCTTGTCTGTGTAGGCTGTTACAGGGAGATAAAAGAAAAAAGGTTACATCTGAAACCATCTAAAACTCTGTCAACTTATTGGGACAGAGGAAAACGAGAGTTACCTCTGTGGGGAATTCGGTTGTGCTAATAATATAATACAAGAAAACAAAAAAACTGCAAAAGTGATTGAAATGGGTGCCTTTAAATGACACAAAATAACCTATTTGTGTGTGGAGAAAACAGGTCCTTGCAACACCTTTAGTGGAAGCGATGATGCAATAAAGTGTCCTAATATACAAAAATAACAGACAAGTCAGCAATTTTGATGATTTAGTATGTTGGTTAAACTGTTGACCAGATTTGTGATGTTATCAGTTTAATATATATTCTTTATAACAAGTTTTGGGCTGAGTTATCCAACATATCATTTCCAAATGATATCATCAGTGAGATGTGTGTCCACATTGGGGGGTAGAAAACAAACCAGTAGATTAAATGACAAACCAGGTAGTAGAATGACTGAGAGCTTGTGAGGAGATCAACTTGAGTAGTTTTTGTGCGGTAAACTACACAAATCACAAAAGTCATGGATGGATAATGAATGAGTGGAGAAACATAATGAATGTAGATGCTCCCACAGGGCACAAGGGGTCACTGAATGGTTTGATGAGTATGAAAATGATGTGAATCATATGCTATGGCCTTCACAGTCACCAGATCTCAACCCAATTGAACACCTATGGGAGATTTTGGANCGACGTGTTAGACAGCGCTCTCCACCACCATCATCAAAACACCAAATGAGGGAATATCTTTTGGAAGAATGGTGTTCATCCCTCCAGTAGAGTTCCAGAGACTTGGAGAATCAATGCCAAGGCAGCACGAGGTGGCCCAACACCTTACTAAGACACTTTATGTTGGTTTTTCCTATAATTTGTTACCCGTCTGTAGATATATAGAGTATATATACTCTATATTTATACAGTATATATATATATATATACAGTATATATACTTTATATAAACGATATAAACAAAATACAATGTACAATTAATAAAAGAAATGCATTGAAATAGACACACTAGTAAAAATATTAAAACAAAAACATATCAATAAACAAATTATATAAAAATAATGTATTGATAAACAATCCAGTCATCATTCTAACAACTATATTACTCAGGGTGTGATACAAATTACAAACTACCTTGGAGTAATGGTGGTACCACCAGTCCTTGTCTGATTACAGGCATCTACACAGTCAGGTCATTCATAAAGTGTAAGAAATGTGTCTACATCTTATAAAAATCCTCGACTATACCTCTTAAGTAAGTCAGTTTTTCTAATGGCAGGCTGCAAGACATCTCTTAAATCCACTGTCTCTGAATATCCTTCCATTTTAAAGCAATTACACGTTTGGATTGTAACAGACAGAAATTAATTCATTTATGTTTCCTTACATGTACTGGAATATTTTCAGGGTATATATGCAATAAACATATTTTAGCTTCAACTGGAACATTTATTTATGTCAATTTGGAAGTTCATTGAGTTCAGTTCAAGAACCTCTTTCCAGAACTGAAACTCCCACATACAATGAAACAGGGTACCAATTTCTCCATTACATTTAATACAATTATCGGGTGTAATTTAACAGGTGTAATGTAAGTCCCAAGCAGCCATTTATACTGTAACAGTTTGAATCAGGTATTAGTTTGGGTTTGGGCCAGAAGGTATGTCTCCTCCCAGTCCTCTACAGAGATGTCTATCTGAAGATTGTTCTTCCATGCAGATAGATAATAAAGTAAGTTTTCTTTAGGACCTGCCAGTAATAAAAGCTAAAACATGGACAACCTCTCTCATGTAAATGCTTTACCGTGAGTTGGTAAGCATATCTGTGCCATCAGACATGTGTGAGACAGACAACTTAAAAGCGCGGCTGTGTAGTTTAAAGTTTCCAAGCGTGACGTGCCTGAGTCAAACTTCACACCTTTCGCTCTGCTAGAAAAGCAAGCAGCTTGTGGTAACAACGAATAGGCTCTGCGGTTTCTGCACCTGACTGATCCCTGCAATGGAGAATGGCACATGCATGGCCGTCAGAAAGTTCTATTGTGTTCACATTTCTTTATGATCAACAGAAAAGTTGCTAAATTTAAGTTTAACAAATATGTGTGACGCACATAAATTGTCATCCAATAGTTACATGATGTTCTGATGTTTTTACCTTTTGTGGTTTCGGACATTAAAGAAGCTGAGGGCCACTGATATAAAAACAAAAGCCAAAGAAGGTTCGAGGCCTTTTTTATGGTCTTCTGGGTTTTTTGACCTTTTGAACCTTGTATTATTTTTACTGATCTAGTTCATTCTGATTTTTTGTATCACTCCTTTTTATAATCTTGTAACCATTTATTCTTTTGTTTAAAACTTAAATAAAACTGGACAGTATTTTATACTTTCCAACCAAAGTTCCTGTGTTGCTCGTCTCTGATATCATCCTGTTGTAGTCTCCTTAAGGTAAGAAGACGTCGCTCCTTGAGAAGCGCCGACAATAGAAAGTAATCTGGCTTTGAAATTATAAATGTTGAAGAGAACAGCTAAGGTTATAATGCAATGTATAATTTGGTTTGACATGTTGAACAGGCTCAGTTTGGTTGTCTGAAGCTCTGCTGATACTGGTGCATTAGGTTTTAAGGTTAAGTGATGATGAGTGCTTTGGATACATTGTTGGTTTTCAATTGACCCCTAAATTATATGTTAGGGTTATAGGGCCTTGAGGCTGCTCTGTAGAAAACCAGACCGTCCTCAGACCGAGTGGACCTCCTCCAGTGTTGGTCCTTTAAGGTCCTCCTGGATTACCACCAAGCTCCAAACACCTATTGCACACAGATATTCCGTTGTTATCTGGCCGTTGGCACATAGTCAACTATATAGGTCTGAAAGAAGTGGTACAGCGGTAATGTAACTTGGTTTCCTAAGCAGACTAAGGTGGTCTTGAGTGTAGATTTTGGAAACCCGTTCGAAAAGTCTTAGGTCGTAGAACAGCCGTCACTCAGTGTTATATCCGCATTGGGTGGGCTTATCGGTTATAACATCTAGGAACCTTTTCAGTAGACACACCTTAAAGGTGCCTTTAGTCTACAAAAATGGTTAAGGTTAGGGAAAGATCATGCTTGGGTTAGAGGCAGACTGATTTGATTTGATTGATGTTTTTTTTACTCTATTTTTACTCTTGCACCTGCTAAATAGGGACAAATTACATCTTTATCGTACTTATTACTCCATGAAATCTGGTGACCTCACATACAGTAATTCCCATAATAGATCCACCCACATCAGTCTGAGCAGATGTCTAATCACTCAGATTAACTTAAAACACCTGTGTGGGCGTGCAGGGCCTTTAAGTACTGACAGAATGGACACAGCACCAATCAACATTTTAAACTCTTTCTTTTTAACCAGCTACAACGTGGCTTGACTTAGCAAAAACAAAAATAGGATGAAAAAAATAATCCATATCCATCATTCTCTTTTCAAAAGAAATGTGTTTAAGAACACACTCAGCATGAAGATGAGACCTACGAAAAATACAAAAACTACATTCAACTCAAAGTCATAGATCTCCTCAGTGAAGTGACCATGTAAGGCTTAAACCAGGGGACACACAGAGGAAGATCATATAGTGATATTTAACCAAAGTGGTCAGCCAGCCCCAGTCTCCCTTACAGAATATATAAAGGAAGAGTAGGTCTACAGAAAGTCATACATGTGTTCTGACAGCGTCTGACCATACAGATGTACACTTTGAATTTATCTTCAAATAAGAAAGGTTTCTATACACTACGTATTGTGTACAAATGTTTTTATCTTGTATGTTGTATGTAAATGCATCTATGTTCTGGAGGCACGCATAATGCACACTCTGTGGAAACAAATTCCCCCATTCGGGCCAATAAAATCTATCTATACTGTGTTTGTTGTGTTGTGACTGAGTGTACAGTGTACCAGTGCGTCTGAGGAATTTACATGTCAGATTTCCCAACAGGTTCCTCCACACAGCCTGTTTATAGATGGATTAAAGATGCTTTACTTGTTATCTGGTGCCATCTGAACAATGGGCACTCTGTTGAAGCAGAAACTCCTGACACTCATGCATGTGTTCAGATATTATTGGCTAATGCTGGGCTGAGGTGTTATGAGGTCAAATGTTTATCCTTTACTCATCCACGATGGAAACAGTATACAAACAAACAACAAACAAACAAACAAACAAACAAACAAACAAACAAACAAACAAACAAACAAACATCTTGTATCTCCAAAAATGAAAGATTAACAGCCGTGTTTTGTTGACAATGACCGGCATATTGAATGGCATAAAAAGCCCCAAACAAAAAGCAGACATAAAAAGCCTTAAAGAAACATTTACTGCACATTGAAGTGCAAAGTGCTAAAGAGGTGCAGAAGTGCATGAAGAGCAGACTTCATAGTGTGAGCCTTCAGGCCATCATCAGTGCTAAACAGAGAACAGGGCAGGGCAACATGTCACAAATAATCCACTCTGTGCTGTTTTAGCGGGGAAAAATGCCGAAACAACTTAGAAAGTAAGCAAAGAGAGCATCCCTCAAACGAGGCCACGCAGTCCTATAAATTCATTAAATTTAAAGTTTTAGATCGGCATGGATCTGCATTAAAGTGCACACATGATTTTTGGACAATACCTAAATCCTGCCTGGGAACATTAGGGCCTTGTATCTATAGCGACATGTAAGCACATTTTGCAGGATTGCTTGGAGTTGATACGTGCAGCTGTCAGCTAAATGTGGTTGCAATTGTGCAATCGTGATTGTGATCTGTTTTCACTACATGACTCAATGGATTTGACTTTTGTCAGGTGTCTGTGTGTGTGTGTGTGTGTGTGTGTGTGTGTGTGGGCGTGTATTACTCATGTTGTGGGGACAAAAATCTATTTACACAGTCACATTGTGGGGACTCGCCTTCCTTTTGGCGACAAAACACAGGTCCCCATAATGTAAATCATAAAATTTTAGGGTGAAGACTTGGTTAAAGGTTAGGGTAAGGTTAGGTTTAGGTTAAGGTGAGGGTAAGGGTTAGGGTTAGGCAAGTAGCAGTTATGGTTATGGTTAGGGTAAGTCTACAGAGAATGAATGTAAGTCAATGTAATGTCCTCCAAAGTGATGGAAACACCACTGTGTGTGTATGTGCGTGATTGTAAGCGTGTATGCAAATGCAGTAGGTAGCAATCAGAACAAGGAAGTGATTGGTCCGGTGGCTCACGCCACCATATAAGGAGCCAAGATGCCGCCCAACCTGCATCTCCCTCTCCTCCCAAATAGCTACACTTGCCACTGTTTGTCTGTCAGATCTTTCCTGATGGCATTATCCGTTTAGAATGTGGCTGCCAGTTTTAATAATCTTGTTTGTTGTGTCTATTTAAGTTTGGGTACTAAGTTATTGTAATTTGGTTTCTCTAATTTCATTAAGCTACATGTATATTTGTTACTCATTTTTGTTTAGACTTGTTCTGTTTGCTCTGTCGATCAGCCCACCCTGAAGTTATTCCAAAGTCCATCTTTTATTTAACTACCATTGTAAATAAACCCATTTACAAAGCCATTGTACTCTAGCAATCTGGGACTTGGGAAAAATGGCACGAAAGTATGGAATATCAAAAAACAAATGAATAACTTTTCTTGGGCTAAGCCAATATATTAATTTGGTAGAGTGAATGAAACTTTTAGAGGGAGAAGTGTTAAAAAAGATGTCAACGAACAAACAAACACACATTGTTGGCATGTTGTTTGTTGGCAGCTGTTGAGCTTGGTTGTTTAAGAGGCAGGGGGCATGTGACTGGCTGAGAGGTGACAGGGCAGCGACAACAGCACTGTCATGAAAAGTGATAAAAATGACACAAACTCGACATGAAATGAAAGTGAGTTTGGAGAAAATGCCATAACGAAATAAAAACAAACTTTTGAAAGGAACATTTTGAAATGATTAAATAACATTTCAAAATAATGAGTTGAGTTATAATTTCTTCTATTATTTCAAATCATGACCAGTGAACAACAGAAGTTGATTGATAACCTTCACTGATAATTCAATGATGGTAAACCTGCTGAGCGCGGTGTTACTTGTTGCTGATTGTGGGGCATCAAAGTCACACATTTTCAGATCTGGAGTCCTGATTTATCAAACGTGACCTGAATGCTGCACACCAAGTTAAAGCACGAGAAGAGTGTCTCCTCCTCATTAATGGAGCGGCAGCAGATTCATTATTTCACCACATTAAATATTGATGTCAAATATTTCCACCTGCACAGAAAGTGATGAATCAAAACTTCAGAGAGAAATCCTGGACTAGGTTTAGAGGTCTAAGACACATAAAGTAGCAACCACACCATCCTTGGTTTGAACCTTGAATCTGGTCTCCACTGTTTTATTGTACTTCTTGTTAATCGTCACCAGAAACTCATAAAGGCAAAAATGTAATCATAATAATCCAGGAAAAAATTATGGCTGAACCTGTTCCCTACTTTCCCCTTACAAGACACTGAAGCTGCATTCCAGAGATATCACTGTATAACCCTCCTGTTGTACATGTTTATGTCACAGAGATCGAGAGTCTGAAATGTGTCCCCAAAAGTAGTCTAAGTCATAGCAACACACACACACACACACACACACACACACACACACACACACATCTTTTTCATGTTTGTTCATTTTGGGTTCTAAACATTCAAAATATTGCATAAACAAAGTTTACTTTCAATACAAATCAATCCCTATGACTCATTTGGCTTGACTGTAAGTGAACGGGTCAATTTGATCTCCATCAACATCACCCCATGAAAAAAAAAAAAGTTTAAAAATGTAAAACAAATAAAAAAAGAAAAAAATGTTATATAAAACTAATGTGTTTTATATCTAGGGTTTTCCATTGTACATAAAAAAATTGTTTGAACATGTGTTTTTATGAAAAAAGAGTGTATTATCCGAATGGAACCATGAGAGGTGAATAACACCGTTGCACTAAATATTCATTGGATTGTTAGTATTGGTTTTAGTAATGAGGTACAAACAATGTTTATTAGGATTTTTTGTTTTCTGACAACTTTTGGATGATTAAACATGCACAGGGTCACACTGATCCAGAAACTTTGCTGCTGTCTCTGACAAATCAACATAACAGGAAGGATAATCAAGACAGCAGGACGCAGGAAACATGGGGAAACATTTTCAACCACAGAACTTCTGAGTTGCATTCATTTGACGTCACAGCAACTGCAAACACTAGTGTGTCTAATCCTCTTATATTAACAATAGATCAGATGACCCTGTGTAATCCACAAGCTGTTCCATTCAGCTCTCTGGAGCTTTTCAGCGTCTTTTAGCATCTTTGTGTATTCATTGTTTTGGTTTTACAGCCCACAACTTCACTGTTTGGGTTCAGTCTCATCACTCTTATCAGCCTTGTTTTCCCCGGCAGCAGGCAGCTGTTTTTAGTGGAGAAGCTCTGACAAACCCACTTTTTCTCAAGTGTTGGTGGAGAGTGAATATTG
The DNA here is from genome assembly GCA_003416845.1 of Oplegnathus fasciatus. NCBI lineage: Eukaryota > Metazoa > Chordata > Actinopteri > Centrarchiformes > Oplegnathidae > Oplegnathus > Oplegnathus fasciatus. Next base: position 670,811 of record NTHP01000057.1, read on the forward strand.
GATTTACAATCATCGGATGGCCAGACACACACATCTACTCTACAGCTCATGAATGCTAATGTGGCTCTGTGTCTGCTGGATATGTAAATAGACAACTGTTTAAGGTTATAATATGTCAATGTTGTTTGCTTATTTTGCTGCCCCCAGGCACCAACAACAAAATCAGTTATTGCTGCTTTAAGTTTCATTCTCATAACATCCCATTCAAACATCGATGTCATTGTAGAGAGATCTCCATGTAAAGTGGCCAATTTCCATTTGCAACACCTAAATACCTGTTTTTACTGAATACAATTAAAGGTACTCTACTGAAGGTTTCACACTATTCCACTCTGTGTTCAAATTACACTTGGGGGGGGACTGTACACATGCACTTGCATACATGAATGCGCCCGTCTACATGCAAAAATATTCTATCAATACATTTCAATTAATTCAGAATATTTAGCCTGGGACAACAGAGAAAGCGAAAAATGATTCATCGTTGCAATGTTTTTTTTAATTGCTCTCCGCTGAGAAACAATAAATACGGCAACGCACAGTGGGCAGGCAAGACTAGACCTACTGTAGGTTGCATCCCATGACAATTATAAACATGCCCACAGCCTCAAATGTTGGTCTTACAGAAAACACAGCAAGATCGCTTTTCCAACAGCTACTCTAAATACCACACCCAATGCACATACTCAAGAGGAATAGACAGCATTGTGTTTATTTGACACAAATTATCAAAAATTGTTATGTGCGAATAAACATGCATGTTGACGAGTGCTTTACTATATATATATATACTATACTATATATATACCTAAATATACAGCAAAACATAACAATAGTTGTTGGTGGTAGTGCACCAAGAAATGAAACAACGGGCCTCATGCAGGAAGCGATATATGAAGAAATTTTCTCTTATTTTTGTTCTTATTTTGTTAGTACCCATTGATTTCTGGGATTCATCAGTGTTTTCTTATTTTTGCTCTTCTCTTAGGTAAGTGGTCGAGAGCACTCTTACCAAGATAAAAAAAAACATCTTAATCCACAAATTGTTTGTCCAATGCAAGGAAACACAAGTTTTAATGATGAATGGCTGCTGAGCTGTTTCAGATTGCCAAGAGCACTGCTTTTAGATTTATGCAATACTCTGGAGCCTCAATTTACGCAAAACACACGCCGGTCAAACGTGTGTCCCTCTGCTGACACGGCATTTACAGCATCACAAATGTTTTGCCATTGCTGGGTTTTTGATTTTCCTGTTTTTTTGGTGGCATTTCTCCAATTCTTGGGCATGTGCCAGAGTATTTGCACACGGCACAACACCTGTCCTTATATAGTGTTTGGGGGGCATTACCTATGCTAATAACAAACAATCGGCCAAGCGGCTCCAATTTCTGATCAAGTGGGATTCACCGTTCAGCACACCTGGGTAAGAGCAGATTTGAATGGTTAAGAACGTTTGGTGCATCTGGAGTTGACTTCTCTTATTTTTTCTCTTAACAGAAAATTAATAAAATATACAAGAGAAATTTAAGAGAATGTTGCTGCATGAGGCCCACAGTGCCAGAAATGGTAGAGAAGCAGAAGAGTGCTAGCTAACAAACATGTACATAAACAATGCAATATTTAAAATATGAAAAAAAAAAAAAAAAAA
>NTHP01000057.1:673464-807717 GCA_003416845.1 Oplegnathus fasciatus
AAAAAAGATATTGTGTGTTGAATGTCTGAAAGGGGTATGAATGTAAATACACTGTAGGTAACAATGGTACTCCAAATAAGATTATGTAGCATGGGTAAGGCTAGTAATCAGTACTTTGCCCCATTCAAAGTAGGAAGTCTGGTAGTCATACATCTGACATCATCACACATGACGTGTGGGTATTGAAATAGGCTAAATTATAGCAGTTACTTCCTCCTGCCATCTAAGGCCACCTGCAAAGTAACAGAGGCCAAAGTACAAAGTAGTGGAGCCATCAGTTTTGATGTCTGGTAGCTTGTATTGCGTGACTGAAACTATAGCACTCTACAGTGCATTTCAGAAAAGTTTGTTATTTTTAGAAAGATTCTGAATTATTAACATGTACTTCAAAATCACTTTCTGGCCCAACAGCCTTCTGGGATATTTGTGTGGTGCTTGCTGTCTGTCAGTGAGTGAGTTGGCTCTCTGCCGTAGCTAATCTTCCCAATGGATATGGACGCAGCTGCTCCAGGGTCTCCAAAATCAATAATGAAACTTATGAGGAGGCAGGCAGCTCTCCTGTTGTTAGGACTGCAGCAGTGTTACTGACCACACGGGCTGGGCTGCTCTGTATTTTATATCCATGGTGAACTCTCTGCCCCCATGAACACATATCTGTGCTATACAGCAACACAGATTCCAACAACTGGTTTCTAGGGCTCTGGACAAAATATAATCAAGTTGCATGTGCGCTTAATACACAATGTACAAACAGTGAGAGGAACGGGGAGTTTAAGAAGGGCTCGCACTTCATTTTTGCCCCAAGGCCCCCTAAAAGGTTAAGGAAGGGCCAAGGAACACTGAAGCGGATGTGGAGGCACCTTACTGAAACACTTTATGCTGTTGTCTCTCATTCATCACTGCAATAGCACATGTATTTTAACAGCGTCGAAGTGATATTTAAAAGAACAGGTTACTCGAGTGTGTTGTCATCTATTCAGAGACAAAAGATTAATAAAGCTCTTTGGGCGTAAGCTGTAAAGTCAGCTAACCACAACAACATAGCATGTTCAGCAATTATCTTTCTCTCAGTGCAGGAATTCAGTGCATTAATTAATTAAAAGTACAACATGTTCCTGTGGTTTCCGGGGCTGTGGCACATGAAACAAATCTCACTGTCATTTGACAGGATATGATCAGCCCACAATTATGGCATTAGGTACAACCTGTTTGCTCTTAGTTACCCAAGAGGAAGACAGGCTTCAAAAGGTTCCCGCATATAGCACCAACTGTCTGTGTGTGTTTACATTCATGTCCTAAGAGACTGTTCACAGGGGAATTATCCAGGCTTGGTATCAGAGCGCAAGACTGAAAAAAACAACGGAACCAGAGACAGTTAACTTCTCAGGAATCGTACCTCATTGTATTTTGAAAGAGGTTATGTATTTGAATATTAATTATGCCATAATTATCTTCGAACATTAACTAGGTGGAGTTTGTTTATCATATTGTGGACTAGACAACAGTGTCAAAGAAATATGTATAGACTGCAGGGTTTCCAGCATGGAATATTGTATAGAAGTCGGGACATTTAACATTAGCTCTTAGTTGCAGTTGCAGGACTGATGGGTGTGAACACAGGGCACGTCCGGAGGGGAGGAGACAACCCTTTAATTGCAGACATTAAAAACCTTTCACTTTAAACTTTTCATAAAAACTACTGAAGTGAGTTGCTGTGTGAAAATATACCAGTGCAATTCAGAAAAATTGAAAAACATCTTATTAGAGAAAAATGTGGCTTCAAATCTTACATACTGCTCTATAACACTGAATATCATAAGCTTGAAACAAAATGGGTGTCGTTCCAACGGGACATTTTTACTCGCCAACACGCTGAAGTTTTACAGAGAAGGAAGTAAACAAAAGGACTCATGCATCCGACGTCTCACATTCATATCATCACTAAAACTAGCGACGAAGCACCGGGCGGGTTACTTCCTTGCCACTTAAAAATAAAAGCATTTCCTTTTAACACTGTCCATATTAATACTGAATTATGATCTCATAAATTCTCACACACATTTACTGTAACTATGTAAATACTGTAGTATGTTTTAACATTTCTTTTATAAACAATTTTAAACTAAACAACACAAGTTACAATATTTAATTACTATCAACCAAAACAATTCACAACAGTCAAGTTCAAGAAAATTCATTCTTAGTTTTTATTTATTAAGAGTTAGTTCATTCCTCATTGGGACTGTGTGGGTGTGCTTTGATGAGATTGATGACAGTGACCAAACAACAAGTGTCAGCAGATTTTTGATTCAAGCGTTGTCAGATCCTGATTGGTGCATGGAAGCCTTTTACCACCTTTTTCTGACTGACCCCGCCCACTTCAAACCAGAGAGAAGAGACACAGAGACAAAAAGAAACAGAGGAATCTGAATGTGAAATGGCCAAAACTGCTCTATCACATCACTCTTAGTAAGAAGCTGATTGAGAAAATACGTTTTCAGGGCCTTAAATACACCAAGTCCGATCTTGAAATGTTCTTGTACATGAATCATGAAGAGATTTAAGCACTTATTTAAGGTATATTTAAGCAACCTGTCCAATAAGCTTGCAAAGTTTATAAGCACTGAGTTCATATTAAACTATAATTAAGAAAATAAGAAATGAATCATGTATTTTTTCTGTGTTTTTAGGGATACTTGTCCCGTAGTGACCCTGCAAGTAATTTGTCCTTGTCCCCTCTCTGCACCATGGCTGCAAAACAAACCAGTCCCATATGAAGGCTTCTTCCTGTGTGTGTGTGTCTGTGTGTGTGTGTGTGGATAAGATGCGGTTGGCTATGTGTTGTGTATGTGTTGATAAGCCTGAAATAAAAGCCAGTCATGGGGCCCCAGTGGGTGTTGCCAAGGTGACATCATGAAAGTTGTGTAAGTGAATAGGCTACCTCTCGACCGCACGTAAAACACCTGCAGTAAAATATAATAGGTCAGTGTTTCTCAACCCTGCAGGTCACGAGGAGGCTAACCAATAAATAATGATTTTCATTTCACCCCATTTTAAAGACAAAATGAATGAAAATGACTGTTATTATCTTGATCACACTTAAGACAGTTTCTCAGTTCTGCACCAGATCAGCAACTCATAGATTATTGGAACTAAAGCTTTCTAAAACAGCATGTGTGGATTAATGGGCGTCAGTTTAAAGATCTGTGACATAAAATATTTAGGTTAGATTAGAGGCACAGAGCGGTGTGTAACATTCATTATACAGCACGTACACTCAGTTGCAGTTTATGAGTCCTGCAATTAATGTTACCTTCATGAACGTTATAATGTTCAGTTTTTGTTGAAACTGAAATGTGTAAACAGAGAGGTGTTTTTAGCCTACTTTCAGTATAATGCAATGTAGTTCAACAGCACCACAAAGTACATCCTCCAAAATGACCACACATTTGATACAACACCTCTCTAAGACAGTTTTTAAAAAGCTGAACAAAATTTATTGCAGGACTGTTGGATTAGACTGCATTTAAGTTTATTCGCACCACATTTGATGTTGAAACACGCCCTCTGCTGTTCAGAGAGGCAGATGCCAGTTGGTTGGAACAGTTCATTTACTTTACTGTATACTGTACAACTCACTGTACGTGTGATAGAAGCAGAAGTACCCAGCGTACGGTTGGTTTGACTCAAAGTGCTAAGTATTCCTCACTTATACAATCATGTCCTGAGGGCTGAATAAGAGATGAAGTGAAGTTGCTACGATGGATGTTTTCCCACTGAGAAATATTTTTGTTAAGAGAACCTTGAGTTTTCCTTTTGGAGGCCAAATTTAAAAGCCTTCTCTGAAGAGGTGAGTTATGATGTGCTGTTCTGAAGGTCTTTCCTCCTAAAAACAGGACATTCACTTATTGCCCCAGGTTTTACTGACATGACAGGAAGAGTGGGATATGTGCATTCACCACGAGGTCATTTATTATTGAGATGTTCATCAGGATGGACGCATTAGTCCCACTCAGCGTCCCACGTGTTTCCTTATGCAATACCTCTCTGTCCCAGCCACACAGCATCATGACACAGAAGATGACTTTCTTCTTCATAGAAAAACTTCTAAATCAAATAATGTCTCCCAATCTGCTGCAGTCAGCAGCCTATTCCTTTCTGCCCACAAAGTTATTGCACCGAGTCCAGGTGAAGCAGGCGCAGCACACCACTAAATACTTTTTATATTATTATTGTGTACAAGCTATATACTGTAATTGCCCATCTGCTCCATTAAAATCCATCTGAAGTCAGAGATACAGCCACTTAGTGGCTTCTCAGTTTTTATTGCCAATTAAAAGAAGATGAGCAAACAGAAGAGGGAAGAATGAGACAGCTTATAAGTCCATAAGTCCATATTATACATCAACATACTGTACATTATTATACACACAGGGCTCTATGAGCTAATAGCCCTAAGAGCTATTATTGGTATTAATTGCACCTAACTGTTGTTCTGCATATTGTAAAGTTAATTTTAAAAATGTTACATAATTACTTTTGAGAAAAATAACAAATTGTTTCCCCAGATGTCACATATTGTGTCAATAACAAGTGGATATGTGAACTAGTCTACCAGCTGAAACAAAAACATTTATAATTATTATGCCAACTTATTTGTCATTTCTCAATGTGTTATCTATAGAAATATGACCCACCATCCAAACTAAGTGGTGAAAATTAAAACTAAGTACATTTCCTCAAGTGCTGTATTTAGTACAACTGTGTGGGGTACTTATACTTTTCCTTCAGTAGTTCAATTTTCTGCTAATCTCTACTTCTACACTACTACTGCTAATACATTCCAAAGGGAAATATTGACCTACGTCATGTCATTTATCTGACAGCTATCGTTACTAATTATTATTCACATTAAGATAAGATAAGGTAAGCCTTTATTGATCCCCAGAGGTGAAATTCGGTTGTTGCAGCAGCACAAGGACAGAAATAAGTACAGATAATCAACCTGAAACAATATAAAAGTGAGGAGGAAAATTAAGATTTCATAAAGTACCATGTCCTCCCCATCCCCAGTGGAAATTATGCCGTTGCTGAAGATGATGATATCATCACTCGTTAAAAACAGGCCCTTTAATGAGCGATGGAGCTTTGTCACTTAAGGGGCCAGTATACTCCATCAAAACCGCTTGTTGGACAGTCAAACTGCTCCGTTCACACCTGTCCATGTGACGTTCACACCCACATCATGCAGTGATTGGCCAGGTGTGTGAAGGTGAGAAAGTAAGAGGGGTTTGAACTTCATCCTTAAGCTTTCTTTTTACATTCTTTACACAACTATTTTTGTCACTTTTCATGTGAACAACTGAGTGACACATGAATGTCTTCCAGGAGAAACTGTCTGAAAATGTGCACTGTTATCTCCGTATTTAACGGATAATCGAGTAACTATCATGGCTGGCTTTTCATCCACCGTTGAGTGGCTGTTCAGAACAGCTATAAACATTTTTCCTTTCCGACACGTGTGGATTTTCTAGCATAGCCGGACTTTACAATAATGGCAACAGTGGCAAAAATCCCAATAATGTCAGTAATATAACGACATGATTAAATCCTGCTCAGGCCCAGCCCTGAGGGCACCAGAGAAACAAACATGATGCATCCACTTATGCATTTCCTTCTTACTGTTTTTCATAAGGGAATATATTAAGGACAGCTATAGAATATATGGCTAAGTGTTCACACACTTCCTCTGCACAGTGAGTCACACTGTGAGTAGGCAGCTCAGAGGAGTGTTTGGATCCATGAAGCACTATATATCATTTCATCAGTGTCAGTCTAAAGTAGGGCAAGGTAACAGTTAGCTAAAGCTCCACTGAGCATTTACTAGCACAGTCACCTCTGTTACTCCACTGAATCCTCAAAATGGCTGACTTGAGCACCACAAGGTAATATTATGGATGTGATCAAATCTCATTTCAGGAGAGGAAAGGCAAATGTGTTCATTATTCATGTTCAGACGCCTCGCTGTGAGCTGCCGGCATAACACGACATCAACTGTGAATTCCTGTCTTTCCTTTTTTTCTTCTTCCATCTAGCTTCCTGCTGTGCCTTTTCTGTGGAGGCTAAACAGCAGCAGGTAATGAGCTGTGTGCGTGCATCAGAGAGGCGCATGAAGGGTGTACACAAAGGGAGACATCGTTGAGACAAGGAACAGGGCGTAGACTCAGTCACGGAGCCAGAGAGCATGCAGCGTTACATTATTCACGAGTTGGTGCAAAAGAAAAGACTGACGAGTCTTTCTGACAAAAACAATGTTGTGTCTGGTGCACCAGAGACGTCCTTGAAACTACTTCAATTTATAGCAGGCGATATGGTGAATATGAGGAATTAAAAGGAGTAAAAAAAATTCTTTGGGCTGGATCAAGATCTATGTCGACAAGGATCTCAGCCCACTCAGGGTAAGATCACAAGAAAGCTAAAAAAAGACGAAAGGGGCTGGTTGTTGGATCAAGAAGATGAGTGAGTCGGGAGATAAAATGATGACAAAGGATGGTGCATGGAGGAAGTGATGGAAATGAGTATTCAACTGGCTCCTCTGGCTGGGCATGACCCCCCACGACCTCAGATATCAAACACAAGTAAGCACATGGAGCAAAATGATCAGTTATACAACGAACCAGGACACTCAAACTGTTACTGAACAATAACTTCAACTTGTTTACTGTACACAATTATTAGTGTAACAAAAAATAGAAATGCCATGTAAAACTCTGTTGTTAAGGCACTAACTGTAGTGACAGGTGTTTACATATGTGCTACCTGTAGGTGACAGTATAACATCTTGGTATAGAACGTTAATACAAGAAGGAGGCTGATGGTTTTAGGACGTTGTACTATCGTGTGTACAATAAAGTAGCCGGCCTAGCTAGCATGAAGGTCCAGACTTGAAATGTTTTTATTCTTATTGCCATTATTTTGACAGATATTGCGATATGAGTCACGATTTTAGTGGGAATTGTTGACTTTCATTTTCACTGAAAAAAATATAAAAATGATGATGATGTGATTTTTGCTGGGGTCTGTACCAAACAAGCATGTTCCCTTACATCTGGAGAATATGATTTGTAGGCCGGGCGTCTCTGTAACACCACAGTGCTTCATTTATAATGGGATGTTGTGACACATTTTACCTTTATCAAAAAATAGCAGCGCCTGCGATTTGGATATTGACCATATTGCCATTTTGATAATATTTCAATTAATTGTTCAGCCCTACTTCCTGATAGATAATGTTGTAGGCTGTCTCTATCTTTACATGTAGTTACTGAGCACCACGGAGCTGGAACAAACTTTAGATCCAGGTTAAAAACTTTGATGTTCTGCACAGCCCTTTGACTGAACCTTAAATACTCATCATGACCTAACTTTCCCTCATATTCTGTACCTATATTTCTGTTCTTAACGTATTAATTTTAAATTTTTTTAATTTGAATTTTAATGTTATTATGCTGTTTTACTTTCTTTTAAAAATGTTTTTAATGCATCATGTGAAGCACTTTGAATTGCCTTTCTTTATGAAATGTACTGTACAAATAAACCTGCCTTACCTACTACAAAGTGCACTGTGCTTTATTATCCGATCTATGATTGATAGTGATATTAAGTTTTAATAAAAATATGGACTATATTTTATATTATAAACACAAAACGAAGTTAGCTATTTGTGTTTTCCAGCCCTGAGTATATCTGAAGGTTACCTTTTCAGTGCTTGAGCCCCAACAAGAGCAGCCTGTATGTAGCATGAAAGTCGAAACCCAGCGTAAAAAAAAAGTCCATGGCACTTGCTGCTGCTCGTTAAGCTTATTGCTGTGAGCTCAAGGTAATAACTGGAGGCGACTCACATGAGAGTATCAACATTTTTATCACCTCAGATTTTCTCTCATTTGGACTTTGGCGGCTGAACAGAGAATAATGTTCCGAGCGACTTTATTAAGACAATCAAACTAAAACAATAAAAGTGAGGGGGGGCCCAGTAGAAAGCAGCTTAATCAGTATCTTTATGTGTCAAATAAACACGCAAAACAATGTTACAATGTGAAAGGAGTTGCTCCTGAATCTACAGCTCCCCTCGGATTTACAGAGCTTTATAGCGACTTTCAGCTCATTGTTGCACAGTCCGGCTCGCAACTTTACTGTTTTGCTAGATATTTCCCTCAGGAGCTGGTAGGGACCAAAAGCAGAGCTAAAAGAGCGTGAATATTGGACTCACATTCATCAGGTGACACAAACACGACTCCAAACGAATGATCATGATGTATCTCCATAATGTTGCTCTGCAAATGCTGGATGTGTAAACAAGCAACTGTTTGCTAACAAGTTCACCATATCAACTTAAAAAGTAATATGTCAATGTTGTGTTCACAACCTGTTTCCACTGCCCCCAAGTGGCCATTAAAAATCAGTTATCGCAGGTTTAAAAGCACTCTATGGAGTTTTTAACTGGTTATGCAACAGTCTCAATTTAATACTGATGCCTCTATATGACCTGCATAAGCGAACATGACCAACAGTGAGAAGACTGGCTATTTCTATTAGTTTCTAATAGTTATTCTTAATGCCTGCCACCGGATCAGTGCCCGGTAAAACGGCGTTTGGGTTTGCTCTGGCCGAATTCCAGTTGCTTCAGCTGCTAAGGTCCGTCTCCGGAGCTGCCGCCCGCTCTCCTCCCAGCGAAGTAGTCTCCTTGCAGCGGGGAGTGAGGCGGAGGGAACATGTAACCGAACGTTAGGTGAAACACTACCACCTTTGTCCACAGGGACAGCCAAAATCAACACAAAATGAAAATTTCCATTGAGTTGCTTTAAGTTTTCAACACAAAATACAGCACGTTCATTCAGGGCTCCTACACAATTCATTCTAATTACTTTAGTGATCCTCTGACTTTTTATCTAATGTCATAACTGAGTAACAACTTCCATTTGTCCAACACTTAATAATGCTTTTTGACCAAGACATGAAAAACCGGAGACACTCCCATCAGCCTTAGCTCTGTGTTTAGAGCTAATTAGCAAATGTTAGCATGCTAACAAGCTAAACTAACATGACCAACATTATACCTGCATGTTAGCATTGTCAGTGTTGCCATGTTGCTGTTAGCATTTAGCACCACTGTGTCACAGTACAGCCTCAAAGAGTCTACTTTCATTGCTTTATAGCCATTTGTTAAACATTAGCGGTGAACTGACTTGATGATTTGTACCATCACAGGAGAGAAAGAATTTGCTGTGCTCATGTTGATTATAGAAGGCTTTTGAATTGATGCTACTTCCTTGTAGTCAAAGGTTATTGCCTGGAATATAAAAGAAAATGGACTAAATCCTGTTTTTAATACAGTAATGCATTTAAATGCAAATGTGCTACATTTGGTTACAAGCTGTCTGAGCATTCTGTGTGAAATACCAGGGACAATATGTATCTTTGCCATTTATTTAAATAAATTTGAGTGCTACATTAGCAAACATCACAAAGGGCATAACGTGTTTGCAGATGAGTAACATGAAAACATTAAAACAACTGACTTAATGACTTAAGCATAAGATTAACTCATGTTTTTGAGTACTTTAATTAATACCATAGTGTGTCAATAATTAACAGTTAATACTGTCCTAACTTACTTGCAGTATAAAGTCACCAGAATGGTACAGACAGAAAATGGCATTGCTTGTCTCGGTGTAAATCTGTGTTCAGATTTTTGTGTTTTAGACCTGCGTCAGCGGGCTGGCGTTTAGTCAGCAGCAGTTACATATTACTGAAAATGAATGATCAATAACCTGCTCTGTCTAGATGAATCTCACTGCGTTTATATGTCTGAGTGGGACTATGGGAGGGTCTCTTATGTACATCAGAGCCCCAGTACAATGAAAGAAGAGAACCCAGTTGCCATGACAATTACACATACACAGAGACCTTCAGCATTATTAAACAGACTTAAAATAATACAGCCCCTCCCCTTCCCCTGACACACACACACACATATCCTCAGAATTTCAACTAATCGACGAGTTGGTGTGGGATGCGTCGTCTTACCTGATACTGTGCTGGTCATTGTTGCTGACAGTGGAGGAAGAGTAGAGAGCCGGGAGGATGCTGCTGGATGGAGGAGAGGAGAGAATGTGAAGGAGTCAGGGAGAGAGGACGAAGAAGGAGGAGGAGGAGCGAGAAAGAGAGAGAGAGGATGGGCTGGGCATGTGCCTGTGCCCTGAATGGTGCAATGCACAAGTCTATATGTGAACAATGGGCAGCCAGTGGGACTTGATGTGTGTGTGTGTGTGTGTTTGGTGGGGGGGAGTGTATTCTGTTGATGGCGAGGGAAGAGGTGGGTGTGGTGAAGCAGAGGTGGGAGAACAGTCACAAGAGGGACGTAACCAAATATCATGTAGGCTATCTGACATGATTCAGATATGGACTGATGAACAGATATGAAATGCATCCAAAATATTTGAATACCATAGGACTGTATTAAGGTGCAATTTATTAGTGTTCTTTATTAGGGCATTAATAAATTACAGACTTCAAAGTCAGTTACAGTCAAGGCGACTCATTTTATGGATTAAAATAGAGCATGGCAATAACTGAAATTGAGGAACTGAACCTTTATTTAAAGCATCTTCTAAAGAGTATCAGTAATGGTGATTTAAAGCTGCACTAACTGATATCCTTATATTAACAGTGGTATTGATGAACCCGCAGAGAGTTATCAGCACCGCTGTATTTTCTCTCAACTTTACTGTTTTGGTTCACTCTCCCATCAGCCTCGTCTTCAGCAGCAGCAGGCAGTTGTCTTCAGTGAAAAAGCTCTGATAAACCCACTGTACACTACCTGTCCCGCACTAAACGACAGACAGACAAAGTTAGCGAGCATTTATCAGCTAAAGAGCCAGATATTGGTGGAGACCAAAACAGAGCTAAAACGAGAGTGAAGACTTCAATTTGTTGGGTGGCCAGAGACATGGCTCTAAATGAATGGTAATGTTGCTCTGTGTCTGCTGGATGTGTAAATAGGTAACTGTTGGTAAAGTTGTTTACCTTGATGACGTGTTGGAGGTATAGTCACAAACCACAGTAGAGCCTGTCACCTGCAGCACTGTGGCTGTGACTGTTTGTACTATTCCTACCTGCAATATTTAAAAATGATCCACTGACCAAATAGTGCAGAATATGTCCATACCTGCTTGATTAGACCTGTTTTTACTGAAGAATGGCACCGCCAATGTAGCACCTAACTTGGTGACAAACATATTACATTTCCTATAACTTCTTCACAACAAAAGCATCCCGCCAGGTCGCCAGCGGAAAGCTTTTAATGTGAAGCAACAACTGAACACAGCTCTGATACGGCTGAGTGAAACTAGACTTTTAAACACAGAGCTTTCTCTCGTCTGCAACACAGACACAAGTTAGTTTAGCTGCTGAGGACACAGCTAAGGGGAGGAGACCGTCACGGGTTTGGGCGTGGTCAGCCCTGCTACCAAGCAGGACCACAGCAGCGCGGCTCAGCGCAGCTATCCCCTGCTGTGAGGCTGTAGTGGAAGTCACTATTTAGTCCACTATGTAATGTGTTAGCCATTTTGTCGTGCTGTCCTAATGTGTAGTGAGGCTGGTCAGCTTAATCAAACTATACCAATTTAGACAGCTTCTGGATGAAAGGAATGACCTGAGTAGTGTCTGTTTTTTATTTTGCCATCTGACACACTATATAGTCCTCCACATAGAATGTGTGTGTAGTGAACAGTGAATAGTGAATGATGATGTGTTTTAATAATTTTAGGACAACAATGGAGCTCTGTGGCTCAGAGGAGTAAGATATATGAGGCGTTGGAGGAGGAGGAGCATGTGGGAAGCCTTTCAGGGTGATGGTGACAGTAAAGAGGGTTTGCAGGCAGGGCTCAAGGGTCAAAGGTCACGAGGAGTATGACCCAAGGATAGGTCACTTCTTGTAAGTGAATCAATGTTATAGATTGGGATGATGCACAGTCACTCTGAAGACACGCTGAGATGACATTTTGTGGTTTAAGTACTTTAATGACGTTGGCTGCGATAGCCTCCCACAACATGAATAGACATTTTACAACACTCTTTCAAAATTCTTATGACTCCACCCTATACCGTTTTTTTTCTCCAGTTAATCAGTTCATACTGGATGAATTAGGGCCTGCGGTTCCCTTGTTGTGTTAAATGAGAATAAATGTTGATTAATCGTATATCACAGCACCGACACTGCATTGATTTAACACCACTCTGAGGAAATTACGACAGGTGCATGCGTGTGTGTGACAGAAGCAGTAGCATTTCAAATGGACCACTGATTCCTGCTGGCTGGAATACCACAGGGTGGGCTTTAAATCAAACCCCAGAGGAAGAATAGAGCGGATCAGATTTGTAGATACCTCTGTGCAATATTGTGGGGGTTTAATGCACCATGGTGACGATGAGCTGCTGGAGGAAAATGAATTATGTAAGACACGCAGAGAAAACTCTGAAAACCTGGAGTCTGAAAGTAAAAAACACATTTTATTGTATCTTTCAGTAAGGGGCTGTTATGTAACTGAGCATAAATTATATCTCTAAATATGATTGTTGGTTACATTATTTTTCTTTTCCTATTTTGACTTTCATAATAACTGTTTTAGTATAATACTATTTTTAAATCACAGTAAAACTACAGCGATGTATTTCACCAAATCCAATATTTGTCATTTGACTTGTGTTTCACATTTGCTGGAAAAAGAGTAGTAGTTACGGAGGAACAAAGTCTTCAATAGTGAATTACTAAATAAGACATCATATGAATAAATACATAACGTGTCTGTTATTGCAATGCCTTTCTTTTATGTTTCTGTTTTGTCTTGTCCCTACTCCTTTTGTGTGTGCTGGTTTTGTGTTGGATTATGGAACATAACTACAGCCAGCACTTATTGACACAGAGGTTTCCATCTCACATGACCAGCCTACTGAAGATTAAATAAAACAAATAAAACAACAGATCCATAAAATTATCACACAAAGTGAAAACTGGAAATTTCCCGTCTCTTCATGTTACTGTTTTCTTGGCTGAAAAGACATTTAGGTGACAAAAGCTTTCAGCTATTCTACACATTTTAATCTTTTACTGACACAGACATGCATTAACTGTTGCTCCCATTCACGAACCTTGACCGTTCACATAGATTCACATTCATAATACTGAACACACATTTCTATTTAATTCTCGTAGTTCAGGCTAGAATTAAATTCCAAAATTTCTGGCACCTAGTTTGACGTGAATTACAGGTTATTGAGGGTTTTTTTTTTTATAAAAAGATTAAAACAAGTGACGTCTGATGATGATCCCTGCAGTTCTAAAACAAGTCTGTCACTAATGGCGATTTTAGGACCATGAAATAAGAATTGCAAGTTCCATTCTTCTAAATTTGTATAAGTGTGGCGTCTCCTAAATACGTCAACATTTTGAGAAGAAAAACAGCAAAATATTCATTAAAACGTTACCATGTGAGATGGCTAAAACAGAGCTGGAATAAGGATCAAATCAAGTCGGGGCGGCTGTGGTAGAGAATGTAAAGCAGGTCATCCACAGGGTGTCCACATGTTGAAGTGTTATTGAGCAAGACACTGAACCCCAAAGTGCAAACCAGCACCTTGCATGGTAGCTTGCTGTTATTGGTGGTTGTGTGTGCGTGAGTGTGTGTGTGTGAATGGGTGAATGAGAGGCAAATTGTAAAGCCCTTTCATAAAAGTGCTATATAAATGAATAAATTCAGACCCAAGACCAGCCCGAGTGTAAACTGTGACTAAGGCAGAGTTTACATACCAGATACTGAGAAATTTTGATTTCCAATAAATACTACTTGTATATTGTATTGTGCTGTTTATAGGCAATGCCTAGCTTCTGTACAGTTACTATGTCAGAGAATTAATTTCCACCACAGTAATGTTTCAGAGGACTCATACATTCATTTTACATCCTTGATGTTTCACCTTTCAGAAAAAGGTTTCTGTTTTTTACTGTGTTTTTTCTGCCTTTCCATTCCCTCCTGTCAACCATCTTTCAGATGGTCATCACCATCACTAACAAGCTTCCTTATGACTTGTTTCCCATGGTACGTCAAGCTATGTCAAATTGAAACACGACAAATTTATTCTTGCAGAAATTTATTATCATCATCATCATCATCATCATCATCAACCATATATGTGACTGAGAGAGGACGTCACCTTCAGTTTATTTAACCACTTCATACATACCAAGTTAAACTGCTGGTATACAGTGATTCAGCAGAGGACAGCAAGATTTCTCAGTGTGTTCAGCACACTGTGCGTTTAGTTTTTACAGATATCATGTCCAGTTACCCAGCCATCTTTAGTGTGTCTGCCAATTATGAATATATACAAAGTCAATCAAAAAAAAAAAGTGTTAGTTTTGATCAAACTATAAATGCTTCACAGAGGTCAAAGGATATACAGGGAACATAAAGAAACCTCAAAAGCAACATTTAGTGGCTGCTGAATTGTATGTGAACCACTCACACAAGTCTGTAAAGACTCTGGTGCTGTTTGGGATGCTGCACTAGAGTCTATATGGAGCCCCATTGAGTTGCCCTCTATGATCAAAAGAATACAAAGAAATACATCAAAAAACACCAAAAGTATACAAAACTGTTAACAGAGTAGTTATTCTCCTTTTCCTCTAAGAGGCGATTTTTAGCTCACACTATTAGGATTTGAACTCTCCACTCCACACAGCTGCCACAGGAAATCTTGTCAAAGGAAAAGTCGTGAGAAGTGTCACTAACCCTTCAAAATGACCAGTTATTTGTTCTCATTTATCCATCATGAATATATCTTAGTTATGTGAAGCCAAAAACATGATGACTAAATGATATTACAAGTTTTGTAAGGGCTAGAACCAACAACATGTCAACAGCAAGTAACATATGAGTTCAAACCTTAAACTCAATTTTCATCTAATTTTTGCTATGAAATCTGTATACATGTCCTTGGTGACTGACATGTGCACAAAATTGTTATTACCACTATGCTGTAACTTTTTGCAGTTACAGCACCCTGTACACTGGCATTGTCCAGGGGCGTGAATTTTTGGTTTCTGACTGACAATTCTGTACTGTAATTTGATTGGTGCAATATCTGGCCACATAACAGTTCATTGTTGTTCATTTCACCTGACACACAGGCAGTTAACCAGTTGGAGGTCCGCATTTGCTTAGTACCATCGATGATTTCAGCAATCTCTACGTTACAGTGTGCCATGACTCAAATCACAGGTATCGTACAGAGTGCTGAGGTTACAGGACAACCTGTTGCTATGAGTTTTGACAGTCTGGTCATTTGCCGTCACCGTAGCTGGTGGAGGGAAAGCTAATGCTAGACACCGTCCTTAGTCTAATGTGGATTGAACACAGCACTGCATGTGCAGGAGTCTGACGGTGACTCAGCAGGTGATGAAATAACATGAACTAAAGCAAGTTCCAGTGGGAATCAGTGCTAATGTTAGCAAGCTCGGCCAGCTAGCTTCCACTTACTGAACTGAATACAAACTTAACAGTATGTTGAATGTTGTAAAGGGACAGCTAATGTTTGATAGTAGTAGATATTGGTAGTATGACGCTCTGCAGTCAGTCGGGCACCATGGAAGCTGACAGCACGTCTCCTAGCAACACCTGTTCTCTCACTCACCTGCTGTCAAGGGTTTCCACAAATATGTTCAAAAAAGGTTCCATCCTTGTTTGAAAAATAGCTGCAGTATCATCGTTAGCTGATATCTCCTTCCACAAAAAGGGAGAATTGTAATTTGAGTTCAACTTTAAAAATGTGAGCTAAACACTGTTTAGTTAATCTGATACGGGGAACAAACAGAGAACCACCCTCTTACAGTTTTGCATATTTTATGTGAGAACCGATGTTTCTGTGCTCTTGTGATCGCAGTGCAGAGTATCAGTCAGTGAAGCTCCATGCGGACACAGTGCACAAACCTCAGCCTGCACCAGAGAACTGGGGCTGCTGCTCACACATGAAGCAGAAAAAAAATCATAACACCACTTCAAAAAGTGGAACAAGTGGAACAAACAGACGTCCATTCAAAGCCCATCTGAAATTATGCCTGGCGATAAAAAGTACTGTCACTCACTGACTGTAAGGAACTCCTAAATCAGAGCAGAAGTCCAAACAGTTCAAAGTCACAGCAAACACGAGGAGAGAGGAGAGTTATCGGCTCCAGGGTTTACATGGAATGTCCTCGAGGAGAAACTCACAGTCCAAAACAAGTGTAAAGAGCGCTGATGACTTCTTACGTGATGTCCTTCTGTCTGGGTGGCCTATGAATGTTTCTGACCACACACTTCACCATCCACTCAATGCCTTCGTTCACTCCGTCCCTGCATCAGAACAGATAAGCAAGTCATTTAGCAGCATTTTACATTTCTTCTGACCAAATATATAACAAGGGAATGCCCCTGAGATCGAGATGGCAGAGCATTTTTAACAGTAAGCTCTCTAGTTTCACCGTGGTGTGGTACAGTGGTACCTGTGTCAGGATTAACACACCCAGCCCACCACAGCGTTATCAGCTGTTAATACCACTTTGGCATAGCATAGCATAGCACAGCAAAGCATAGCAAAGTAATGCCTGTAAACAGATGTGACTATAAACTCAAACTGCAACAACATAAACCTGTAAAATATAATGAAACCCAATCCAGTAGCAACACAACACTATCTTTGATTAGCTTCTACTTCAGAAATTGAACATTATAAGCTTAACAAAGGAAGTGTTCCTTACAGGGCTATTGTACTGGATTATATCTGACAGGCAGCTGTTGTTTCACACACTCAGTGTACCATTTCACACAGTGGCAGTCTTACCCTGTGAGGGCAGTGCAAGGCTGGACTAAACAATCCCTCTTGCCGATCTTCGGGGCAGAGTCACTGAAGGCTGTTTTAATGTCCGGCACTGACAAACAGTTCTGAGAACAGAGCAGACACGAGACATGGCTGAAAGCTGCAACAGCAAAGACAAAACCGTCAAAATCACAAGACTCCTCCAATGATTATCTCTCCTTTTTGTCTTACTAAAGGGTGATGGCTGCTAGTTGCTTGTACAGTCCAACCAACAGTTCAAAACTCACAGATTTTCAATTCACAATGAAATAAAACAGCGAGAAACAGCAAATCCTTACAATTGAGAAGCTGGAACCAGAGGACGTTTGGTATTTTTGTTTGATATGTGACCCAAACAAGTTATCAATACAATGCTGGCTTAGTGTGAATGGAAGGTCAAAACATAGAGAGTAAATCTGTGTTTTAAAATGAATCTGCATTAAACCTGGACATGGTCTTAGTAAGTTCAAAAGATCATACAGTACCGGTACATCCTGCTTGTTGGCCAGCACGAGGAGAGGGACACCTTCTAACGCCTCACTGCTGATCATTTTCTCTGGAGGACACGAGAGTTCAATTATTGATTCAACAACCAGCAGACGAGTGTTTCTATCACCACAGAATATTGACTCAAATACCTTCTGATAAAGGCCTTTTTCAGTTCCCTGTTATGTTACTGATATTTTTCTTATAACACACAATGAAGCTTACAAAATTCTCTCTCTTTGTTACTCAGTAAAACAGAAACACTGGGCTGGGAGACACAAAGAGGAACTTTAATACTAAAAAGACTTGTGAAGATATCCACTTGATTTGACCGACTCAGACTAAATCCTCATGTGAGCTTCAGATTAACTTTGGAATATATTTTTGCACAAAATAAGGACTTCAAGGATTTTGTTGCTGATCACTTCCTTTGAAAGAGCATTAGGCAAAGATCATTTAATAGCCAGTGTGAACAGGAGGAATGATTACAGAAAGCAAAACCTGTTTCAATATAGAGACCTGATTATTGTTTTAAGACATACTTGAAAAACTGTGAACCTACCCTTCAAAGGTTATTTTAAACACAGGCACACACACATTACAGAGCATAGTGTTACTCACCAAAGGCCTCCTTTGATTCTGACAGGCGCTCTTCATCAGTTGAATCTATCACATAGATGACTCCATGGGACTCAGCGTAGTACTAAATATAAACATGAAGAAAACAACACAGGGCATCAGAGCAGGCGCCTGGGCTGAAATAACCAACAGCATCAGTCAAGGTGCCTTTTGGTACGACTGCTACAGAAAAGCACGACGGGAGTATTAGGGCCAATGTTAGGGCCAAAATCTGGATTTTCAAGATTTAATTCATACTATTACTGTAGGAGAAAATAATGAAAAAGTTGTGACTTTTTGAGAAAAAAAGTTGTAATATTCTGAGAAAGAAAGGCATAAACTTTTGAGATTAAATTAGATTTACATTATTTGAATATTTTGACAATAAAAACGTAATATTATGCCGCACATACACACAGTATCTGTAATGACTGATCAAGACGCCCAGTGACATTATGAGTTTTCTGGTTTCACTGTAGGCGGAGTAGCGGGCAGGGAAATAAAATCAATGAATCAATAAATAAAAACAACGCTGCTTTTAATGTGGATTCCCAGCAAGGCCCACTAAACTTTATTCTGATGACATTAACTTGTGCTCTCAGGCTCAGCTGCCTGGAGGACACCAAGTCCCCACTGTGCTCCAGTCACTGCTTGAGAAAAAACATAACACGTCCGGTTATGTAATTCACATCTTGTAGCTGGTTTCATTTCATTTCAGTATCCTTTAGTCTGTGATGAGGTGCTTATTTGCGAAACTTCAGGTCATCCACATCCCTCATTTGATACATGAACGCTGACAGCCTGCTTTGATGAAAATCTCTCATTTTCGACTCTATTCTCAAAATATCGTGACTCTTTTCTCATAATATTTCTGCTTTTTTCTCGATATCTCTGATTAGTTTTTTGCCTAGCTGTGGCCTTAATACTCCATCATAGGAAGTCATGGAGTTTCAAAACATGTCTAGTTTTCTAGAAAAACTGATTTGTGGACACAACGCCCTCAGTCTGGTCTGGATTTGGGGCAGTTAAATGGTAAAAGGGTAGAACAGGGTATTTGAAAATACATATATATATTCACATAAAGTAATTCTGCCTTCAGAGAGCCTTCAGCCCAAAAATGAAGTGTGCGTGTCACACTGGTGAAGAATTCCCCTCTCGATATGGTTGGTGTTTAATTTTTAACTCACTTTGTCCCACAGAGACTGGAGCTCCTCCTGACCTCCCAGATCCCAGAACATTAGACGAGCCTTGCCCACATCGATTGTACCAACTGTGAAGGAAAGTGAGACATCAATAGAGAAGCAGCAGGAGGAATAAAACACGTACTGTGAAGTATAAAGACAAGCAGCATCAGGAGATTGCAGCAGTGAAGTGGAGTGAAAAAGAGCTGGCTTGAGTTTGTCTTACAGAAAGGAGCTACGCAATGATATGATGTTCCCTAGTAATGATTGGCGTAGAAAATGACAGTTACTAATTGCAGTTAGCCGTCAAAAATAGTCCCCTTTAAGTATCACGATTTGACTGACTATGGCCTCAAGTGGTCACTGTCCCCTCACAAGGAGCTTAAATGAACCCTCCTAATTTGATTTTAGAGCCAATTATCAATTTCACTGGTGTAACAGAGAAGTGATCCACCCAGGGTAGTCACTGTTTGGAGAATCAAGCCCATTACTCTTGATGACAAGCACAACTCAAGACATACTAGAACATCCACTTACTGTTCAGGCCAACTGTGGTTGTGATCTTTGATAAATTCATTCCCTTATAGTTCTTACTGAACTTTGTTTTGGTTTGTTCCAGAAAGGTCTGCAGAGAGAGAGGACAGGGAAACAGACGAGTCAAACTAGACACATTTATATTCAATGATTCAAATGACATGTAGGCATACTGTATACTGTATGTGCATGCAGCAGGTGGCACTTATCACGAGATAAGGTAATAAAATATAATGCACTGCTGTAGCTTAAAATATTCAAAATGTAAAAGTAGCTCCACTTGGAAAAACTCCAACATTGAATCACTGCTTTCATATGTTACTCCATCAATAATTTAATACTCTGAAAGGCTTCAGAGCTTGTACTTTTAGTAAAGTACATTTTCCTCATTCTACTTGGAGTAAAATGTTAACTGCAGGAATACAACTTGTAACTGAGCACTTTTAATGTGTGGTAGAAGCAGCAACTGAACATGTGAATCTTAAAGCTTTATTTTGAGCATTATTATCTGGGTTGTATATACTGTAAATGTGAATCTGTGCCAAATTGGACAGTACCTCTTAACCAAGCTAAAGCATACTGAGACAACATTTCCTTTACCAAACCTAGAAAACATCTATTTGACTTCATTTTGAACACAGTTTGGTTTGAACCCCAGCCTGACACTGATGTCAACTGAGTCATCGTTTACAAAAACCCAGTCAAGCCAGCTGGTGTTTGGATTTTGTTACATTTTGTTGTTTGTCTCTTCATGCAACAGCGGTACCGGTGCTGGAGCAGCAAAAAAGGACGTATAATGACTCTCGCTGAAAACCTGTTACAAAAGGCAAACTGCAATCAATTCTCACATTTCATTGGACTGAATATATGTCTTGTTTAAAATGTGATGTCACTACTGTGAAGTCATTTTACTGTACAGTTTGGGAGAAAAGTAAGCCCAAACTTAAAACACTTGATAACACAGAGCACCTTCCTTCATGTCTGAACTTTTCATTAGGAGGTTTGTTGAAAATCCCGATGGAATCCTGGAGAGTGACGCTGACTATGACCATATACAATTTGAAGTAATTTTACTGTACAGTTCTGAAGAAATTTCAAAAACTTACCTAACGAGGTTTGCTAAAAATCCCAAAGGAACCCTGTTTAGAGTTACACTGACTATAGAAAATTTGAAACCACTTAACTGTACAGTTTTGGAGAAGTTTAAAGGGACAGTTACCTCCAAAGTCAAAAGGCACTGTAGCACTTAGACAATTTCATCATATTTGAAATCTCCTAAAAACCTTCCCTGAAGAGCTTTGCTGGAAATTCCACTGGATTCACACTAAACAAGTCCTTCTCTATTTCCATTTACAGTATTACGCATTTAATATCACCTGCTAATTCAACATTCATTGAAATACTTGCACTTTCCTAATGTTTTACCTTTCATAAAAATATATTTTTATTGCTTTTCTGAACACATTCTGACTAAGAACGTCTTCTTCTATATCCATACATAGCTTGAAGTCATTTTTGAGAAATACTCATTTAAAATTCAACAAATTCAACAGTCATTATAATACTGTACTTACACATTTTCACCGTATTTAATCTGTCATCAAATGTTGTCCTTCAGAGGTCTGCTGAAATTTCCAATGGATTCCTACTCCGGCTATCTCCCTCTGTTGCCATATTAAGTTTGAAGTCATTTCACTGTGTCATTTTAGAGAAATACAGACGGGGGGCAAATTAAAGGAAAAACCTGAATAAAAGAGTACAGAAACAAATCAAATGCAGACGCTTCCGTGCACCAGGGCTCACTGGATGGTTTGGTGAGGATGAAAATGACATGAATAAAATGCTACGGCCTTCACAGTCACCAGATCTCAACCCAGTTTCACACCTATGGAAGATTTTGGCCCAACGTGTAAGAGAATCATCTCCATAACACCAAATGATATAATATAAACTTTTATCTTCAAATCTATTTAGTGATGTCTGTGACTGTCTCTGATGCTGTATGTCTTTTTGTTATGTCGGGCTATGTTTGTTTTTCTCTCTGTCTTTCTTTCTGATCTTAATGAGATTACTTGATTAACTAAAGGTGGTAGATATAAATGGGAGAATATCTTGTGGAGGAATGGTGTTCATCCCTCCAACAGAGTTCCACAGACTTGGCAAGGAGCACTGAAGCTGTTCTGGAGGCTCGTGGTGGCCTGACTCCATACTGAGACACTTCATGTTGGATTTTCCTTTAATTTGTCACCAATCTGTACATTGATACTTACTCCTTTTCCCCATGTTCCACCTCAAATAAATCTGCATTACAATGTGTATTTACAGTGCAGGTGAGTTTGTGTTTATTTGTTTTTTTAAAGGCAGCGTACAGTAAAACAACTTCACATGTAAGACATATTTAAAAGTAGTTTCTAACTGGTGGTCATTTTCAGCAAGCCTACAGTCACGTTTATGGTGACAGCACATTTTAAACAAGACAACATAATATCATTTCACTCTATATGTGAAATGAGAGAAGTCAGTGCAGTTAACTTTGTGTAAGAAGTCTTCAGAGAGGCCTTACACGGTCATATGGCCGACCCCAGCACAGATACAGACACTACAATAGACGCGCAACAAAGCCAAACGACGGCTCGCTTGATGGCAGTAACTAACTAAGTTAAAGAAAACCAGACTGACAGACGACAGAGCCTCAGAGGGAAAACAGCAGCGCGACTCTGAAAATAACACAATGGACGATACCGTCAGTGAGGACGAGCGAGTTAACGCAGCTCTAATAACATCTAATTATAACTGAACTTACCGTTTTCCCAGCGTTGTCCAGTCCCAAAATCAAAACGCAGTATTCGTCCTTTTGGAACATGTACTTATACAATCCAGATAATAAAGTATACATCCTGGAAAAAAAACTGTAAACAACAAGTATTCGCTAACTACTCTGCCAATGTTAGCTTGATAACATAGCTTAGCCTACATATGAGGCCAAACACACCGACACGCTCCCCTGCGGCTTCATTATAACCACAGTAAATAAACACGTCTACACACACGAGTGAATAATAATCGTAAATGTATAAAATGAGTCTGTAGTTGTTGTTTGGAGCTTTCTGTCTGCGCTGAAGCTCTGTAGCACAGCAGCGACGCTACGTGTAATCTAACCAGGAAGCTCCACTGGAGGGATTGTGGGAAATGAAGTACAGGGTGCGTCGGTAGACCTTTGTGTACAAAGGCTGTACATGCGAAAAAAAACTTAATTTCCCAGAAAGCATTTCGGTGTTTCTGTACGTATCGTTGAGCGTGATGACGTTAAATAAAAAAATCCACCAAAAAACAGAATTTACTTTTTTTTCTCAGCTGGAAATCAGCGCATGAAGACATGAATGTTATCAGCTGATGCTGTCTGGTGTTGGACAGTGAGTTTGTGATTCATTCAGTTCTCTTTAACATATTTTAACCAAATGAGGTGGAGTTGAATTTCTGGCTTCCACGAGTCCATCAGAACAAATCTCCTAAAATGGGCAATTAGATGACTGATATCATTTTTTTTTAATTTATTTAATTACAATAGATATATGTTCTATTTGTTGATATAACAATACATTGTATAAAATGTATTGATGTATGATGTTTCATTTTGTTTATATAATTGTATAATGTTTATGATCATGTTTTTATGATTATGTAATTATGCTTGTATCCAGGGCACCATCGCAAATGAGACCTAAGTCTCAATGGGTTTTACCCCTTTAAATAAAGGTAAAATAAAAATAAATAAATTGAAAGTGGTCGCTGCTTGCTTACCTCTGGACTTTATATACAGAATGAAATACTTACTGTCCAACAACGACAACAATAATAACGATAATCATCATCATCATCTTTATCATCAGCTGGTAGCTGCTTTATATTGGTTCTCTTACTGATCAAGTAAAGTTGGTCGAGGGAAAGTAACAGTATGTAAGCCAACTGGATTTATTACCAGCAAAAAAGAATGAAAAATAACCATTCCAGTAAATCAAATAAATTCAACAGTATAAACAATACATACGCTCAATATATTAACATTTATTTAAAGCTGCATTACTTCATTTCTGACCTCTAGGTGGCAGAAAAGCATCAAAACAAGCTGGCAGGTACATAGCCACCATCATATGCCCAGCTTAAAAAGTTGATATGGCAAACATGTTTGCAACCAGTTGCCTATTTTCACATCCAGCAGACACGCAGCAACACTGGCATTCATTTGGGGTCATGTTTCTGGCTACCTAATGAATGTTAGTTCAGTATTCCCTCTCATTTTAGCTCTGGTTTGGTCCCCACCAACTCCTGAGATGCATACCTGTTTTTTTAGCTTGTTAGACGTTTGTTTACCTGTCCACTAACTTTGTCTGTCAGCCATTTAGTGCTATGCAGTACTGTACAGTGTGTACAGCAGACTAGAATGAGACTGAACCACACAAGCAATGTACTGTAACATTAAAACAATGACCTAAAAGAGGCTAAAAGCTCTGTGGAGCTGCAGAGTGGTTCATCACTACTAGCCACAGCTCTCACATTACACATTTGATTCAATGTTAATATAAAAAATATTGATCAATGAAGGTTTAATGATTCACTTTATTGCTAATACCCTTTCTAACCTCCCTGACTTTCATACACTTTGGCTTATATTATCCCATAAGTAATGTGCGTAACTCCATTGTTAGAACATATGAAGCTATAATCATGAAACATCAACCTCAGGTTTACACTTTGATAAGTTAAAAAAAAAAAGACAAACATAAACCACTGCACCCAGGTCATATAGCTTGTGTTTTTTAATATTTAATAGTGCCTTGTGTTTAAACAGTGCTGCCCCATTAGTTGATTTTTTAATGTGTATGATTCAGTGAGTGGTAGAAGTATTTGACTTTAAAGCTGACCAACTCAGAGTTTGACACAAATTCTGACTATGTGTGACAGGTACTGTATACATGGGTCTAAACTCAGGGTTATATATGAAAATACGTATTTGACTTGCCTAAAATGTACGTTATTTGCCTCATTGGGCCTGATTGGCAGCTTTAAAAGGTTCACATTCTCACATACTCCACACACTTAACAAATGTAATGAGAGGCCATTACAAAGCTGACTATTACTAAACTCTTTGATAATATAATTGTCACTCCGCTGCTGTGTTCTGTTCCCGGGGTGTGGCACTTTGTGACATATGTCTTCCTCTGCACACATCTGTAGAATGTCTTTGGATTGTCTGATCTTATATACAGTCCATCAACTCTGCGTGAGCAGAAGCTGCTAACAGGATACACAACGGTGATGTTGTGGAAGCAGCTGTTGGGTGGATTTGCTGTGGTGCTGCCGGCTGCGGTGAACTGACCCTCCGTGAGTTGTGTACTTTCAGAAGGAGAGGAAGAGGCTGTGGGGGGAGGTACAGTGGGACTTGTTTCCTTTGTCGTCCAGTCTAGGAAAAAACATATTGAACAGCATTTAAATAAATCCCACAATTATAAGTTGACGCTGAATGATGTGATGGGAATCCCACCAATTTTACATATGAAATTCAGTTTAAGCATCATGAGTTGTGCTGCTCAGCCTGTGGCTCTGGAGGAGTTGTGTCTGGGAGAATAAGACCTGACAAAAACCCAGAGCTGAGATAATCATGATGACATCATCTTAGCTACTGCAGCTTGAACATTTTTAATCGAAAACCTGCTTTACAGACTTTGTCCTGGTATTTGGACTTTGAAAGTGAAGGTCTAATGACAAGATGATATTTTTTGCATTATAGTGTTTTTGGAGCTTGGCCTACGTTCTATCATTTAACTTATTAATGTGTCTTTCTTTTTTCATTTTGCAGTTTCCGTTCTTTAATTTAAGTACATACAGCCAGTATGCCATACAAGGCCCAACCAGTGGAACGGTAATATGAGCTCCTACAAAGCAGGAAGCTGATAACAGGAGGCAAATGATTTGTAAAAGAGAAAAAGAGAGGAAGACACATTAACAAATGAAATAACAATAGTGCATGTTACTGTAGCCTCACCTTCACTGAGTCTACGTTTTAGATGTGATATCAGTGGATATTTGCCCTGTCCACAGAACTGTCCAGAGAAGTCATCCATATCCAGTGTCCACACAGCAGCTCCTCCCAGCTGCCTGCTCTTCAGATAGTCCACCTGTTAGACAATCAGAGGTGACTCAATAAAACTCACATGTCGACAGACTTGTTGACATATCTGCTCTTTTCCACAACCAAGTCATATACTGTACCTTGGCATCATAGCTCCTCTGGTTATCGAAGCCGACCCACTGATTGCCTTTGACAGCGTAGGGAACTTTCTGACCGTCAATCCACTGAACTGAGGTGCCTTTCAAAAAGGAGCAGGTCTAGTAAAGAAACATCAGACTCTATTAGTATAATTATGTTTGTCACAGCTATAAGACTCATGCTGATGAAGCCAGAGTAGTACTAGTAGATGAGGTTGTAATGGTATCACTAATACTAGTACAGCTGCAGTACAGCAGCATTATTAGTAGTAACAGTAAGAGTTATAGGCCCCCAGGGACACGATTTGGCTGTGTGGACACAGTTGGAACTGCAGGTGACATGACATCCTCTGGCAAATAAAGACACGCATAATAAATGACTCAAAAACTGATTTTTCAGAATCATCACAATTTGAAACATTAGGTCTGATATACTGTATATTTACAAGCCTCTAAGAGTCAAATCATGCCATTATTTTCAGAATAAGCACTAATGCTCATTTGTCATGCCTTATCTCTCTTTTTGTGTTTTCTTGTCCCTTTTTTGGGAAAAAGTCCTCAAGTCTCCAAGCGGTGGAAAATATGTCAGCATCAAAGACAGCAGAGAAATGTAATATCTACTTGAAAGACAGCACTCACAGGTTTCTGAATTAAGGGATGTAAGACTTTGAGAGCAAGACTTTGTGTTGCTGTGGCACCTTACAAGTAACTGGAGCTGTAGAATCCAACTTTGGGCAACAAGGAGGAAGACTGATTAGACCTGAGCCAGAACAAGCAGGCAGCACTCACTACCTCTCTTCTTCTTAATGCAGTAATTTTAAAAAAATATTTAAAATGAAAATACCACACACGAGAAAGTAAAACTGACTACTGAGATCATCAAGTAATAATTTATATATCAAGCTCCTTTTAAGCTCATTTCACAGTCTTGTGCTGAGCAAAAAAGAGTGACTGAATTAGTTTGTATGGCTCAGACAGGTTCATTAGCAGTACAAACTTATTGCCAAATGCTGAGAACATACAGTATGGCAAACCTGGATACTCCAGTTACCAGAGACTGCAATCAGGCATACTGTGATGAAACTGCTCAGTATATTGGCAGTAATATCAGTGGTAGTGGTAGGGATAGATATAGTCATGGTAGCGTTAGAAACAGCAGTATTAGTATCTGTGGTCAAAGTTGAAATAGTAATGCGATCACGTAGAGGTCTCAGCTAAATGTAAATGCAGTCTTGTTACCTCATAGTAAGACCAGAGACCAATCTGTTGGGTGTAGGGTCCGGGGCTGGCAGGGCCGCTGACTGGGGCTCCCAGGCCCGTTGCTGTGGTGGAGAGTGTAAAGGAACGAGCATGAATGGGAAAACCCAGCAACAACTTCCCCGCTGGGACTCCTCGCTCCATCCAGTACTGCATAACATGATCCTGACAGGAAGAAAAGGAAGAGTTGTTAATGAAGTGAAGAATTTCTATCAAAACACTTCACCTCCTTGGGTGGTAATTGTTATATCGTGGTTGCATAATATCCAGAAAAGATCTGGAGCTGTCGTATGATCAGGTCATGAAATTAACTTCAGAGGCACACAATGGCTGCTCTGGAGTCAGTTATGTTTAGACTATTTGATCCAAACATTAAAAGTCTCCCAAAGCCTCATACAAAAATACCCATCAAAAACAAAAACAGCATCACATCACTCCCAGAACATCCAATGAATTATGGCAGTATGGCCTTTTTGCTTTTCCTGATGATTTCCACAAGACACGAAGGTATAAAGCAACTGCCTCTGTAAGATTCTAACTTAAACCTGCAATAGTAATTTTTTGGCCACCTGGGGGCAGCAGACATTGACATTATCATATCACTTATAAAGTGGCCACAGATCAATTAATGCTGTATTTATTTTCAGTTCAGATCATGATGTGAGTATACTTAATGGAAATGTGGTTTTCTTTCATATACTATATAAAAGTATTATACTTTTTACTAAACAAAATTTCAAACCCTATAAATAGGAGGGTTTATATAAAGGTGACACTTGTAGTGTCGAACCCACTGATTAGTCACTCAGCAGTTCCCCTCAGCTCTACAGAGCTGCAATGCAATGTAGCACAATTCACATATGTTTATCAGCTTGCCTTGCTAAGCTGTGAAATATTTCAAGTATTTCAAGTTCACGTAGTTTACACAGATCAAACTTAATCATTCTGAAAATATCAAGCTCACTTAAACTTTTGACTGGTACTGTACATGAAAGGTAACAACACTTTACAAATTATAAATGGGTAATTACTATGTTAGCTTTGTTTTCAGTGTAGAGTGAACTGTGGTGAGCTGTCACTCGATCTTGACCATCATGGAGGTCAAAAGTCTTGACACTGATGAAGTCCAGGTACCTAAACACACACAAACACACACAAACACACCCAAAGAACATCGATAGAGGAAAGAGGTAAACATAATGAGATCATGTAATGTCAAAAGTACTCAAACTGGGGCTGAAATAAATCTAAGACTTACTTTGACATCTCAGAGAGTTCATATCCTGTATCAATAACATCTGTTTGCTCTGCCACGGCTGCAGAAAGCATCAGTCTTGTGTTACTGCCTCCTTTACTCTCAGCTTCATAGGCCTCTGAAAGCTCCTAGAAATCAATAGAAATTCATTTTCACTTTAGTCAGTGATCTCAGAACAACAAATCACATTATATTTTATATTGCTGCAAACCACCTTCGATTTTCTCCCATCTTCCAAGCAGCTATTGGTATCCAGTTCAGTCCAGTACTCAACTTGCAGAGACGTGAAACTTGTACTGAACATCTTATCTGATGTAACTGTTAAATGTGAGTTATAATTGTATTGTAACTGACTTGAACTGACGTGTATGCGTGTGTGTGTGTGTGTGTGTGTGTGTGTGTGTTTGTGTGTATTATGTAACTCAGCAAGTTTCAGGTTTCTTCAAGTTAATTTTCATACTTCACTAAAATGAGTACAAACCTCTGGCTGCCAGAAATGAAGGAGGGAAAAAGCAGCATGCTATGCATTTAGAGAAGAAGGCCAGTATAAAGGATTTGTCGTAAATGTCCTCAAAAAATGTAAAAACACTCGTAAGTACTAAACTATAAATGCTAACAGCACGTTTTCAGTTCAGTCCAATTTGAATGTAAAGTTAAAACAAACAAACAGAATTAAATTCCTTTAAAGAACATGAGCACGGCCTCTTTCCCACTCAGAACAGGAAACTTCTCAGTGCACTCATTTGAATAATTATGGGACTGAATGACAGAATCACAAAAGAATGAAAAGACGATGCCAAATATAACATTTCATTATGAATGATGGTGTCACACAGACAAGGTTGCCCTATTGGTAACAGTCTAACCTTTCCAGTGACACAAAGGAGGGAGGGTCTGATAGTGTCAAATGATACATAAAATTAGGGGAAATGTTTTAAGTGTTCCACTTTAGATTTAGTTACAGTGTTCTACAGTTACAGTGCAATCACTGTAGGTTATGAGCAGATTTCTGCATTTAGGATTCCAGGCTCTAACCTTCATTTAGCGCCTGTTTTAGATGACCAATATGTTTTAATCCCCAGAATATGAGACATGATGGATCCATGAGTAAGCTGGTATTATCAGACAAATATATAAAATTATACCAAAGGAACACACAGGGCAACTTGCTTGGGAATCTTGCCAAAAATAAAAGCGACATCTTGAAAAAGGTGTTTTACACAATTACTGTACTGCAGTTTTGAAGACATGCCCATAATCCTCAGTCTCATGTATCATACAAGTACTGTACTGTATGTCTTGATTCCTTGATCCAAATATTGACCTTAGCTTGTCCAGCTGTCATCTTTGTTTACTTCAATGACTGGAAATGCACCCTGGGAAACAAACTTAAATTCTATTTCACTGTACACTGAGGAACTATTTCAAGATAGAAAAGTCTACAAAAAATTACAAAACGAACGAACCCATGGTATGGTTTGTTAAACAGCCTTTCAAGAATACCAGACAAAAGGCTTGAATTTGCATTCATCACAGGCAACACAGCTTCCAAAGTGCACCCATTTACCAACAGTAAAACTATGTGACTAATAATTAAATAGGACTAAGACTTTGAAAAATGAAACAGGTTCAAATCAAAAAATAGAAAAAACCTAGAATCAGAAAACAGAACAGAAATCGATCAAATAGATTTTAGAGGGAAAAAAAGCAGGCATACAATTTCCAGTCGGCGTACCTTGCAGAGCAGAGTGAACCTCTGCTTGTCTGCTTGACTTCCACCAACACCAAGGTACTCCCAGTCCAGATCCAGACCATCAAATCCATGAGTCCTCAGGAATTTGATAGTAGACTGGATGAATGTGTGACGGTGAGCAGGAGTGGACACCATGATGGAGAACCTGCAGTAGATGATGAGAAAGTTGCTTGTTCTCTAAAATGACAGTTTGATATAATGGACTGAAGCCCACTGAAACATTCGGATTGAACAACTGATATTTTATAATGACATCAGCACATGTATTTTAATTCCACCACTGTAAAGCTGCAGCTACCAATAATGAAAACCGGTGATGATTATTCTGTAGATTTTTGTGTTATTCTGTAGATTTTTTCAAATAATTGATTGATGTTTTAGTCTATACAGTATCAAAACAATAATAAGTGCACTTCAGAAGTTCCAAGAGCCAAAAGCAAATAGCTTACTTTGCTTGATGAAGACCTCAAAAGACCTAAAGATATTAAACTTACAGAAATAAGAAACAGAAAATCAGCAAATCCTCACACCTAGGAAACTCAAACTACCAAATTCTTTTTCTTTTTTTGCATTTTTACTGGATAACTGAATTAAATATCAATTTTTAAAACTTGGTTATTATTTTGTTGATTAATCAAACCTGCAATAACTGATTTCTTTTTGGCTACGTGGAGGTGGCCGAAACAAGTTATGAACACAACACTGACATGTCATCACCTGAAAACAGCTGCCTGCTGCGGCTGAAAATGACACTATGAGAATTGTGAGAGTGAAGCAGAACGGTAACGTTGTCACTATGAATCTCTGTAAAGACGAGGGGAGCTGCAGATTGAGGTGATAATTCTCTGTAGGTTAATCGCTACGAGCGACCCCTTTCACTTTGTTTTCACACTGTCATTCAATACATTGGTATTATAAAAATATTGATTATAGCCGCTTTGAGCAAAAATTCTCATGGGATAGAATTAAATATCTTAGATTCAATTTAAGTTTCAAAAGCTACCTACACTGACTTAAGAAGGCAATAGTCAAAGTACTGTACTGGAAAATGGTCATTCTTTGCAGCCAAACAATCAACTTGAGAGAGCAGTAAAATAAAACTGTTCCTCTGCAGCCATTCTTGCTTTCTGTCAGCAGATGGAGGAGTTTCACAAGAAGTTAACAACTCACTGAGATCCATCGTTCACCTCTCTGACCGACAGTAAAGTCTTCAGCCTGGGGTTCCTGTTCAGGTACACATAAAGAAAATGAGTGGCTGATTGAACAGACATTACATTTAAAATCCAAATGTACATTGCAGGTATACATAATTTCCATGGACCAATTGTTACCTGTCCTTGAGCTCAGTGAATGATTTGTAAAGGCTTTTCTCATTCCACTCATACTCAGTGATCTCATTGGCATGGTTCATGATGGCGAAGGCATAAACCAGGTGGGTACAGAGGAAGGGGTCCATGTTTTCTGGCAGGAATTTCCCCACGCCAGTTCTGTACTGCGACCAGTTGGTAAAATAACATACGAGTTTGGCTGTGGTTGCTGGATAAAGGAAAAAAACAAAACATTGACTTTGCACACAGACCTGAAATTTAACAAACATGGTCTCCCATTCCTGTTCTTAAAATGTGTTGCTTACCAATCTGAATGAAGAACTGCAGAGCCACTGCAAGAGGCACAATTCACGTTATTACAGTTGAATGAACTGCCGCATTTAGCAAAGAACAAATACAGTAAAATGATAGAAATATAGGAACAACTTGTGTAATTTCTCACCAATTATGTTTGCTATTCCTGTGTTCATCTTAGCTGTTTGTGCTCTCTTCCCAGTGGGAGTCTCCCATTGTGTTGCACCTCACACTGTGGGACAGAGACAGATAAGTATTACATGTATGCACAGGATAACGTCACTCCAGTGTCACATCTCACATTACTATGAGTCACATGGTATGGTATTCCAGTGCTACATACCTTTACCTACATAATGATAGGTATAATGTCTGAATTAGACAGCATCAGGGTGTGATGGCAGAAATATAGTCCTAAAACATAAAAGAAAATTGCAGGTAAAAGTGGCATGACCAACCATTAACTGTCACAGATGAAAATTATCAGTGTGTAATTTTTATTTAGCTTGAAAAATGATTTTGTCATACAGTATAGGAAACTGACTGCTTGGTTTTGTACATAAAATTTGTCAGAGCTGATGTTTTTCTCCATTAACAGGAAGGACTGGATCAGGACACTGATATTCTTTCTTCAATTTAGAGTGACCCACTTCCAGAGTTTCACCTGAAGCATTTTTAACATGAAACCCATATTTGAAACTCAAAGCCAAACTATCCCTGCATCTTTTAATTTCCATCAATGTAATGATGATATGTTGTTGCTGACAGTGCTTGACAGGCACAGACTGGCAGGACAAAGGACATGTCGTGCTGAGGTGTCGTGCTTTTACCTCAAGGCAAAAGTGGAGGATGCACAGAAAGAGTTGTTGTTCCTTCTGTTACTTTGTCGATTTCAGTGCCTTTTGTTTTAAAATAGAAAATCGTTGGTTGAATTTTGAATGAAAATTCTGCTATATTGACATTCTCAGTCTCTGCGTCCTTTATGACAAAGGGGCAAAGCGCAATTTAAATTTTCTGTAATGATGTCATCTGAGGAGCTCAGTCAGAGTCTGGAAGTGTTTGAGTGACACCTGAGCAGCTGCAGTCTGTTTTTCAGCTTTCACTTGAAATGAATGGTTTGTGTTGTGTGGAGATGAGCTTTGGTAAATCCCCTAATGTGCCTCTGTGGGCTGTGACACTGCTCACATTGTAGACAGAAATAAGGACCTTGCTGTAGATCTAACAATTAAGACATCCTCTACTGTACTCTTTAAGCATGTTTTAAAAGATGCAGAATTGTTAATTAAATCGGACCTTAATTTTGTGGAATATTCATATTTAAATCTTTGCATTCAGCTGTCAACATGCACATAATGAGGCAATGAGTCCATGTATTACGATTCCACTGAAAGCTTAAATACCAGTGTGTTTGCAAGTTTAAACTACTTAATACAATTCATGTATACGTAACATTTTTACTGACCACTTTTTAATTTTATATTTTTGGATGCACTTTTCCTATTGTTTCCAGCAGCCATTGGTTTCCACTCATTTACAAATGGCGTGAAAATGAATTAGCTGACACTTGAAACTCGCTTGACTTAAGTCACTCATCTCAGTGAACATGAGGTCTGCATGCTGTGAGGCAGTGCAGTTTAAGTGCAAACTGACGTGTGTCATATGGAAATGAATAGAAACAATGCACTGAAATTTCTAAAACACAGCAGGATGGTTTGCAAAATGGTAAGTTGTGATTGGTAATAAATGGGTGATCCTTTAAGACAACATGGACATCTTGATTTACGACAAAACCTAAATCCCCATGGAAGCCTCCTGTACCTTTGGACCTTAACCAGGTGAAAAGGAACAGAGCAGTGAGAGGGGTGGAGACAGATAAACATTATGGTTGGTATGGTAATCATAAGGGTGATCATAAGGTCAATCAATCAATCACTCATTCGAGGATGGAAGTGCACATCATAATCTGCTTAAGTATCAAAAGTCAGAAGTATCTGTTGATTTATGAGTTTCAGTTCACCCACTGTTCATTTATAGTACCTTTTATCAGTTCAGTTTATATTTATGTCCACAACCACTGTTTATGTTCTTAGAATGATAGTCACCTCAAGAGCCTCAGGTAACCTTTGCCACATCTATTAATCATAAAAAGTGCTTCCACAGCAGAAATTTCTTCTGCAAAGTATTAGCAACAAGGTGTTGTTCTCCTTTTTAGTAATGAGACAAAGCAAAGTAGAAGTTCTACACGTATGTGGATAGCACCATCACTTGTATCACAGGGTCAATGAAATAAGTAAATATGGTTACTGTTACTGTAACATTATTAAAGCATGATATGTCCTGACCATGTATGATACATCTGTGTGGTGTTTCAGTGGTGATATCAAAGGGTGAAATCCAATGCTGAACTATAAATCAAAACCTACACTGTAGGACTCTACAACAAGACCGTCAGTAACCCCTTGCATGAAATAAAAGAAATAAAAGCAGTGGAAGGTGCTGAATCCTGGGTACAGATATATGACTGATTCAAACACTGAATTAAATATTGGACCTGTTTTCATGAGCAACATTCTGGCAATAAAATGGTATTTCTTCAGACAAACAAATCAGGAGAAAGTGAGTTTGTTCACGCCTAAGGGTACAAATAAGTACCCAATGTCAAGGGTACAACAGCTGTACCATTGGAGGGTACTGCTCCAGTGACAATCCATTGTACACGTAAAGGTTCAAATTTAGCACATTATTTCTGACAGTGTAAAGTTCATTGGACAAAGTCTGCTAAATCACTTTCATACTGTAAATGAGTGTGAAAGGTTCTCTTCCTGCATTACTCTTCTTACCAAAATCTCTTTATTCTGGACTGAACTTAATACTGAGTCCTGCCTCCTCTCACCTTTCTTACCTCCCAGTTTTCTGATGGCAATGGTTATGCTCTTTGTTATATTTAGTATGTTATATATCAAGTTATATCCTCTTTGTTTGAAGTGATTTTTTCCCCCGCAGGGTTGCGTCTAGTGATGCATCAGTTTGGTAATTTGCATTAAATCTTTGAAGGGTAGCATTACTTGGGCAAGCTACTGAATCCCAAATTGTTCCCGAAGGCTGTGCCATCGGTGTATGTGTGTGTGTGAATGAGTGTTAGATTAGATCCTGATGAGTGGGATGGCATCTTGCATGGAAGCCTCCGCCGTCAGTGTATTAATGTGTGACTGAATGGGGTGGATGACAAGTATTGTAAAGCGCTTTGAGTATTCGGAAGACTAGAAAAGCACCGTATAAGCAAGTCCATTTACCATTAGTTCCTGTCATGAACCATAAAAAAGCTTGTTTTTCTTTAGAGTGCAGTCAGTATCAGGCTAAAAGTGTTATCTGGAGTCTGTCACCACTGGTCTGACTAACTAACTAAGAAAACAACCATTCACTGCTCAATAGGTGACTGGTGAGCATTTTATGTAAGAGCCTGGATTACTTCCAAAAACTTTTTGTCAGTGATAAAAACCTTTCATCATATGCACACTGTACATTAAACTCAAAGCTGGAACTCAATGATATCACATTGTTAGTTGTATTTACTTGGTTCATTTTATACTGTGTTAACACTAAACACTGCATTTGAGAAGCTTATTTTCATTGTTAGATATATTTATATATATATAAATGTGTTTACACTCAACAGAGTAAGATATTAAGTTTTTGGTATTGGTACAAAAAATACTGACACCTGTACTGAAAAAAATCATACCCAGCTCTACAGTTAAAATGTGTGGTAACATGTAGGACTGTGTACCAAAGCGTGGAGAATGAATAAGTAGACAAGCCAGCACTCAACAATTTGTGCCAAAGCACTTCAGTGCTTTTATTTGCAATTTGCGATGTATGTTACATATTTAACAAGGAAATACATTGTATCTATACAGTACTAACAATACACTCATTTGGGTAAATGATTGTATGCACAGCGGATATGAGAGAACTTTAACAGTCTGTTTGGTAGTTGACGTTTGCATCAGTTGTCATACACATTGTCTTCACTCATGGTTCAGGGCCAAACGCAGCACTTGCAACTGTCATCAAAGACAGATCCACTTCCGCAGTGCCTCAAGTGGGTGATGCCACCAGCGCACATGTAGAAGCTGGCCTTGTCATCTGGGTGGGGGTACAGACCGTCAGGTTTGCCGTTGCAGAAGCCGGATCCTGGGGCGTGGGTGGTGGTAGTGGTGGTGGTTGTCGGAGGGGAGATGGTGCTAGCTCCGGGTTTTGGGGTGGTGGTAGGCGGCAGTGGGGGGAGTTCTGTATGGTAGAGGGAGAAAAAGGAGTTTGAATCAAAGAAATAAATGTCCATTAATTTTTTTCTATAATGTCTACTTATCTTGACTGTGACTTTAATGAATAATCCGGACAGCACTAAACATGATTTTATTACTTTAATAAATTACTGAGAGGGTCGGTCAGTGTCAAGGCTTACAGCAAGGCTGATTATAGCCCTCTCAGTATGGTATTTCAAGCAAAATACCATTTTGAACATGCATGTTGGTAATTTTTTTATATGGTAAATGAATGTAGTAGTTCAGAATATGACCCATCATGTCATCTACACTTTATAGGCCCTTATTACAGAGATATATGGTGTCCAACTTGGTAACAAAAATACCTGATGCCAATTTAAATAAGACCTAAATTGTAAGAAAAAAGATTAAACTCGGGAAGCGGGAATGTTTAATATGGTAGCCAAAGAGAATTAGCCCTCATGGGATAATAGAGCACTACGGGTAATAATTATCTATCAAAAGACCACTAAAGATGGGAGACATTACTAACTGTCTTGACCATAGTCCAATACATTTAAAGGAAAACATCTGCATGAAACTTCCTTGGACTTACCAATACTAAGAAGTTTGCGAAGATGAGACATCAGAGGGTGGCTGCCCTCTCCACAGAATCGTCCAGCAAAGTCATCCAAATCGAGGGCCCACACAAAGGCACCACCAAACTTCTGCTCCTGTAGGTAGCGCACCTATTGGGACAAAAATAAAAAGAAATTGGTGTAAATACTTCGCATATGATGTGATGTGTTCAAATATAGAGCTGATGTGCCACCCACCTTGATCTCATAGCTCTCCCTGTTGTCGAATCCCACCCACTCATTGTTCTTGGTGGCATAGGGGACTTTCTGGTCCTCAATCCAGTGAACGGTGTTGCCTTTCACAAAGCCACAGATCTGGAACATAGACAATATCACAAGGTATGCGTAGCTTTACAATTAATTTGTACTTTGTCTTTTCACACAGGCCATTAAATGCCAATGTAATTAATATGTCCTGTACATCATATCGTAAAGGGTGTACAGTACACCAGTCCAGTACACCGAATAAACTGTACCTCGTAGTAGGACCAGAATCCAGCTTCACGTGTGAATGGTCCAGCTGATGCAGGGCCGCTAGCTGGGGCTCCAACGCCAGTGTTTGATGATGTCAGACGGAAGGTACGACCATAAGAAGCGAATCCCATATGCAGCTTCTCCACTGGGGTGCCATTGTCTCTCCAGTACCTCATGGCATAGTCCTACAAAAGTTGATGGAAGAGGTGAAGTAAAACTCTTCAAAGGGGCACCCCTCATGTTCATTTTTCTTCAGTCACCCATGACTACTTACAGTGTTAAAGTAGATGAGGTCACCAGAGTCCTCGGATCCACGAAACAGTGGGCTGTTGTGTCCAGTGACCTTCTCCCACGTTCCATGGAAGTCGTAGGTCATCACATTGATGAAGTCCAGTTCCCTGGAGATAGAAATTGTCATTTCAAAAACCTTTGCAGAACTCTACCTTTTCTCTCTCAAGGGGTATTTAAGGCAGCACACTCACTTGGCAATCTCAGCAATCTCATATCCAGCATCGATGGTTCCCTTTCCAGCAGACACTGCTGCAGTCACCATGAGCTGAGGCTTGCCGGTTGCCTTGGCCTCAGCTGCGTAGGCAGCAGCAAGTTCCTGCAAATACACACCAAAGAGGAAGTAAGAAAGAAGTCAACAAAATATAAACCATAGAACAGTAGCTATGAATTGCAGCTAGAAACTCAAGGAAGAGAAATCTGTACCCACCCTGCAGAGCAGAGTGAACCTCTGCTTGTCCTCCGGTGGACTTCCACGAGCACCAGGGTATTCCCAGTCCAGATCCAGACCATCAAATCCATGAGTCCTCAGGAATTTGATAGAAGACTGGATGAATGTCTGGCGGTTAGCTGGAGTGGACACCATGATGGAGAATCTGAAGGGAAGATTGAGCTCAGTTATCATACTTGGTACAGTACGATCCAGAAACCTTGTAGGTAAAGTAGGCTAACAGCCTTTGGCCTTTAGCAGCTCTTAGCTTTTGAGAAACAATGATAATGAACATGATTAATATTTGGAATGTCTTTGATTGAAAATTTATTTTGTCATTAATACATTTAACATCAACTAAATCTGCCTGCTGGCCAGTTAGCTAGCTACCAAAAAACAGAAACTGCTACATTTAACCTGTATTTTGTCACAGTTAAGACTTCATTGGACTTTCAGGATGTTAGAACATTGGTAACATAACCCCAAGCATGCTATATTTGTGTATAGGCACGTGATACATTATGTTTATGGTTTCAAATGTTACTCACTGTCCTGAACCAAAGTTCCATCCACCAACAGCCAGCAGAGTCTTCAGATGTGGATTTCTGGAAACAGCACAGACGATAGGTTAACATTTCTACCACACTTTGTTCAAGTTTGTAATTGCTTGTAACAGGTAATTAGAACAATGTATCTTGCTCAGGTAGTGCATTTACAGTACATTTTACAGTAGGGAACATCTCCGGGCTTGGGTCATTATTTCAGCTAAGTCCCGATTTCAGCAAGTATTACCCTGCTGAAGGCTTCTTGTGCAAGGCACTCAACATCTGCTAGCTGCAGAGGTACTGTAGCTTAGCCTGATCTCTGTTGTCTACTGTGTCTGATACAAGGATATCTCAACTCTGGCCACTTACTTGGTCTTTAGGGCATTGAAAGACTTGTAGAGGACATCATCATTCCACTCATAAGTAACCAGCTCGTTGTTATGGTTGATGATGGAGAAAGCATAGATCAGGGTGGTGCACAAAAAGGGGTCTACATTTTGTGGCATGTACTTCCCCTCACCAGGTCTGTACTGAGACCAGTTGGTAAAGTAACACACCATCTGGGTGGCAGATCCTGTGTTGGAGTAAAGGAATATTAAAGAAGCACTGATTCCGGTAATTTTATACCAAAATCCAAATCAAAAGATGCTAGTTGAACAAAAAATATTGTGACTTACCCAGATGGCATATCACCAGACACAAGCCTAAGGAATATAGAAAAGAAAGGGTTAGAGAAATAAAAAAAATGTTCTAAAATACAAAAATCTGCAGCGTAATATACACATACAGTACTACATGAAGATAAATACCTGCTAAAATTGTGAGCCTGGTCATCTTGAATTCACTTCTCACAACTTCACTGGATTACTGTAAGACAAAAATGTGAACCAGGGTCTATGGTTGAAGCAAGATAATCACAATTAAAATGATAATTTAGAGAGCCTGTTTTCCCTTGTGAACTCACCTTGGGAGTGGATGAGAGACCCAAACAACTGCAGCAAAGTTTGGCCTTTTATACAATTTTCTGCATAGAGAAAGGAGGAGTTGTAGCAGCCTTTGATAAACTGGGGCAATAATTGTAATGATTATTACAACCTGTTTAGATAAGATCCTGATAAGTCTGAACCACAGGTAGACAATAATGTACTCTGTTCACAGCATGCACTCAACACATGAGAAGGTTGTTTTTCAGGATCAGTGGACATATCACTTGTTATTCTATAATCAGTCAGGTTACCATTGAGTACTGTGGATCATAGTCCTGATAGTTTACCTTTGTTTGGAGAAGCGTCTTATTGTTACCTGTCTAGAGGTTAAAATATCACTTTTAAATCGATGAATCAATTACATTCAGTCAACTGAAAATTAATATGATCATGGGAAAAAATTGTTTATTAATCTAGTAAAACCAAGACATTAGCCCTTTTTTAGGTTCCATGTTGTTTAAATTAAATACCTTGGTTGGAATTTTACTGACATCACTTTGGGTCACATGGGGATCATTATTTTACACATGTGGACTAGTGAATAACTGGTTAATGATAAAATTAAACATAGAACAGAGTTAAAGGTCATGGTCTCACATCCGTTTGTTCTAAATTTGATCAATAATAAATAATAATAAATGTGAGAAAATGAGCATTTCTAAAGGTGATTCTGGCATTTTGCCTTCATTGGACAGCTTACAATGGAGATATACTCAGGAAACACGGGGAGAGAGAGGGAGAAGGCACTCAACAATGGTCCTCACAGGAATCAAACAAAGAATGTTGTGTTTACAGTACATGATATGCACTTTAGACCACTAGGTCACATGGTATGTTTTACTGAACAAGACTTGTGCAATATATGAAATAATAAATAAGTTAATAGATTGACACATTAATCAATTAATAAGTAAGTAAACAAAAATAATTTATACATAATGTACATAAATGCACTGAATAAATATTTTAGGTATAAAATGTACAGCCAGCGTAAAGTGCACATATTCAT
This sequence comes from Oplegnathus fasciatus, assembly GCA_003416845.1. NCBI lineage: Eukaryota > Metazoa > Chordata > Actinopteri > Centrarchiformes > Oplegnathidae > Oplegnathus > Oplegnathus fasciatus. The sequence goes on from NTHP01000057.1 coordinate 714,024, forward strand.
AGTGTTATAGCTGCAGCTAGTGATAAACTTGTCACATTTCAAATTAAAATAAACAATAGAGATGAAGTAAAACAGAAAATATTCACCATGTGACAGCTTATATGTTTTGACTGACTACACAGTAATAATCAGAACAGATGTACATAAATTGAGATGCATTATAATTCAGACTCTCATGTTCTAGGTCGTAGATTAACAGCTTTGATTAGTTTATCTCTTTCCTTTGTTGAACACCGGCCATGACCATGGATCAAGATGTTTCACTGCCGGCAGCTTTTTTTCCCCACTCCACAATAATCCTCAGGTGGCTCGGCAAGAAGTGTGGAGCTGGCTGGGGCATTCTGGGACACACAGTGGTGTCATACAGTCACAAAAAACAAGGAAAATAAAATCAAACATACAGGAGGTATGTGAACCCCTGCACAATCTACGAAGATATTACATTTACAGTATATGACATGGGTTAAAGCAGCAGCTAGTGACGTAGTAACATTTCAAAATGATTGTAAATGAATGAATTAAAATAGAAACTAATTACCACAGTGTTGTATTATATTTTGACCAATTAAAGAATAATAATCAAAAATTTTCTTTGCCATTAATGCATTAAAACAACCATGAGTTGCTCATAAGTGTGCTATGTCGTTTTGTATGGTATAGGGGCAACAAAATTTTGTTACTGATTAATCTACAAATTTGAATGTTTTTTAACTATACCCCATTAATAATTTAGTCTATGAATTTATTAAATTAAGTTGTTATTATAAGGTCATGGCAATTTGCCATCTAAAGTTGCCAGAGCCCATTGTGTTGACCTGCCCCTAACCTTGCTTTGTCTGACCAGCAGTCAAATCCAAATTCCCAAGACCAGGCTGTTAAAGGTTCCCTGTGGAGTTTTAGACCTCTAGTAGCACTAAGCAGCTGTTTTTCTATATGATGACGCAACACACAGTTCTACTGATGGTGACACACCAAGATATGCTGCAATGCTCCAACAAAGACAGTAAAGAAGACTGCAAGCTAAACATGGATGTAAACAATGCTGGATTTAAAATACTTTAAAAAAAACATCTTTTTTATGAGGAAGGAAATGTATTCAACACATTTTTCAAACCTCAAGGATACACACATCGGCCCTCATTTATGAAAAGAACGTACGACAGAAAACTGGGCATACGGTCATTTCCACGCAAAGCTCGGCATTTATCAATATGGACGTGAGCGAAGGCAACGATCAAATCTCAACTCGTGTACGCAAGTTTTCAAGTGAGTGTGGACTTGCGGTGCAGTGTAGTAAATCTGTCAGAGGATTGTTAAGACCATTCCTACTGGCATCTAAGCATATGCAGATTAAAGATTAATTTATAGACTACATATCACGGATGTATGAATTAAATATTCAAACATCAGCTGGAGTTTGATTGACCATGGCAACGCTGTTGACCGCAGCATTGATTTCATTCCATACAGCATTCTTCTGACTTCCTTTGATTCCACTTTTCAGGCTGTCAAATAAAACTAGTTGGTTTAATTGAACTTGTGACGTTAGTGTTTCTATCTCCAGGTCGGAGAAGTTCCTCTTTTTGGCCGGATTACGTTTCTCTCTGTCATAAACTCTAGGGACAAGGCGTCTAAACAGAGAATATATAGGGGCATGATATTTAAATGATGACTGTTTTCAGCCGCCACATTTATCAACGCCCGATCATTCTTACGCTGGGATTGGCGAGGTACGAACGTTTCATGAATCACACGTGAACCCCGTCGTAAGACGATTTCTGCACTCGGATCTGCGCTGGTTTCTACGCTAGATTGATAAATGAGGGCCAATGTGTTTTTGGTGAGTAACAGTTGATGTAAACAGAACTTTTGTTTGTTTACAAGAAAACTCCACAGGGCCCCTTTAAGATTGAAATGATATGAAATGGTAAAGAGAGATTCATTAAAATAGAAAATATTAAAAAACATAAAAGCAACAAATCCTCACTTTGAGATGCTGATATTTTTGTGTTAAGGTCCTTGTTACTTTAGCCACCACGTAAACATAAAAAAACTTACGAAGTGAAATACATGTTGTACACACTTTAAATTATAAAGAAATTAAATACAACAAAAAAAGGCATGATTGTTTAAGTTGGTCAACATGGCCCCTATGAGCCCACTTAATTTATTCTTTTGCAGTTAAGCTGAGGGCTTCAACAGACAATAAGGGAGGATGCAAAGGAAAAATTTACAAAATTACATAGATGTATGGTTATCACATGATTCTGAACCTGAAGACCGAAATCACAATTCTTTTACTTTTCCTGAACCAGAGAACTATCTGTTTCTAACTCAAACTGACTAACTCTTGCTATCGTGGTGCAGAAACTGAGTACACAAGGAGGCAGAATATAGCTATATACCTTGAAGCAGAGCGTATTGCCATGCAGCTGCAACAAAACCTGGTGCTCTTGCATAAAACTGCAAGCCCAATTCAAGGGTAGGCTTCTTCTACCCTCTGACTGGGTTGCATTTGTTGTAAGCAATTATTGTATACACTTTCCATCTGTCCATTCACCTACAGTAGCTATTGCCTGCAGCTTCCAATTCCTCCCAACCATACCCTAACAAAAATGTTGTGATTGCATTGCCCAGAAACAAAATGGGTTTCTATTTGGATATGTGTTCACGATGTGCTTCGTTCAATAGCCAACTATCTTGGCATTCTTCATGTGGGAATATTACTTTCTAACTGTTGTAAAGTGACCACCAAAGTGCCTTTGCATTTCCCTTAAAAGAATCAGCTTAAACCTTAGCAATTAGTGAAGTGGTACTGTAAAATGGTCCTTTGAAGCAAAAATCTCTACACAGAATAACAGCAATGATCTCAAGGTGTTTTTATTGCTCCCAATTTCTAGTTCCAAGCTGTTCATTCAGTGCCAAAGGGCATGTGTGATGTGCTGATGGGACGTACCGAATATGAGGTAACGCATTCTGGCAGGCGATAATCAGAGGTACATCAGAGATACATCAGAGGTACATTGTCTTTGGCACAAACATCATGCAGTGCCACACTGATAATGAGAAGTGAACCTCTGTGAAAGCTGGCTGATACTAATGTCCAGGCTGCCATTGAAGACATTAATTCTGAAATGACTCTCACCATCACTAAGCCTTTCATCTTCACAAAGTTCATCAAAGTGGCGCTTCACTCTTCTTTTGCGAATTTCCATGAACTCGCTCTGCGCTCCCCATCTCTCCGCAAGATTTTGAGTGGTGTCCTTGACCTGGTCAAAATCATATTGGTATGCAGATAGGGCCTGGATTGTTTTTTGGAGGAGACCAACTACTTTTTGGATGTCTACATCTTTTGCCAACAACATCACAAATACAAGTAATTTTAGTGTTATCGTTGAATGGTTACTTTGAAGACTGCGTTAAATGGTCAGTGTGTGAGAGGGCCCACCTACAATTGGAAAGCGGCAAAAGGGGGAAATGTTTGTGGAGGGTGAATGAAAAATCTATACCCTATAACCCTAACCCTATTACCACAATTCAAGCAAGCCTACATGCTACAGATCAGCATTACAGTACATTTTAAAATTGACCAACCCCATAAAATTATAAATTCAAATTCATGTTTAAGCACACTACTTTCAGTGCATGCGCAGAGTAGAGCAGCAGCAGGAGTCATAAATTCACAACATAAACATGAAGGGATGATACACGAACCCGACTTAAATAACATCATGAGTCAAAAATCGTGGCAACAAGCATGTCCAAGCTGTGTTCAGCACTTTTTAGTGTCCTCTGGAAACAGTTCTGTTGTCGTTTTCGGTATTTGCTGCACGTTTCTGTATTTGCTGCACATTTCCTAAATGCTGCACGTGTTGTCAAATGAATGATGTTTTCTTAATTTGCTTGTGTTTTGTCTATTTGCATGTGTTCTCTTAAAGCTTGGGTAGGTAATGTCTTTTAGAAGCATTTTTTGTTATATTTGTTGAAATTCTCTTTACATCCAGACAGCAATCAATAATTCAAGCTCACAGAAGTCAATTAATTAATTATCTTTTTAAATTCTTTTAATTATTTCTTTCCATATTTTAGTATTTTCAGGAGCTTGTTACCACGAAGTTGGCTGAGGCAGACCTAATGGCGTTCTTTTGTTACCAGAATAAACAGCTGGTTGGAGCCGTTGTGCCCCATTAATCACAAACTGCTACACATGCTCCTGCACATGCATATGTGTACAAACAAAATGACGATGATGACAATTTTTTTTTTTTTTTCAGAGGGGCATGCCCCCAGACCCCCCTGGCAAGCTCAGTTTTTGGACCTCAGTATTTCTAAAACCCTGTGTACTGCCCTAACGGAAAACAAATTGGAGAGCTTCCCACCTGGTAGATTCTAAGCCCACTTACAGTAGGTCAGACTACTTCAGCATTTTCAGAATGACTTCCCCAAATGAGGTCAACTTTGCTGCAGTGGTTACATTTCCAAACCAGGAGAGGGTGTCTAACTCCAGTTTGAACCCCCCTAAACAGCATTTAAAGTTTTTGCTGTTTTTGCTTTTAATTATTTGTCAAACAAATTTTTGATTTGTCATAATACTTTTTTCCTGATTGAACATATATGTTTAGAATTTCACTTTTCACTTCTAATTTACAAGCTGTTTTCATCATAATGTTACAGCCTTTTATAGTCAAGAAGCACAAAACCAGATTTTTTCCCAGACGCATTAAGCTTATAGAGTCAATACTGTGGTGTCAGTCAGTGACAGTGCTCCACTAGTTAACACTTAGGGCCACACACAGCACTTGCAGCTGTCTTCGAAGACAGTGCCAACTCCACACTTCCTCAGATAGGTTCGCTTGCCTGCACACACGTAGAAGCTGGTGTTGTCTTCCGGGTTGGCATATACGCCATCAGGCTTGTCTTTGCAGAAACCGCGTCCTGGGACAGGGATGGTGGTCTTGGTGGATGGGGCATTGGTGGTACCGCTGGGTTTGGGGATAGTTGTGGAGGCTGGTGCAACAGTGGTGACAGCAGGTTTGGAGGTTGTGGTAGTGGCTGGTGCTGTGGAAGTAACACTAGGTCTCTTGGTTGTGGTTGATGGAAGTGGAGGCATCTCTGTGACATGTGGAAGAAACAGAAAGACAACAATATACCAAAAGGTCAGTTTTGGGAGCATATGGCTTGTATAAAGGATACCATCCTGGTTTCCAAAAACCTGACAAGAACTTAACGTTGCTCAGGATAACTTCATTATTCATCTCTTACCTTGACAAGCTGGGAACATATTGGTTCATGAAAAAGATGAAAAGCCTTACCAGCATTGATGAGTTTGCGCAGGTGGGACAGGAGAGGATGGCTTCCCTCTCCACAGAACTCTCCTTTAAAGTCATCCAGATCCAAGGCCCACACAAAGGCACCACCATACTTCATGTCCTTCATGTACTGGACCTGTGGATAGGACAAGAAGACAAGTCAACCACAAACTAAGGAAGAAAAAATTCTGTCTCTTGAATTCCATCCTGCAGACCAACCCTCAGTCTGTAATCCCTGTGTACTGATGTGCCACCTACCTTGATCTCATAGCTCTCCCTGCTGTCAAATCCCACCCACTCATTGTTCTTGCTGGCATAGGGAACTTTCTGGTCATCAATCCACTGAATGGTGGTGCCCTTCAGGAAGGTGCAGATCTGAAAGACCAGATTAAAGAAATTCCATTGGATTGTTCCATGGTCCATCCCTTCTACTTATGTTAGTATGTATTTATATTTCTATTGGTTGACTTTACCTCATAGTAGGCCCAGAATCCAGCTTCACGTGTGTATGGACCAGCTGATGCAGGGCCGCTAGCTGGGGCTCCAACGCCAGTGTTTGATGATGTCAGACGGAATGTACGACCATAAGCAGCAAATCCCAACCTCAGCTTCTCCACTGGGGTGCCGTTGTCTCTCCAGTATTTCATGGCAAAGTCCTGAAATAGAAATGGAGGGATGAAGGATACATATGTGAGGACTGGATTTCTTTATGCATAAAGTAGCAACCGACAGTGCTTGTCAGGAATCAAAGGGATATTCTAGGGATTTATTATTGCACTTCCATTAAGTTGAGGGACTTGTGAGAGATGAAGCAGCAGAGGCCAATATATCCTGACTTTTGGTCCCTTTTAAGTGTCAAGATCCAAAAATTCTGGTCTTACATTTCCCATAATGCAGCCAATTGTATTTTCACGTTAGACATTCCCTGCCTGGACCTTTAAAGATAGGATCAACTTGATTTATGTATTCCTGTGTCATTCGTGCTAGAATAGTGCCATCCTGCAATGTTTTAGGATCCATAGCACCACTATGTCTCTTACAGTGTTGAAGTAAATGAGGTCACCACTATCATGTGAGCCGCGGTACAGTGGGCTGTTGTGTCCAGTGGATCGCTCCCAAGCCCCATGGAAATCATAGGTCATCACATTGATGAAGTCCAGATGCCTGGAAATGTATAAAATATACTGATCAAGACAAGCTCCTGAGCCAACGTATCATCAAAAACAAAGACTGATTTAAAATATCAGCATTTCCCAGAAAATCTGCAGTACTTGGCAATCTCAGCAATCTCATATCCAGCATCAATGGTTCCCTTCCCAGCAGACACTGCAGCAGTCAGCATGAGCTGAGGTTTGCCGGTGGCCTTGGCCTCAGCTGCGTAAGCTTTAACAAGTTCCTGCAAATAAAGATAATTGATAAGACACAAAATAAAGTGTTATCAATACATCTGTCTCCTATGGCTAAAGAGTTCATGACCCACCTTGCAGAGCAGACTGAACCTCTTCTTGTCCTCTGGGGGACTTCCACGAGATCCAGGGTACTCCCAGTCCAGATCCAGACCATCAAATCCATGAGTCCTCAGGAATTTGACAGAAGACTGGATGAACTTTTGACGGTTAGCTGGAGTGGACACCATGATGGAGAACCTGCAGGGAAGATCTGTTATCATACTTGGTACGACCTTTTTTTTTTGTTTAGCATTAAATAGGACTTAGTAACATTATCCTGAAATGCATCAGAGCTATTGGTCATGCATTTGACATGTCTCTCTATTGTTGTCCAAATCTAGCCTATGCCATATCATCTTTTTCTGATGTAAACTAAGCTTTCATTCCAAATTCAACATTTGAGATGTTTTTAAAGAAGCACAGATTTAATATTAACAAAGAAGAAATACTCACTGAGCTGAGCCAAAGTTCCAGCCACCAACGGCCAGCAAGGTCTTCAGACCAGGGTTCCTTTAAAACATAGATGTGATTTGATGATTTGCATAATGCAGAATATTTTGAGTTGACCAAGGCTCACACTGTGTATACTATATAGCTAAACTGGGATTTTTAAACTTTACATTTCCATTTTGGTCATGAACGTACAGATTTTCATTTCATTTCATACAGTGGAGTACAGTTCTTACTTGCTCTTCAGGCCATTGAAGGTCTTGTACAGGGTCTCGTCATTCCATTCATAGGTAACCAACTCATTTTTGTTGTTGATGATGGAGAAAGCATAAATCAGATGGGTGCATAGGAAGGGATCCACATTTTGGGGCATGTATTTCCCAGCCCCAGGTCTGTACTGGGACCAGTTGGTGAAGTAGCACACCATCTGGGAGGCAGTTGCTGGAGATTGGTGAAAGCAAATCTATGGTCAGCAGTGCACATAATCTCCATTATTTCTACTTTAGGACAATACAACCACACTTTGAAGTTTGACTCAGAGTCAAACTTCAAAGTGTGGTTGTACTGTATGACCATGTCATAAGTTTTAGTCAAGTGTAACTTACCGAGCTGACACATCACCAGGCACAAGCCTAAAGAGAGATCAAAATTAGAGATGAATGAATGATGAATTTACATTGCAGAATGGATAGCATAAATACATACGGCTTAATTTATCATGTTATCAAGGCATCATGGTGATGTAAAGCACTGAGGCCTGATGACTGTTTACCTGCTAGAATAGTGAGCTTGGTCATCTTGATTTCAAAGCTCAAAACTTTAACTTCCTCTTTTCTAGAATAAAGAAACATATTTGTCAAGGAAAAAACAAAGACAAACAAAATGAATATAATATGATTGCTTATTCATTGGAATTATTAAGGCGATTCTTATGTATAACTTGACTGTAACTGTTATGAATTCAAAGCATATGGCCTATAAAACAATTTCACGTTAAGTGCGTCAACAAAAACTCCACTAATACGAACCATCAAAGTTTCTCTGGAATCTTTAGAGCTTTTTGTTCTCATTTGAATCAAACATTATCAATAATTTATATGAGTTGCCTTAAAGATTTCATATATGAATGTAACTTATAACAGTTTCACATGGTGTCAGTAAGTCATAATAGTGGCAATAACTTAGATTACACCTGTACCATGTTCTGTAAAACATAATTTTACCAAAAAACATCTCAATGGTTTGTTTATATATATATACAGTATATATATATATATATATATATATATATATATATATATATATATGTATATATATATAGACACACACACACACACATATATACAGTTTCATTTCCTAGAAAGAATAAAAAACGCAGAGGATACTGAACCATACTAAACTAAAAATCTCTACTGTCTACACCAAAGTAGCTTATGGAAACACAAGAGATGCTGCTACATTCCCAGTGCAAGCTTACCTTGGGATCTCACAAGGAACCAATGTGTATGAGTTTTCCAGCTTCTTATATACATCACACCACTATGGAGGAGCAGGATATCAGTCTTGCTCACATATCATGAAAGGGAGGTGAGCAAGAATGATATGTTCAGTATATTATAGGTACAGAAAGGGATAAGATAAGCAACATCAGACCTGAACTGATAGATGATGATAAGCTATAGTATATGGTATAGAGACATTGTAACAAACCAGCATATTTCTGTACAAGATATGGGACTCAATTTAGGTCATGACATGACTTTGACTCAAGCTGCTCAGTGCTGTTTACTCAAGGAGAAAACCTCCACCCTCAGCTATGTCCTTGAGCTCTCCAAGGACATTTTTGTCTCACAATGACTCATTTCAAATGATTCAAGAGTAAGTCCTGCTGCACATATCTGCTTGTCATGCTTTACTATTCTTCTCTGACAGTCACAAAGAGCATTTGCCTATTCACATATCCAGCAGACACAGAGCAACATTGTAAGTTTTTTGGAGTCATGTTTTTGTCTACCTGATGAATGTAAATCCAATATTCTCTCTCCTTTTAGCTCTGTTTTGGTCTCCACCAACTCCTTTCGGTGCTAAATGCTCCACTATGTTCACCAGCTAGTGGTTGACTGTGTCTGTCTGCTGTTTGGTGCTGGGCAGATAGCTTACAGTACAGTTGGTTTAAGCCAGGCGCATACCATGCGATATCATGGCCGATTCAGGCACCCCAGACGGTCCCACAACTTTTCAAGATAGGAGGAAAACGGCACGTCTTTGCTCGCATAGTGTGAGGAGGTCAGCACGTCACGCCCCGATCTCCCAATGCAGTCCGGGGCCGTCTGGGATGTCCAGGTCATTTTCCAACATGCTGGAGATTTTTGTTGTTGCTCTTGTAGTGTGAGAGGGCATAGCGAGCTGCTTTGTCACTCTGGATAATTAGATTGCAGCAGGAAATGCCATCACTTTGTTTTCTGCAAAGCACACCTGGGAAACATGGCTCCAAAGAGCACATATGAAAGAACTAACAAAAATCGCAGCCAATTGATGTTCATTCATTATTTGCTGTTGTTGTCGCTCCGCGCAAATGTCTTTTGAACCATTTGGCTTTCCGTATAACAGGCTATAGTTCCGCGAGACCCAACCTACAAGACTTCAACGTATCGTTAACTTCCATTTGAAGTTGGGCACACTTGAGACTCTGCCGTCTCTTGTCGTTGAGTCTTGTAATGTGCAAATGTGCAAACTCCTGTCGTTGCCTCATCCTAAAGTGTGTGCACTGTTACGATGTTACGATGATGGAATTCGGTGGCTCGTATAATGTGAGATGTACTGCAGCATTTGGTCGTGTAATGTGTGCCTGGCCTTTTTAGAGCTTTTTTGCTGAAAACAGCTACCTGCTGCTGCTGGAAACGACGGTGAGAGTGAATGAAAGCAGTGTGTCAGTCTTTTCATGAGTGAGATAAGCAGATATGAACCTTGTTTGTGTGTTGGAGTCAGGACGTGTTTAGCCTAGCTTAGAATAAAGACTAGGGGCAGGGGGAACAGCTAGCCTGTTTATGTCCAATTTAAAAAATATTAACAACTGTGATTTTAGATGCAATAACATGTTGGAGCTACTTTGGTGAACAACAGTTTCCGATATTTCTGTTCAGCATCTCTGGCTATATCATGGGTTGCTAAATTCAGTCAGAGAATGTGGCATTTTCTGTAGGTCTCTGTACAGACATTTCTGTTCACCTTCATTAACTGATTACCAAACGTGATACAACGTGTTAATTAGTGAGCTTTAGAGGCGTAGGCTAATTTTTTTCACATTGAACAGAGCCAGGCTTGTTGTTTACCCCTGCTTCCTGTCTCTCAGTTAAGCGAGGCTGACCACCTCGTGTCTCTAGCTTCATATTTTACTCACAGATATGAGATTGAGATCGATCCTCTCATCTCTCTGTTTTATCAAAGAAAGTGAATAAGCACATTTCCCAAAATGTGAGCTATTCCTTTGATGTTTCTTCTCCTTCTCCCTAGGACATTAATGGAAACTGAACTGTCCAAGGACATGTAGATAATCTGAATAATGATCTCTGCTCTACTTAAAGTGTAAGGTTTGGAGCTAGCATCTAGATTACTTTATCTCTCTTTTGTTGCCAAAAGCTGGAGAACATTGAACACAACCATTAAGATGCCTTCTTATTAGTAAATATTGCTGTGACAACACATTGGAGCACAAATGAATGATTAATCTTTCTATTGATAACACACTTATATAACTCACATTTGCGTATGTTGGGTGTGACACTGTAGTCTATTTGATATGGGTTTGTATTTTTCAGAACTCTTTCGTAATGAGCAGCCACCAAAGTCCCCGAAGTCAGTTCATTTAAGAAAGAAGAAAAGCTATTATCTTATCACTGCTGCTGCAGAAGCAGTTCCTGCTTCATAAACACTTATCTGAACTACAGCTGTTGTAAAAACAACTGCTCCCTGTTCATGTTTTCCTTTATGGTGTTTGAAAGATGATGGCCAGTAACTACTGACTACTAACTGAGCACTGTGACCATGATGATAGTGATGATGATTATTATTATGAATATTATAACTGTTAAATGCACATGGTCCGAATCAACATTCTTTACACTCTTGAATATCATCTTGCAGCTGTTTTATTTTGTATCTCGACCCACGATGACGTGTTTTTTTATCTTCTGAAACTTCAGGGGGAAATTTAACTGAAAATTTCCTATCCAGGTATTGGGAGCCAACAAAAGTTCTCACTGTAGGTATAAAACTTAAAAAATGAGGCCATCCAAACCTGTTAACCACACTCTAATGTAAGGAAAAATGAATTAATTTAATCTGTTTTGAAAGTGGCTTATTGTACCATCATACAATGAATGGTTTGAGTAAGTGATTATTATTCTTCCTCTTTCTTTTCAATCCTGGGATGTGTATTTACACTTAAGTGATTGAAAAAAATAATGGTTAATGAATGAATGAAAAGATCTTTCTGAGAGATTGTGCAATTTGCTGAGTTCCAAGTTTTTATTGGGTATATGTACAGTATGTGAACAGTCACATAAATAAGCAGCAGTTTTCAAGTGATGGAGTTGGTATGAAGAATATTCATTGCCATAAATCAACACACAACGTATTGAGACATTACTGCAGCAGCCTGTGCAAAGTCTCTGCTATGTTACTTGACTCAGAACTTTATTATTGCACCCTTAACTAATAAGTGTCTTTGTTTAACCAACACATTGCACACAACACATATTTAAAAAAAAAACATTTTCAGGTTTTTGTGTCATAACGGAATTATTCCTCCGACAACTCAGGTGTGCTGCAATAATGCCTCATTCATGATTGTACTCTTTCTGTAAATCCAGTTAGTCACTGACCTTGTCTCTGGTGTATCTGTATTTATGAGGGCAGAGTGTTTATGTCCAGTCTGAGACTGTTGTAAAATGATTATGCAAGAATTTCCCCGGCCTAAATAGTGATAACCCTGAGAACAGAGCACTCTGAGCAAAGGCTTGGACAGCACTGTTTTTGAAATCATTAGGTAGACTGTAGCCAGTATGGTGTGTTGCAACACTAATGTTACATCCATTGGTTAAATACTGTAGATCTCAGGATAAATATACACTAACAATCTGAGGGAGCATGAACCTTTGTCTTCCAAGAACAAAGTTCTCTTCTTAAAAACTATCCTGAACTGGCTGGATGGTACATTTACTTTGGCATGTTCTACAGTCGGGTTGGGTTTTGGTGGTAGGGTGATCTGATAAGTCTCATCCACGGCCACTGTGTATGATTTTTAAGGGCAAAGCGCGAAATTCCAAATCACATGGAATAAAAAGTTCAAGTTTCATTTTATTCATTCATTCAAAAGCATATCAAGTACAGTGTTTGTATCATCATCATTCAAGACCATTATACATTTAAATAAGATAAATATTCACAAATTAATACAAAAGAACAATAAAAATGCACAGCTCACAGAAGGGACATTTCCATCATTTCTACACTCACATAAAGTGATTCAGTGTTCTTCAAGTAGCCTAATACAAACAGATTTGGGATAATACCAAAAGATAAGCTACAATGTGATCAGAATGATTATGGAAGTTAACTTTACAAAGATCCACATTATAAACTTTCCATCATCATAAAACCAGCCTCTTGTGGTTTATCACTTATCAAAAATCTTTTAAAGCATTTGACAGGTATTCTTCAAAAATAGTGTTTTACTATCTGCCAATTAAAAAAACTTGTCTGTCTGCTACCACAGCCACACACAGATTACTATTTGTGCTGTTAGCAGCTAAAAGCTGGGAGACAACCAAAAAGAGGTGAGGGAAAATTAGACATCCATGTCTTACACCACATGATGTGTTGCATTGTGGGAATGTGCTGCATTTCAGTATAACTGAATTGTTGCAATTATTGCACAAGATGCAAATCTCAATTCAAACCTTTAAAATGAAATCATGTTCAACTAAGTCAAATTCCATATGAGCATGACAAAACTATCACTATCAATAAGGTCGTTGTAATCCAGCACATCCAGACATGTGTTCATTTTTATAAATCTGGATTGCTTTATCTATAATGGCGTTTGATTCCTTTAGAAAAAAGGGAAGGCCAAAGTTGTACAATCATTTTTAAGTGTGTTGTAAGACTGATAGTATCTATGGAAAGTAAATCTTCTTTTACTTTTTGCAAATTAAGTTATGAGGACAATGACACACATTGTTGATGGAATTAATAACTTATAATAATAACAAAATAATAATAATAATAATAATAATAATAATAATAATGAAACATTTTCTCATATCCCATCCTTATCCTTGGAATGTCCTTATAACAGCTAAAATCCAAAATGAATGAAGAGAGAGGAGAGACAGGGATGATGTAAAATGTGGCCACGAGTACACAGAAACAGGTACACCACCTAGTGACAGAGTGTGGTCACATCACCTACATACCTCTGTGACACGTGTTGCCCCTGTTCAACGCCCTTCTGTGCTGACACATTGACAAACATGGGAGACACTAACGCAGTGACAAGGACAAAAACCCTCACTGGCTTCCCACCAACAAACATGGCCAATTGTGCTTACTGGAACAGACAAAACTGGAGATATCACTACTGGGAACTGAACCTCTGGTCTGCTGGTGGTGGTGGTGGAACTGTGTTTTGACTGAAAACCACAGAGGAACTTTTCAAACTGCTCTTTTCTGTGTGTCAGTGTTAATAAATTCTTCACTGTGCTTTGAAATGAAAATTGTGATGGTCAGAGGGATCTGAGCCAGATTTTCTTAGAATAGGCTGGGAGAGGCCAAAAATATCATTCAAACCATAAGATGGCTTTCTTCTTATATACTTCAATGATGAAGTCATTCCACTTGCAGGTACGGTGTTGTATGTGAAACAAGGGTGGATAATCTGACAAGAATTAGAGTCTCTTTCTAGAAACATGATTATACACAAAATCACTAACTTTCTTTGTTCTGCCTCTTATAAATACCTTTTCAGACAAATATGATAGAGACTCATCAAAGAATTGACCCTTTATAGCAAATTGTTGTACAGTTATATTTGGTGGGAAAGGCTCTGCTCTTTGACGGGGCTCTTAAAGCATCCGAAAAGCAGGTAGGATTCTGCTGGAAGAACTAATCCCCCATTAATAAGCAAATATATGAACATGAACTCTGTTGTAGCTTACGCAGTCTGCCCTATCTGTCCCCTGTAATGCCTGTTGCTTGAGACAGGGAGAAGAGCAGCTCCAGCGATTTTGACACATACTGTACGATCATACAGAAGTGTGCACTGAGCTGCTGTAGCGTTTATCTGAACCCTGATCAGTTAACCATTGAATGATCTGTATGGGTGGGAGAATATTGATCTGTATGGGCATGAATGAGAATCCATAGAGACAATAAAACTTGCTTGTAGTTCATGAATAGGCTACACTTCATCCACATGTTTGCACTAGGTTATGGCTAGTTGCTAGCTATAGTTAGCTATTATTGTGAACTGTTAATTGTTGTAACTAAACTGCTAAAGTGCAGAAGTTATTCTTCTTCTGCTGTCTCTGCTGACACTTATTTGCATGTAGCCCAGGAAAACAAAGACAGATTGCGGATTACAGATTTGTAATCTGGTCAACAAACGCTTATACGCGTCTAAGTGTAAACGAAAGTATATTAAATCACATCTGGATGTTATTTTGAATAGGTGACACTTGAAATGACAAGGTTGGGGCTATAATGAGAAGTATCAAGTTATAATGCCCATGCCACACACCCGCACAAATATGATTGGACATAACTAGTCAGCCGATAGCCACACAACTGTGAGTGAGCCAGTGATTGTGATGCATGAATGAAGCAACTTCAGCGCTCTGCCTGAACTAACACTATGCTCCCGTCCCAATGATAGATTTCATTTGGGGTTTTCATCCCAGCCACCCACTTTATCCATAGTTTACCCATTGTTAGAAAGTGTGTGGAGAGACATGCATAAAAATATAATACAGTTGAGTGCGTTATTGTGGAGTGGATACAAATAACAGAAACACACACACAGTAACCTTCACTTGAAACTGGAGTAATTGAATTAAGAATTAATGTCGAAAAGCAGGGTATAAAATGGATTGTTGTGCAATCAAACGTGCAGAATATATATGAAATGTAGAGAAAATGTTTTTCTTTTCTTATAAAACACAAGATTGAAAAGTAAATCAGACATATTTTTCATCAGGTCATGTAATGATAAGTTTTTTTTAATTTTGTTTAGGAAAGCAGTGAGCCAGCTATAAAGAGCATTGTTCTCATTGGTTTACTTTCAGTTCCAGTTGTAACCTAGCACCATGAGGTTAATCAGTGCAATTTGACACTCTATGAAACATAATTCATTGTCTTATATATTCATGGACTGCGTTTGTGGTTCATGATTTTGTGGCTCAGGGCCAGTTGCAGCACTTGCAGGAGTCCCAGTAGATGAGGCCGGGCTGGCAGCGGTGCAGGTAGGTGTTTCCCTGGAAGCACTGGAAGTAAGTGGTCTTATCAGCTGTGTTCTCATAGAGGCCATCAGGGCGGCCACGGCAGAAGTCGGCAATGGGGTCCCTGGTGGTAGTGGGGGCTGGGGTGGTGGTGGGCTTTGGGGGGAAGCCTGCAGAATCACACATTGAAAAATGTTATAAATAGAATGAACAGTGGCTAAATCAACCTTTTCTGACTTCACTACAAATGGCATAAAAACTGAAACACAAATCTAATTTTTATTAAAAACTTCTCAAATACAGGAAGGCAAATTTAATTATTTTCAGGCTTCTGGGATCACTACTGATTGATCAATCGATTACATAAGAAAGTAAAAGCCATCCCAGTGAGCGGAAATGGCTTTGTAAGTTAGCTGAACTACGGTATTTACCCATTGACATTCTGAGGTGGTTGATGAGAGGATAAGCTCCAGCTGAGCAGAAGGATCCACCAAAGTCATCCATGTCCAGAGTCCACACATGAGCACCTCCCAGGTTGTTGGCAGTCATCCACTGGACCTACAGGACGACCACATCAGTAACAAAGATGATTAAACAGAAGCAGCTACAGGTCTATGAAACAGACCTAAAATGGAGAAATTGGAACTAAAAATACTAAAAATAGAAACTCTTGTTTGAGGGCCTGTTATTATTTCTCCTCCAAAAAAACTTCAGATCATAAAGGCAAGAACTTTACAAGAACATCTGATCACAGATCACAAGAGTGGGAGTTGCCTAATAACATTATTATAACTGTAGGTAGTAATGGCGCTCTTGGTTACCTTGGAAGAATAGCTGCGCATGTCATCATAGCCCACCCAGGAACTGCCAAAGGTGGCATAAGGAACCTCCTGTTCAGAGATCCATTCAACAGTAGCACTGGGGATAAAGTCACAGACCTGGTAACACAGAAAGATAAACAGAGTAACACAGGGCTTGGGATGGAGATAAGTTAAGTTTACCATCTTCACTGATATAAATACGTACAGGAAAAGTCCACCCTTATTTTTACCTTTAGAGAGATGCCAGTATTTTCACCAAGAGTAGCAGCAATAACCACAATACTTCTTGTGTTGTGAATTTAGGGTGTTTCTTTGATTACAGACATGTGCCAAAGGGATTTAACCCATAATGTGTGACATTTACATTGCCATTTCAACATCAGTGAACACAGATGCAGTAGCCATTATTGAGGAAATACTGACTTTAAGCACAAACTCAACTAGGCATTATATGAATGCGCCATACCTCATAAAAGGCCCAGAAGCCAGCAGTGCGAGTGTAGGGTCCAGCGTCTGCAGGGCCATTAGCTGGTGCTCCCAGGCCAGTAGCTCCACTGCTCAGGCGGTAGGTTCGTCCATAGGTGGGGAAACCCAGCAGCAGCTTCTCAGCTGGTGCTCCCAGAGCCAGCCAGTAGGCTACAGAAGAGTTCTAACAAAAAGGACAAAGGAAATCAATACTAGTATAAAACTAATATTTTTGATATTAACATAAAATCAGACGCCTTCCTGTAAGTTAAAAGGTTTGCCAGTACTGCCGGTCCAACTGAATCAACACAATTTGACAATAAATATTCAGTCAAAGTAACACATAGAATAAGGGTGTGTAGTTTGCAGGTGTCTGTCTTTTGTGTGTATTTGTGTGCGTCTTACGATATTGTGATGAATGTGCGAGCCAAAATCCACAGAGCTGCGGTACAGTGGGCTATTGTGTCCGGTAGATGCCTCCCAGTGTCCATGGAGGTCATAGGTCATGACGTTGATGAAGTCAAGGTGGCTGTTGATTTTAAAAGGTTTTCTTTTTAGATCAGCAGTTTACAGTACTATTAGTACAATAAGAGGCACATTGGTTGAGAAAAGTCCAGTGATCTCTCAAAAGTCTGTCCCATCAGTGAATACAGGTCTCGTGTTCAATTCTTGTCATATTTCCTCCCAGATGTCTTTGAGGAAGATAATTACACCCCTATCTGTCATTTACTGTAAGTAGGACTGGGTATCATTTGAAATCACCAGTACCAGTACAATGCCTGTGTTTCACTATCGATACCAAACCTATACTTTTTTACCTTTTATACCATACTTTTCTGAGCATAAACGTACATTGAGTGAAGTGAAATCAAACTTACGGTGCAATCTTGTTGACCTCGTAAGCTTTATCGACGGTAGGACGGAGAGCAGCGACATTGGCTGACAGCAGAAGCTGAGTTTTCCTGTTGTCTCTGGCATCTTCCTCAAAGGCCTTGGACAGCTCCTGTAGGCAAAACAAACAAAAACACCTCTGATCCTCCACATCTGATTGTTTCTCTATCTCCTATTTCCTACTTGGAAAAATGATGCATCTCACAGCACTTTGGTTGTTCAGTCATTCATTGTGTAATATCAACATTTGCATTGTATTTCTCTTTTTTTTATTAGTTTGTCACACAGTATCAAATAAGGAGGTCCTTTGGTCCAGATTGAAATATCTCACCTCGACTATTCGATGGATTGCCATGAAAGTTGGTACAGTCATTCATGGTCCCCAGAGGATGAAGCCTACTGACTTTGCTGATCCTCAGACTTTTCCTCCAGGGCCACCATGAGGCTGACATTTTTGGCTTTTAGTCAAATGTCTCGACAGCTATTGGATGAACTGTAATGAAATTTGGTACAGATATCCATGTTGCCCTGAGGATGAACCCTAATGACTTTGGTGAAATTTGGTACAACATTAATGTTCCCCCTCAGAATTAACTGTAATAACTTTGGTGACCTCCTGATCTAGCACCATCATCAGGTCAACATTTTAATTTGTTCAAATACCTGCAAAACTAATGACATTCCCATCAGCTTCAGCTGTAGGCTACTCTGTGTTAAGTTCTAATTAGCAAATGTTAGAATGATAACATGCTACACTAAGATGGCGAACATGGTAAACATTATACCTGCTTAGCCTCAGCATGTTAACATTGTCCATTGTGAGCATGTGAGCATCCTGACATTAGTATTTAGCTCAAAGCACCACTGTAGTACAGCCTCACAGAGCCGCTAGCAAGGCTGTTTTGTTCATTAGTTTGTCACACAAACTGAGTAGATTTTTTCTTGCTGTAGCCTCAGTGAGCCAAAGGTTTTGAGACTTAGTGGCAGTCTTTAAAGCCACGGTGTGGCAAACAGCAATGCACATGTCCCCGTGGATCTGCCACAAAGTCACTGAGATGAATATACTGAAAGCTACATGTGCTGCACCATTTTTTTTGCAGGATTAGCTCCTTCCTTCACAAGCAAAATCAGATTCATTTGAAAATGCTATGATCACATAAAGGTTCGACACCCGTGGCTTTTAGGCCGGTTGAAACCTACAGTATTACTGAAAAAATGAGGTCCATGCTAACCGTGATCAGCAGAGTGAACTTCTCCTTGTCGTCCTCTGGGCTGCCGTTGTGTCCAGGATATTCCCAAGCCAGGTTCAGCCCGTCAAAGTTATTGGTGCGCAGGAAGCTGATGGCCGACCTGATGAAGGCAGCGCGGCTCTCAGGCCTGGAAACCATGGCAATGAATCTGGTGGGATGTATAAAAAAAATCATGTGGCCTCCATTCTGGTAATACAGTGGCAGAGGAAGGTTTCTGACCTCTGAGTTGAATGTGTGTCAAGGATATTGAGGATGTGTGTGGAAGACCGTGAGAACTGGGGTAACATTTGAACTTACGGGCTCATTCCATTGACTGTGCCTCCAACAGACAACAGAGTCTTCAGTGCAGGATTGCTAACAGCAGAGAGAGAGACAAACATAACCTTTAATGTAATTAAATCATCAAACAACACAAAACTTTTAGTGAAACATATGCTGATGACATAACGCTATATATTTCACCACTTAACACATTGGCCTGGAAGTTTTATACTCGCTGTTGGCTAATTTATTACTGTTAAATGATAGGACTGAGGTCTTACCATAGTTCTAAGACCTAAATAGACC
This sequence comes from Oplegnathus fasciatus, assembly GCA_003416845.1. Classification (NCBI taxonomy): domain Eukaryota; kingdom Metazoa; phylum Chordata; class Actinopteri; order Centrarchiformes; family Oplegnathidae; genus Oplegnathus; species Oplegnathus fasciatus. The sequence goes on from NTHP01000057.1 coordinate 733,720, forward strand.
ATAGTTACGACCCTTCGCTGCTGCAGACAGACATGATAAATGTCTCTGTATTATACTTATGTAAAACCTGCCCAGTTCTTTTCAACATTGCCTGCAGAACATGTAAATAATGAATATTTATGAATATCTGCTAGTGTGGAAAGCGCTTTAAGATACATTTGTATGTGGACTATAAATCATTTTGAACTTGAAACAGGTCAGACTGTACAAAGTAAAATCAGGAGCAATGTGAGAGTGGAGGTTGCAAATTCAAATGCATTTTACGTTGTAGATTGTTGTCCCAAGCTCTCATGTACTTCAGCTCATAAAGTAATAACACATTTTCTATCTACTGCAGTGTCATGTGATCGATTATCGAGTATTGAGTTTTACTTAGTTGTTACTGGCCATTTATTCCTTATAAGACATAGCTAATATGGTGATGGTTCCTCCCTGGACACCCATACAATCCTAGATACAGATAATGTAATGTAATGTTAATGTTAGGCTTGGCCTCACGAGGGCCTAAATGACAGGACGTTTGGGTCCAGGTTCTTAAGTTGAGAAAATTACTGAGCATAAAGGGTTGCTTTTTGATATATCTTTGTTATAAAAATGCATTAATTGAGTTGTAAATGTATTATTATTTCTATATAATCAATTGAAAGATCCCTCCAGGATTTTGAAAATAAACATAAATGTATGCGACATTTTACGTGACAACTTGACACCTTTCAAGTGTGTACATTAATACATGTTGGGATTTAAAAACAGGATTCTAGGCTACAAATGGTTCAGATCTAAATATTGTTGTAAAAGCCATTCCATCCAGACAAGAGTACATCTCTGGAAGACACATTGAATATTTGTCTTGTTTTGGCGTGAAAATGGATGCACAGTAAAACATTTTGAATGTTGAATACTGGCAGTAAACATTGTGTGTGCAATGTTAGTCTTGACTGAATGAGCCACATCAGCACAATGTTGGTGTCCATATTGGCTGACTGTACAGACTGTGTTAACTCACACATTCCTGAGGCTGTTGAGCCTGCTGTACTGCTGCTCATCGTTCCACTCAATGGGGCTGATCTGGTTGAAGCTGTTGATGGTGGCCAGAGCGTAGATAACGTGTGTGCACAGGAAGGGATCGATGTTGTCTGCTGTGAATTTGGCACTGCTGGGCCTGTACTGGGCCCAGTTGGTCATGTGGCACACCAGTTTATTGGATGAGGCTGAAGGAAGACAGTAGGATATTAGCAATGAGACTTTAAGTGCACCTACATTTGTTCTGAAACTTTGATCATATTAGTGTGGAGAGGAGTCAGTGCCTGTTGTCCTACAAAACTAATGCTTACCAATGTGCAGAACGAGCAGAACGCCCAGGGCTGCAAAAAAACAGAGAAAAGGGAAGAGAGGAGATGTGAGACTTTGGCGTTATAGACATGCGATGTATAGAGTAAATACATGCTGCAAGACAAACCTAAATATATTCACCTGTTAATTTTAAACAATATCCGATTAGTACAATGTCTTTTTTTTTTACTGAGTGTGCAAATGTAAAAACTATTGTTATGTTACCCAATTAAGCAATTTTAGTTCTCAGTATCATATATCTGCAAGATTTGAGTATAAGATATATTATATACTTAATTAGATACAGTGGAAACCGTTTACAGTGATCACAGTTACAATGATCAACAGTTTATATGGATCAAAAAGCTTGGGACAGAATCATTACTATACAAATGCTGTTTAAATAATTCGCTTATAGTAATCAAGTAATCCGCCTACAGTGTTCATTTTGGGTCTTTTCATACATGACAACATCTGGAAAACATTTTTAAAACTACGGTAATTCGATTTTTTTTTACTTTACTCCCATGATACTTTGCCTCGCGGGAACCCGTCTGCTTCCAGCTGGTTACCTGAGGTTGGTACGGCGTGCACATTGAAATCATTATGGGAATAAGAAAGTCATTTTCTCTCAATGAAAAACGTAGAGTCCTCGAAGCTTATGACAAACTGCCAAAAACGAGCCAACGAGACGCAGCAGCGAAACTTGGTGTTCTTCAGGCTGACTTGTATAGTCGACTCAAACAACGAGAAACAGTCATGGCTGCTAGTGATGGAGACAGAAAACCAATGCGCACGGGGAAAGCACCTGTGGTTGAAGCCGACCTTGTCAAGTAGATTGATAATGCTCTGTCACGTAATGCCCCCTAAATAGCGTACCCCAGTAAATAGCAAAGCTGTCCGTTTCATTACTTTATATTCATGTAATAAATATACAAATGTCAATTAGATGGTAATCTGCATGAGAAATAAAGAAAAAGAAAACATATTCGGTTATAATAATCATCCGCTTATAGTGATCAATTTGACCCGGACCGACGTGATCGCTATAAGAGGTTTCCACTGTACTAGAGTTAACAGTCGCCTGAACACATTTGAAATGTGTGAAACATGAGATAAATAAGATTAATCATTTTTCCAAAATAAAATACTAAGCTGACTGCTACATTTTCTTCAAAAATAAGTACAGTTGTGCTAAATGTTCAAAATGGTTAAAATTTCAGAATAATTTTCAATTTCATGCTTAGTTTTAACTGCTTACTTCACTTATGCCTCAGGTCAGCTAATGAATACACGAGTAGAACGACTGACAGAATGAATGTGTGAATGCACGAGTGACTGAATTAATGAGAAGAGGTCTTTGTATAAGCTCTCGGCTTCCTACCTCTCTCTCCTGGAGTGTTTTTTAAAACTGTATACGATGTCTAGTTTTTCCTTCTAACTGGTACATCGAATTTAAAAAAGGAAATGAGTGAATGGTATATACCTGTGAGGAGTCTTGCCATTGTGCTCTCTGGAGATCCAACCAATCTTCTGCTGCGGTAGTAAACCTCTGAACGATCATAAAACACTCACATGAGATGATGATAAAACACATGAAAAATAAAAGCAGACATCATGCAGCCACTGCTGAAACAGTTAGTATGTTAAGTGATGGCAGCTTTGCTATTTCTTCTACATTTGATAAGATAGTAAATTAAATGGCTTCAGGTTTTTTCTCTGACAGAATAAGCAATTCTAAGACATCACTTTAGTCAGATTTCTTTTGATGGACATTTGACACCATTCTTTAACATTTTATATGCTAAACAAATAAACAATCCTTAAGTTAATCAATAATGAAAATAATTCTGTCACAATAATTGCATTATAATGTTTTAAAATAAAGTAATTTAAAGTCAGATATTTTGTGTTTTCACATGACGCAACTTGTAGATAAATGCTAGTTGCATACGACACAAATCCAAACATAGTGACAATCTTATTACCTTTCTTCAAGAGGAACAGAAGCCAGAGTCCAGAGCTCGGTTGAGTGGGTCCATATTTATATTTTACTGACTAATAGCTGTTGTCAAAGTGCAGCTGATAAAGGCTAAGGGTGGTGGGAGTCTGGCTGACGTGCCTAATAAACCTACTTCCAGGTAAGACTTGGCGAAGCCATGAAATAATTAGACTTTATGGGAAATGAGCTATCAGTTCAATTTCTATGTCACAGGTCATGAAGTGATAAGTGTAATCAGTCCCCATTTGCTTGAATTAATAATAGAAAATAATGATTAGTAATAATGAAAGAGTAAGGGTGGTTCAGTTACTTCAGTTCTATATCAAAGCAGTCTCGGTCAAGACTGTTTAAGCCTAAACGTGTAAAATAATACTCCAATACTATTAAAACCAGTTCATTACAGTTTATAATAGATCTGCTCAAGCTGCAGACAGCCCACCAAACTTTCGGACCCGACAGAGATCCATCAGATTGTCCGAAAACCAGATCGTTGACCGTTCATTAATAAATGGGTAGTTCATCAATAAACAGGATTGTGAATGTAGTAAATGCACACGTTACTGAAATACAATCCCAAGGTGTTTATTTTAAATCATATTTACAAGTAGCACCCCTCCCACCCCTCCCTCACATTTGCATTCAATCACAATTTTGAAAAGGCCCAAAGGCAACATTATCCAGTGCATTCAGCCAAGTCATATGAAACACAGACTCGCTGTTACCACTGACTGATGAAATCAGTCAGTCCGCCAGAACATTCAGTGACTGGGCACCCAGAAATGGTGAAATGACTTTATGGCTCTTCAATGAATACTAAAGGCATTGAGAATATACTTTGTACAGAGTAAAGCACAAAAACACAAAACCAGGACATCATTCAACAGTTCTGAAAGCATTTCCAACTTCTGGACGAGTGCAGAGATGAAGCAGCTGTGTGAGGCTCAACTTTTCTGAGAGAAAGACAGTGATGGTGGTTTAAATTCAGGTTTGGACCAATTTTGGTTTTTTGAAGGCCGACACCAATAATTCAGCACTGAAACTGGCAGCAAACCCAGAGTGAGTATTTAGACCATTATGGGAGCCCTAAAACCAAAACCAGAGTATTGAAATGAATGTAGGCCCAGAGGTAGACGCTGACACCAGAGCTGTCGGCACACTAGTATATTGGTCCAACCCAAATTTAAACCTCAGTTTTTACTAATCAAAGAACACATGAGCAATAATAATAATGTGTCTACAGCTAATAGCCTACAAAGTGACATTCAGGGTGTAAATGTTTTGACATTTGTGATATTTTGCTTTTCAGTGTTCATAGAAAATTATTTCCTAAAGTTTGCCTAATACATTGGTTTTGCTACACCCAAACTAACAAGTTAAGAGCAACATTTTGGTGTTAAGTATGAAGCACGTGATGAAGAGTTACATTTTCCTGACAAAATAAAGCACATCATTGTACAATCAAATGGCCTATCATTCAACCACTTGCAAAGTATAAAATGTAATACTGAAGTAACACAAAAAGGTTTTGGTTGTCCAGACCATTAAAATGGTTAAATACAAAACAACAACAAAAACGTTAACGGGTAACAGAAAACCTTCCACTCACAAGCTTGTCCACACATTTTGTTTCTCTGAAAACCCACATTCTGATTTTGGCGTTTTTAAAACATGCATTTAGCTTTAGTCTTCTTTCAGTTTTTTTTTGCATGAATGTATAAAAAACACATCCATGCAGACCAGAAAACAAACTAGTGAATCTGTATCTAAAGGATAAATCCTAGAGTTTCTAATGTGATTCACCAGCTCCTGATGCTTTGGCTTTGGACTCGTCTAAGAAGCAGGTGACTGAAAAACATGGCGGCCATCTGGCAGCTAATTTGCAGACGCTGAGGACTGTAAGTTATGAACAATTTCTCAGACTCAGGTCAAATCATTCTAATGTAACTTCATCAAAGTAGTTGTGACATTTAGACTGGCTGAGAGCTACAACATGCAACTTGCCTGAAATCAGTTTTTTTTAATGATGTTGGGATGTTTTGGGTGCTTGTAGAATTTGTGGGCGTATCATATCGGTCAAGTGGCCTGAGCAGCAAGTCACAGTGACGACATTTGAGGAAGGCCTGTGGGTACTAAACAGGCGCAGGTGGCAGCCTCAGATGAGTGTTAACCCAGAGACTCGACCAATAAAGGGGCAAGCGGTGGGATAAACAATATAAATTATAGCCTGACTGATACAGAGTGTTTGAGGCCGGTACTGATATTTGAAAGTTTAAAATAATCCAATAAAAAAACATTTAAGAGTGCCTTAAATTTGGTATTTCAAACAATTGTGAATTGTAGAATAACTGTTATTCATCTGTCAACATATGCACAGATAAAGACACAGTATATCTGCAATAAGCTAGTATTAGGCAATATATTGGCCAGGCCTTGAGTTCAATTTTTAGAATTTCAAACTACTGTTTCCAGGGTCAAGAATGAACTTTCACACTGTACTTTGTTAAGATTCGGGATTGATTGAGTTAAGGGCAACTAAAATATGGTTATTATGTAACATAAAGTAATTAAAAGTAGACTGAAACAGAAAGCCAGAACCTTGCATTAGACTTTTCACTGACTCTTGGACAACAATCAATCGAAACCTAAAGCATTAGTTAGCTTTTAACCTTTTAAGTATTAAACTGTTGCCCAGAACAGTTTAGACTGTTCTGAGCAAATCAACCAAAAAATTAAGGCAACAACAACAACAAAAGACACAAATTGTAAGCACTTAATGTCTATCTTTGACATGCTGACCAGACCTGACCTGGGCAGGATATTTGCTGTGAAAAGAATACTGCCAGAATGAGATAACATCCTTCCTGTAAACTATAGCGAGCTAGACGTGTTACATAAGAGCTGATAGATGCTGACAGGATTACAATGAGGACAATATATGACACTGTTAACTGTATTCGCTGATAACTTTGGTGACCAACTCTTTCATCTCTGCCAGTGATTTATCCCTGCTGCCTCAGGCATTTCATATCAGCCTACTAGCATAAAAGCAGCTGCAATAAACCCAATAAACTCTAAAGAGAAGCATTTTTACATTTTCGTTGGGATTATTCAAACTGCAGGCACAACACATGTTAACAAAGAATCAAATATTCCTTCATCCATCCAATTTTACTTGCCCCTAAATGAGACAAAAAATAGAAAATGTAAACATTCATTTGGACCAGTGACATATTTCTGTAGTTACAGCCGGGACAAAAACACAAACAAGCATAAATACATTAGCAGGAGCTAAAAATCAACGATAAAAAGTTCTTCAGTGCTTCAATGAGTGAGTTATTCTGTGTTCACACTGTGAGCAACAAGGCCAGCAAGTCATAACAAGTTCAGTTAGGTAGATGCTCAAAATGTGTGTTTGCAGAGAAAACAAAACAAGAAGCCTGAATGTTGTTTCAGTAATATTACCACGTTGTTTTGGATTTGAAGCCATGCAATGCAATCTCACGATACAATCACAGAAGTCTATGAAGTTGAGAAATGTTGCCTGTATACATTTTGTAATCACCCTTTAAAGGAGCTTCAGAGACTTTGGTTTTACTTAAGGTGTCTTTTCAGTCTGTCTGACTAAAGTGCAACGAACGCCGGCCATGCCACGTTGCATCATTTGCAGTCTACTGATGCCCGCTTTCTGGAGAGTTGAAGGTAACAGGGTAATGTTGCATCCTGATACAATGGCGTGTGTCCACCTGCAACAACGCGCCATGGCATTACGGATGCGTGGGCTTACATGGAAACAATGGGTACAGGTGTTTTGCTGCATGCCCAGTGTGGGTTGCCCTTAGCTCTTATAGATAGTTATGTTAACTCAGCAAATAAACAAAAAAAATTACATATTCTCTGAATACCAAATCATTTTATCGTTTTATGGTCTAAACCAGGATTTTGATATTAGCCCTTTAATAGTAGGGCTTGATGTTCACATACTGAGTATTACTTGATAAAGAGCTAATGTCAAAACCTTGTAGCTGTATTCAGTAAAGGAGCATCTATGCTGGTGCCTTTTTTGTTTTATTGTTTTTGCCCTTTTGCCAACACATCTGATATAATATTGGGATGTGTATACACTTTTGTGACTTAGAACATTTCCACGATATTGTCACAGACATTTACACTGATCATGTTTCTTTTTGTGGATCAGACCGGGGCAGTATTCCAGAGAAGTGGCTCCAGATATCCTGAACTTAAACATAAAGTCTGACTTTAATTAGCCAGATGTGGCAAATGCAGATTTCATTTTTTGAGAACAGCTGGTTTCAATCTTGGAAATTACACTAAGTCTATGTAGCCATCCAATTTTAATTTGAGACTTTTCCAACACGAGTCATTGCTCTCCAGGACAATGTAGTCACTTTTGTCATTTCAAAGGGTTTTTATAAGACTGAAAAGATATGTTAAAAAATTCCAGGTTTTTCAGAATGTGGGGAAGACTGACAGGAAATACAAAGCAGAGAAAAATGCATGAGGATCTGTTCTTAATATTTTAGATGCTGATCTTCACAGCTCTAACACCACCCAAAACCGGTCAGAATACAGACACTTCAAGTTGTCAAGTCAAGTTGCTCTCAGTGTGAACCAGCAGACACATCACATGTAAGACTGTACTGTATGTACACAAGTTATATACACTGATTCTATGAATAATTTACACCTGAAGTCTGTGTCTCGCCAGCTACAGTTTGGAGGCGTCAGCCACAGATGTGATGGTCCGCATAAGGCATGGTTTTAATGACACCGGTACACAAATACACACAGGGCTGCCCTGCCCCAACCTGTTCCACCCATCCAGACTTTTTTTTTTTAAAAGACCCTCTTTGTTTTTATTATTTAAAAAAATGAAAACTGAAATCCCTCCTTCCTCCCCCACCCTTCCAATCCCTGCAGTGCTACAACCTTCCCCAACCGCCGGAACCCACCCCGACCCAAAACACAGGCTGAGACACAGGAGAGCTTTACTTTCAAGCCATTAAAAGTAAAAAGTCCACCGACTGGCTGAGATCACAGGCCTGACAACGACACAAGAGTGAGTAGAGCCAAGCCAGTGAGGAGGTGGAGAGGGTGACTGGACAGTGTGGAGGAGGCCTCGTTCTGCACCATCATACCAGTTCCTGTGAAAGACAGAGAGTAAGAGACAGTATGTAACAACTCAATTTTCAATATAACATAAATATTAAATATATAATTCCAAATTTGAACCAATTCACAAGTAACTAGAGCTGGTTAACCTCAATACATGTTTGGTATCTACTGATATGTATCTGTAGCACCAAGTATCAAAAAAAGGATCAAAAGGTGGCATCAAATGTCTTGATGTCAGATGGTAAGACAGTTCCACATATAAATCATAATTTTGCAAATTTTGGACTGCCACAAAAGCTTGATTCGGTACAGTCATGGCTGAGAGGACTACTCTACACTTTGAATGGTCTGTCATGCTTTTAGGTTGTAGAAAGTCCTCTTTACAACTAGATGTTATTTTGTATGAAGGGTTTTTACATGAAGAACAAATCGCTGCCCTATGGTTCAACCAGACTGACAATTGAAAGGGCAGAAAGATCTGTGGAGATTCAAATAAGAACAGGTTCCTGTTTCAGTATCAAGTGTAATAATGCCTCTAACAAGCTGGAATTAAAGGTGTGTTGCTTTGGCAAAACTATTCTTAAAACTTCAAAATAGAAACAGAAAGTTGGTCTTGGTCAGCACTATTGGATACTATGGACTGACAAATCACAGTTTAAACTTGTTTAATCGAACCACTGAGTAGACTGCAGAGAGCCCAAAAACCGGCTCCCAAAATATTTAGAGCCCAACTGTACCGTTGCGGTTGATATATGGTCAAAATTCAAAATCAAAGTGTATTTGGGGGGAAAATGGTTACAACACTGCAACATGCAACACTGTGAAGTTTTAATCATTTAATTCTTCTTCTTTTGGGGCCCAAACTATTTCAAATGTAAATAATACATTTAGTGTCTGAATTATACTGTTTTTATTGATGTTAAAATAGTCATTATTGAAGGAAAGAAGAAAAACATTAATATAACAGGTGATTCCAAACTTTTTAAAGGTAGTGTAACTCTCATATATATATTTGTTGTTGTTGTTGTGTTGGGTTCTTTTACAGACAATAAAGGCTACTTCAAGTTTAGCGTTCAGAATCTTTACTTGAACAATATCGGCAGTTAGGTATTCCATGTGTAACTCACTGTTACACTTCCGCTAACTAGCAGAGCCTGTCCCCCCGCAAACATACCCCGAGCCCCACCCCATGACACCATCCACAGGTTACATGCCAAAACTGATTACATTACACCACATCCCCCTTACTGTGACTTCTGTTGAATGCATTCACAATCCACAATTTCTTGAACTCTTTTTTTTTCTTCTAATATTACCTTACATTACCTTTTCAAATAACAAAATACCATTACCACATCCCCATAACATTGCGGTCTCTCATTTAACCATAATCCTCAAGCTACATTCACCTCCCTCCATAAGCCATACACACAGTTGGACTTTTGCTTTTCAGTCTCACAGGTTAAGTCTGTGGTTTTATTACTTCTCTGCCTGACCGCTAGGCGTTCTCTGAGATTTTGTTGCTAGCGACAAAGTCCCTGAACCTGCTTCTGCAGAAGTGTCCACTTCCGGTAGGTGCTCATGTCACTCTGGCGCTGGTATAGGCACGAGATGGTGACGATTCCTCCACAGTGTCCCTTGTGGTTTGCTGACCAGGTAAGACCGTGGGCTGTGATGTAAGGATGTCACAGTGTCTTGTGCTTTTGGATCCGTGATCCAAACGTGGTCTCCTGGTGACAGCTTTGCAAGATCCCTTGATCTGTGCCTCCTGTTGAAAGATTTTGCATTCATCCATCTTTTCACCCTCTCCTTATGATGGAGTTGTAGCAGGTCTGGGAGAGCTGACTGCAACCTCTCTGGAAGGGTAGGCAATGTGGTGCGAAGGCGACGTCCCATGAGCAGCTGGGCAGGGCTGTAGCCATTACTCAGAGGTGTGGCTCTGTAGGCCAATAAGGCACGATAGGGGTCTCTGGCTTTCTCTGCCTCGCCATTACTCTGGGGGTATTTAGCGCTGCTGGTTACGTGCTCAAAGCCACAGTCAACTGCAAACTCCTTCATTTCATGTCCAGAGAATTGTGGGCCATTATCTGACTGTTTAGTCCAGGCCACCACTCTGTCTGACTAGCACGTCCTCTGCACTTTACCACCCCCTGGTGGCCCTCGTGTATTTTCTCAAGTACATCATTTCTCATGTTAGCCTGACTATCTAATCTCGTGCCACGCAGGAGAAGTCCATCACGCACACTGAGAACTGTCCCCTTATGGCAGTAGTGTTTATCTGGTCCTTGCAACTGGTTCCTGTCTGGCCAACTGAAATGCAGTCCAAGGATGAAGTCACTAAACCTCTCACAGGCCCAGGTCAGTGGTAGCGCCTCCTTTTCCAGTTGAGCATACCGCTGCTGTGTCTGTCAGCGACCTGGAAGCATAAGCGACCGGTGACCCAATCTCTTCTTCCTTTTGTAGCATCACTGCCCCTAGCCCATAGGCTGAGGCATCGGCTGATATTTTCAGTTGCTCGTTTGGGTCGTACAGCCGGAGGACTGATGCAGAGGAGAGCTCATGCTTGAGGCTGCAAAATGTCCTCTGTTGCTCATGACCCCAACACCACTGATTCTTTTTCAATGGCAAGTCCCTTAGTGGTTTGTCTTTTTCAGCCAGATTCGGTATGAACTTCCCTAACTGATTCACCATACCTATGAAGCTCCTGAGCTCACTTATATTCGTTGGCTCTTTCATGTCCAGGAACTGCGGCACCTCCGACGGCGACTTTCACCATGAAACCTCCAGAACCCTTAAACTTCTCGAAGCCACAGGAGTGGGAGAAGTGGAGTAGGAGATTCGAGCGTTTCAGACTGGCAAGTAATTTGAACAATTCCTCCGAAGCGAACCAAGTAAATACACTGGTATACTGCATGGGGGACGAGGCTGATGACATGCTACGAGGGCTGGACTTAACGAGCGAGCAGCGCCAGCGATATGATGCAGTAAAGAAAGGATTCGACGCATATTTTGTTCCAAAGAAAAACTTGATATATGAACGGGCCAAGTTCAAGAGACTAGAGCAACCTACTGAAACAATGGACTCATTCATCACAGCACTTTATGCACTGGCGGAGAACTGTGAGTATGGGGCACTGCACAACGAACTTTTGAGAGACAGATTATTCATCACTGTCAGAGAAGATGCAACTTGAGAAGAACATCACCCTCACAAAAGCTATCACAATGGCTAGACAGTCAGAGGAAATAAACCAACAACAGACTGATTTGAGAGGAGAAATGAGTTCTAGTAAAGCTGACATGGATGCTGTGCACAGAGGGAAACAGCACAAATACAAGGTCAAGGAACAGACACAGGGACAACCAAAAGCTAAGAAAACAGTGCAAAGCAGGGGAGGTACACAAAGCATGCCCCAAATGTGGTAAATCTCCCTTTCACCCAGCATTTCAGTGCCCAGCAAAGAGTGCAGAATGCCACAGATGTGGTGAACGAGGACATTATGGGAAAGCATGTAGGTCAACCAGCACAGTGCATGAGGTCGCTGAGAACATAGATGGACTGTTTCAAGGAGAGGTGGCTTCCGGTGAGGAACCATGGATGGCTGACATCAACATAGGAGGCAGTTAGGTATTCCATGCGTGACTCGCTGTTACACTAACTAGCAGAGTCTGTCCCCCCGGAAACACATCGAGCCCCACCCCCACATCATCCACAGGTTACATGCCAAACTGATCACATTACACCACAGTTGTAGATACTGCTGACATGTTTACGATCAACATAATAGATATCTTATGTTCCTATCGCTTAGATAGCACGGCCTTGAAAGAATAATAGGCTTCAGTCTCTAAGGAGGGGTTACTTTTTCTTAAAGCACCACCTATAACTTATAACTAAAAGTAATATTTGAGGTCATCCCATTATATAATCATCACCATACTCACATTTTACATAATCATGTCCAAATTCTTGTCAAATTCTGTTCCTTTGTTCATTACGGAGTCCCCCAGGGGTTATATGGCATCCACATAGTTTCTCAAATGATTTTCCCTGATAATTTACTATATTACCATACAGTATATACATCAATTTTATGTCTTTATTAGATAGCAACAGTAGATGACAGAAAATGAAGGGAGAGAAAGATGGGGAATGACATGCAACAAAGGTCCCTGGACACATGTCAACTGGGAACACTGCAGTTCATGGTCAGTGACCCAACTCTTAGGCCATGCGGGCACGCTTGTGATAGGGAAATTTATCTATATTGCCCACTCCTAATACACAGTGTTACCATAATACACCCATGGGTTAAACCACTGACTGGCTCAGTCATTACAGGGCCAGCTTTTCAGGTTTCTGTCTTTCAAATCTCACTTTCTAAACCAGTATTGGAGTATTTGCCTAGCACTAGCTACTATTTGGTGATTTAAACACTTTAACAATCATAGCAGACTAGTACCTTCAGTATCTTAAGAACTGCCTCAAAACTTTTCTGTTGAATGTAAAATATAGGCCATCCTAGCCTGAGACGAATGGAGCGCTGTAGGGGTGTTTGATCACAGGACTGTGGGTGCTGTGCCACAGACACAGTGGTGCAGATACAGTCATTTCTGTGAGTGTGTCTGTAATTCCTCAAACATCAGTTAATTTGAGCCTTTCCAGTTGCTTTCCTATCATCAATGACTATTTCACTCTCTGCTTATTACTCTAAAACCTCACTGTCACTCAGAGAAAGCTTTGCTGTGTGTTTCTTAATTTCTCACCCGAGTCCCGGGACACAATAATCTCATGCGCTGGTCCGTCCCCGCCCTCTCCCCAGGACCGTATCTCCAACACAACGTAACCGTTGTCTTTTGGCAGCGGCAGGCTCACTGATGTCTTTGCCTTATCCAGAACCTTCAACGCTGTCTGGCCTTCATGTTTGTACAGAACCTGACACACAGAAAGCAGCAGGTCTACAGTTTAGTTCATGCCTCAACATTGCAACATAAAAGGCGTCTTCACAGTTAGCATCAGATCAAAAAACATCCCACTCAGAATTCACAATGTTGCTGAAAGTGTCTTAGTGATTTTACTGATTTGTATACAACAACCTGTTTGTGTTGAAGTCAAAGGAGGATTGTTACAGTAGCTATCTTTTGATGACCATGCTTTCCTTATGCATGAGCTGGTACAAAGCTTATAAACATGATCTTAGTTTTTGTTATACAGCTTTTTTATTGCTTCTCATATCTCACACATAGAGGAGATTACAAGTATCATGATCTGACAGATCAAAAGCAAAACATCAGCCAGCAATATATCTACTCATGCCTAATTATTTGGGTAATTATTATTTAGCCTCTTATCATGATCATCACGTGATCTTGACAGCTAAATTTGTGCGTTCATTCCTCGTATTATTGCTTGTTTTTGAATCACTGAGCGGCCTTGCCCCTTCTTACATTATTGACCTCCTCACCCCTTACATCCCTGCTCCTTCTCTCAGATCTGCAGACTAGCTGTTTCTCTCGGCCCCAAGGGCAAGGCTTGAGACAGAGGGTAGCAGGGCGTTTAAGGGCCTTCCATTCGGAATCAGACAAGCTACCTCAGTGTCCTCTTTTAAAACTCTTTTAAAAACAAATTTTTATAAAATGGCTTTTGATTAGAGTTTTTCTTTTTGCTCTTATTCATTTTTTTTTTTTTAGGATTTGTATTCATTGTCTTTTTTTTCTATGTTTCTATCTCTTGACTGCATTGAACTTCTAATTTGTAATTGCACTGTGTATTTTGTTTTTAGGTCTGTGAAGCACTTTGTAAACTTGTTTTTGAAAAGTGCTTTTTAATAATTTTATTATTATTATTATTATTATTATTATTATTATTATTATTATTACATTGTAATATAATATCAAGCTACATAGAGCCCTTAAAAAGTCAATTCATTTTATTTTCAAAATCAAATTAATTTTTAAGAAACATACCAAGATCTTCAATCTGATTTTTCCTGTTTTTAATGTATCTGGTCTGACAGTCACCATAAGGACGTAGCAGGTCAAAATACAAGTCTTTCAAGTCTCTGAATGTTCGATATTAAAGCGACACAGCATCTGCATGGTTTATGTTTCTGTGTAAATAGAGAGCTGAGGCCAAGTTTTAATAATAAAGCCTTGCATAACTACACACCAGTTATGCAAGGCTTGCCTGGTCCTGACTTATTTGTGATTTATTGCTCCAAGATTTCACCAAGTGAAACTGTAAGTCACGTTTCAAGGAAGTCTCACAGCTGTCTCTCAAGTCTTCATTTTTGTCACTACAGTCTGACTCCAGATCCAGTGTCACTGACGTAAGTCAACACTTTTGTAAACGTCTACCTGAATGATGCAGACAAACACAGTTACATGCACTTTTAGTCGGACAGACTTACTTTGTAGCCCAGTACAGCTGACTCATTGTTCATGGCCTTCACATGGTCCCACCTCACCGTTACCCATGAGCCATCAGTCTTCCATGACACATTGCCCGGACGACGATTAGGAGCTGTGATGGAAACACAAATATGTTTTCAAAAATGAAAATTGATAACTGAAGGAAAAGAAAAAACATTAGATCGTTTGTGTTGGATGAACAAAAAAGAAAGAAACGACAAACATGGGGGGAAAAGATACTTAAAGGGACATTTCACAGATTTTACACATGAACATCAGTTTTCCCATCAAGGTTATCTCAGTTTGGTCTTGGGAACTTTGGGAACTAAAAATTTCGGCCTCTGTTGCTTTTGCAACATTTCATTTTATAATTTAATATTTTATTTATTTATACAAATATTTTTATTTAATATTTGTCTCTCACAAATCCCCCAACTTTATGGGAGTGTAGCGCTGAATCACTGGAGTAGCCACCCATACACCATAGGATGGTTAGGGTGGTGTGTGCATTACAAATGATAAGAAAACATAATTAATCGTAAAACTTTTTAATTCAAAGACAAAAGTCTATTTTAAATGCCTATGTTACACACATATACTGTAACACACACTTATAGAAGTATATCTTCATCTCTTATGGTATGACTTATGTATTACTGGAAATTTGCTTTTTTATGTATTCATTCATTTATATTTCATGTATGTATGTCAATATACTGTATATGTGTTTACCTACGCTATATGTATGTGTGCCAACATATATTGATTTATGTCCTCTGTACAAGGCTTGAGCAAGTTTTATAAATGGGTATATTACGTCCTAGCAAGGGTACAGTATTGCCATGTAGCAAAGTAGATCATGAGAACGTGTTTTAAGAAGACAAATAATACATGAAGACACAAATATTACAATAATTTAGTATAGATATATGTGGGGTACGTTTTGACAGATCTATGGGTACATGCTGATGTGGCTCCAAGCAGCTCTGAAATAGAGATCATGTCTAATCCTCCAATTGAATACGTTTACAGCCACAGGCCCAGGAAGTGTTAAGTACCTACTTCTTCCTCAGTACTGAGAAGACCTACTGGCGGCTAGAGCTGAGAGGTATAGTCAATTTCTGCCAGGAGGAGGGGTGGAGAAAGAGACTGCATGGGTCATTTTACCTAGTTGTATTACTCATAGGATCTTAAAGACAGGACATGCCTGAGGAGGTGACTCCCGTGTGTTTTTCTGGGTGTGTTTGTGCATCTGTGTCGGTGTGTATGGAAGATAAATAATGACAAAACTACAGCAAGTCAGAAAAAAGTGAGAGTAAAACAGAACTGAAGTGAGTTATTACAAACAAACTAAGAGGTGCAAACATGAGGTCATATGGACTGATGGGTAACTCATTGATTGGACATTTTTGGGGAGGGGAGAAGTCAAATTGCAATGACTGGCAATAAGTCATGCAGCACTAAACTGACAACTAAACAAGTGATTATGACAATTATTAGTCAAGATTCAAATGAACCTCATATGTCATACAATAAAGACAGACAGAAAGAAGCGGAATGACAAACAGACATCTTTTACCGTACTATTACAGAGAGGGTAGTCACTGTGTGGTTCACTTCATTTTTAATTAGGAAATTCTAAAATACCAGTATACAGAGTAGGACACAAACACAACACACAGGGAAAATCCCTGCACTCACCGCATACGAGGTACCATGATTACCTAATGATCTTGGGTAAATATACATATTGCTTATACTGATAGCTTCCTTAACAGCTGACGATCAGCAGATGGATTTAACAGGACTTTAGCTTTTGAAATTGAGCTAATATCACATTTCTACAGTCATACAATCCTGTGGTTGGTCTGCTTTGCTTTCACATGTCAAACCCAATCCGTCCAGTCCAGCTGGACACACACTTTTTCAAGTGGTCTAAGTATGGTGGTTTGGTCCAAGTTTGATTGACAACTTTACCAAATGAACAACGCGCCAGATTCTGTCGGGACCGATTCAAACAGGTAAAGTATGAAAGCACCGTCATGCGGTCTCACATTCTCAAATGTTCAGACTCTTGTTCTCTTTGTTGCTGGAGGCTGATTTCCAACTAAAAGCAAACCAAATACATTTTTTTTGGAAAACTTTTTCTGTGAATCTGTGTGTAAATCTTTACTTGCATTTGTTTTTGCTTACTGAGTAGTTTTGCCCTTAATAAACTACCACACATGTGATTGTGCATGCATGTGAGTGCTGCAGCCATACGTGGTTTCCTGGTGGTGACGGTGGTGCGTGGTGAGGGCGGCCCGGTGCCGGCGCTGTTGTATGCCAGAACGGCGACGTGGTAACGAGTGCTGGGTCGAAGTCCAGACACTCTGGCAGTTGTTTCCAGTCCTGCTGTCCGCACTCGGTCTGCTGCCGCTTCCCGTTCATGCTGCCGCCAGTACCGGATCTGAGGACACACATCATGTCATAAAGACATTTACAAACCTAACTTAAAACATGGCATGTGAACCTTGCAGTTAAAGAGTAACTAAACCCCCAAACCACTTTTTTCAGCTGAAAACCAATCTCTATGGGTATTTAGTAGTGTTGTTGATGGATCCAGGTCCAAGTCTTGACATTTTAGTGCAACATATTTGAATTCTACCTATTGTGTTAAAATATGCATAGCGACTGCCCTCTACTGTTTGAAACACAGCTACTGCAATTGAATTTTGCTATTGGCTGAGTGGGGTGTGTGTGACGTATGGTGGCTGCTTTCGTCACCAACCAACCGACTGCCCTCCAATCAGAGGTGGGCAGCTCCAGCTCCCCCAGCCCACACTTGAGTGGAGTCTGTACAAGGTGTTTCTCAATGTGTGTGTCTGTGTCTGTGAAGTCCGCTCATTTTCAAATACACGCTGATCGAGACTCCTCATCATAATTACACAACTTATTAGCCTCACATTAGCCTTCTAAAGTAACGTTAACGCTACGTAGCATTACATTACCACTGAGGAATTTATTGATTATAGTGGAAGTGTAGTGCAGCAGCCGCTCCGCGAACGGCCCCAAACATTACATGTTCAGCCCGTCATGAGACCGCATTGCCCGGCTTCGGGCATTACTGGGGCTGGAGCCAACGGCTCGAACTGATACGGCTCGGGACCACCGTGGTTCTCCACCACACTAATGTCCGCTTCAGGGGANTCAGCCCCATGCCCACTTTTTAGCATTTTTCAAATTTATGCAGTGGGTGGAGTTAGGCTCAGACCACGGGGTTTAGTTACTCTTTAATTAAGTGCAGTTTTAAAATCAAACAACCTGCTTCATATTCATAAATCTCCTCACATTTACAGCAGCAGATGGTGGTAGTGGCTATCTAAAGAGGTCATCATCATCAATAAGGGAAAAATAAACTGATTATATAAACTTTACCAACAGGCACTTAACATGTACTGATATCAGCCATCATGGCACTAATAAAATAATACATTCGTTATGATCTTGAGGATTAAAACAATTAAAGTTGATAAAGTGAGCTTGACCTTCGTCAGCTTGTGAGACTAAGAAAAACTGATTAAATGATTAGAACTTTAATGGCAGGACTGTGAACAAATAAACCTCATTTATGAGACCAAAGTTTGAGATTGATTTCTCTTTGTCAGCCCGAAGAAAAACACTGCACCTGCAGGATCAGTGATAAACTCTGATCAAAAACAGAGACACGTCCGGCTGAACGGATACATCAGTTTTCACAATTAAGGGAGCAAAAATGTCCCTGATAATCGTGTAACAATTTATCATTTTATCCTTCACTTATTTTATCAGTTAAATATCAACTAATCACATAACAAGGAAACAAATATTTTCAGTTATTTTCTTACCTCGCTTTGTGGTTTAGCAAGATGCTATTGAGGGAGAACATACTGTTTCTAGACATGATTTAGCTGGACTATATTTACACTGGAAATTAAAATGTATGCCCTATAAACACTAAACTTCTCTGTACTTTGTAAAACTGATTGGTCTGCATATGACTTCAGGAGGTAATTTTTCTATCCTATTTTTGACAGTCAGTTACAGACTGCTTTGTTGGGCAAACATCCAGATGTGTATTTATGCATCTCATCACCTCGTATCCTCTGAGGATGCCATTGGCGCTGAGCTGCTGGACGGGCTCCCATGAAACCTGGATCTCAAAGGCAGTCAGTGCCGTAGCATTGATGCTTGATGGTCCCATTGTTGGCTCTGTGTGGAGTCATTGAGAGGTCAGGAGGTCAGAATATGCAACATACTTCATGATGTAAGCTGTGTCTTGATATTTCATGAACAGTGGTACAAACGGACAGCCATGTTCACTGTTTACTATCAGTGAATTCATAAGTGAGCTGACTGTGGTCAGTCTACTAAAAGTTGTGGTAGCCCTCTAGTGGTGACATAAGATGCTGCAGTTGGAGACTCAGTTTGAGTCTGTTTCAAACCTTTCATTACAAATTTTGTTTACCTTGCTGGTAGCCTTCTCCACTGTATGCTGTTGAGTATTAGATTTTTTAATTTGTCTCCACCTATTTTACTACAGCAACAATAATATATCTCTGACAGAAATAAAACCTATTATTCATGTTCGGTCTCTGTGATCTAGAATAAGCTTATTGAATGTATTGTAAAGTGTCTTCCAGTTATATCATCATGGAACAGGGACTTACAGGATATCCCAGATTGGGATAACATATGGTCTAATCTTATATAACATCTAAAAACCTAATGGATCAACTCATTAACTATATTGTCTGTTGTCCTTCTGTTTGTGTTGTTACATGTTTTCTTTCTGTTTTATAAAAAAAAACAAAAGCAGGTATTTTTATTTATTATTTGTTCTTTCAAAAGTCAGTTTCTTTCACAGTGACTCACCTTCCTCTGCAGAGTGGACCACAGCAATCTGGCTGAAAGGACCTTCTCCTCTGCGGTTATAAGCTTTGATCTTCACCTCGAAGGGACTGTACGGTGTCAAGCTGTCGTTGTAGTAAACATATCGAGATGACTCCACGTGAGGAATACGCACCACTGTCCAAGATGATGTGTCTTTCTTCCTCAATGCCAGGATGTAGCCAAAGCCATCACCATTCTGGTACTCTCTGGCCATGGGCTGGAAGGTTCAGCAGAAAATTAAGATGTGAACCTCTATAAAGACAAATAGGCCCAATCCCAATGTTCTTATATAAGTGTGTGTGTGTGTGTGTGTGTGTGTGTGTGTGTGTGTGTGTGTGTGTGTGTCTGAACGCTCAGGGCTGTCCCACTGCAACATCAGCAAGCAATTTAGGTCTGACAGACTTGTTCAGTCCTTTTCTTAAAGGATAGGTTCACATTTTTTCAAGTCTGTCTTAAAACAATTGTCAGGTGCCCATATGAAGATTGAACCAGGTTTTGCTTGCTGTTAATATTCCTTCTGTTCATACTGGCCAGTAAGAGAACCCTTCCTACTGTAATGAGCTTCCGAATGAAGTGATTGGGGACAAAATCCACAGTCCTTATTCTGTGCAAAAATGCATTAGTACAGAAGCGTAATGCATTCACTTGAGAAAAAAAAATTATATTTATATTTAATTTTTCATGGAAAAAGAAAATTCGGCTTTGTTTTTCTGAATTAACGAGATACCTCAAAACCCTGCGAGAAGCTCTCACCTCCATGGAGTACGGTTGTACATAGTCGACAAACTAATAACAACCACCTATATTACTGAAAGACACGAGTATCTCCAGAGGTGGCAGAAGTACTCAGATCTTGTACTTTCAACTACTTTATCTGCTGGGTAGCCTGTGAATTTTCCCCCAGGGATCAATAAAGTTTTATCTTCATCTATAATATTACATCATAATTTATTTGTTGATTATATTTTGTATTATTAATCTGAATCTGCAAAGTAACTAGTAACTAAAGAATAAATGTAGTGGAGTGAAAAGTACGGGACATGTTTGCTTCCATGAAATGGAGCTCTCAAGTCTCTTGGGATTTTGAGGTATGTCATTAAATCTCAGAGTTTCTGAGATAATTATCTCGTTAATTCAGAAAAACAGGGCAATTCTGTTTTTCTCATCTGAATGCATTATGCTTCTGTACATTAGAGCAGTCTGAGTTAGAAAAATCAAGAGGATATCTTCCAAAGTTGTAGTCTTTTTAGAAGAAAATTCACAGAAAAAAACACACTGGGGAAACACAAAGACGGAATTCCCCATCACTTTCATTGGAGGTGCATTATGAAGAAATCTCTTAATGGCCAGTATGAACAGGAGGAATTATTACAAAAACAATTTCAATGTACATGAACCGAAGGACTCCTAGTGGAAGTATATAAAAAAGCACACTGGTAGAAGCAATGTTTGACACTAAGATGCTATAATCACATGAAAATTCTACAAGTGGTGGTCTAAGTGACGTCACTTGAGTAATCTTACTTTGGGTTTGGAGACTACAAATGTTTAACATTTTAACTGGGGATGTGAAGTTTAAACGACATGATTATTTACCACAACTACTGAAAAACGCTATCGAGTTGCATATTGGGAAGTGTAGGATCCAGGGATTTTGATCCATACTAAAAGTCAGGATACTTGGGCCTTCTTGCTGCTTTAAGTTTGACTATTCTTTTTTGATTTGTTTCTCACTTTTGTGGACCTGCAATACTAAATCACTAGAGTGCCACTTTGAGTGAATTAGCAATAAATGACAGCCTTTTAACATTATAGATGGGAATGACAAGGGTAGCCTAGAACCACCACAGCACAAAAGTTGATACATACATTTGAACACACACACACACAAACCACTCTGAGTCATCCACTCACCGTCCAAGTAGCAATGAGTTCATTGCGGTCTCCTCCTCCTCCTCCAAGTCCACTGGGGGCCACTGTGGGAGCTGAGGGCCAAATATACAAACACAAGATGATATACATGATATAATCTACATGAGTGGATTGGAGGAAAATAGGATATGTGGAAAAATCCCTGGCAACATATGCTTTCGAAAGATTGTGCTTTCAGTTCACAAACCACATAATTTGTTTTTTGTTGTGTTTGTTAATATGCGAGCGGCCTGTGGCTCCTCACCGGCTTGCTGTGTACGGATGGTGTGTGAAGGCATGCTGGGTTCTCCGCTGCCCAGGATGTTGCTGGCAATGACCTGGAATTCATAATCCATCCATGGCATCAGTCCCATCACACGAGCCGACTCTGCGTTGCCCTCGATGTTCACGGGGTCTGGTGTACAGTTAGGAAACGTGTGTTTATTTACAAAAGACAGATACAGTATGTGAGGCATCAATATTCAATCTCTATCTATATTTTTTTTCCTAATCAATTTAGTCTATAAAATATAAAAAATAATAACAAAATGTTCGCAACTAATTCCCACAGCCCAAAAAGAATTTACTTATTTAGTCTGACTTAGTCCTCACATTTGAAAAGCTGTAACCGGTAAATGTTTGTTTTCACTGTACTGTGACTGACCCCATTGAAAGTTGATACATTTTCTATTGATCACAAGATTATGTCAGTCCTACATGTACACACACACCTGTCCTCATCTTCTTCCATTCTGATGAGAGCGATGATCGGCCCATGATGACATATTTGCCGATGGGACTGTGGTTGTCATAACCACGACTCCACCTAAGCTCCACCGATGTCTCAGCGACGTTCTTCAACAGTAAACCTCCAGGAGGTCCGGGGGGGCCTGGACACAACACAGAAATTTTACTGTTTGACTGAGTAAATGAAATGATTCATATCTCAGTGTGCATCTAATTAACTAAAATAACAAGAATGTAATCAGTAGTCCATGATTCAGATGTCCAGATGATTCACAGTTAGCAGTGAGCACATTTCTGCACAGCAGCAGAAACAGTGGTACCATCCACACAGGCTGGAACTACACTAACTGCGTTTCTCCACAGTATTTCCATTTAGAGATACTTTCCCTATGTTTTCATAGAAATATTATACATTTCACCTGACTACTAACAACACAAGTAACTTTTCAGATTTTCAAATCAAAGTAAACAGTACGCTCATAAAATGTGATCAGATGTGTCCCGACACCTCTACTTTAAACTGCAACAATACTGTCCTTCTTTGGAGCAATTCTGATTAATAGCAGCAGAGTCAACAAGTCTATGTAAACAGTGTACACCAGGCTAATATATGATATGATTAAGTAATGGTACTTGGTGTTTGTCCATATTAAGAAATAGAATATAGTGCAAGAGTCAAAGTAACATATTAACATAATATAGTATAATATGGCACATTATGATATAGTATGGGATATGAGATATATAAGATATAAGGTGAAGTGTAGTGATATAGTATAATAAAACATAATATATAGTATGGTACAACAATATAACATACATTATGTTATACTGTAATATATCTTTTGCTTGAGTAAATGACTTAGATGGTTTGGATGGTCTTTTTATAGCATGTTATCTATCTATAGCATCTGTGTACCACACTATACAAGTGCCCCATGGTACACTGGTTCCTCCTACAGACCTTACAATTCAAAAAGTTCATGCAAACTCTAATTTCCCCATCAGTTTTTACCAATCACTGCTTCACTTAAAATAAGTCAATTCAGAACGGGCATTTGCTCTCAATAAAGCATAATGTTAACATGTCTGTGACTCTCATAAGTTGTCTTATGAGAAAGAGCTTACTGCCACACTGTGTTTGGCCCCCAGACAAGCCCCACCAATTCAGAGTAAAGCTCTCAGGTAATACCTGACAGGCTGAATTGAGGGCATGGTCATCAACCTTGCTAGTTATCTCTGTACAGACTCTACACCACCTGCTCACCAACATCATATTTACCTACCAGCTTTTCCCCCCAAAAGAATTCAAGCCATTGATATGATAGAAAATGATGGGGAAATGGGATCCATATCAGAGAGAGCTGGAATCAACAATATGCTTTCACATTGACTTCTGTTTATTATCTTTCTTCCTATATTTTGCAGGATTGCATGACTGAATTAGATTTTTTCTTTGTCTTAAAGGTTTTTCTGCCCTTGTTTCTGCAATAGAAAAAGGCAATGGTCTTGAGAAAATGACATACATCTTACCTCGAACCACTAGTTTAGCTGAAGCTGAGGCGCTGTCCACCACAGTCTGAGCTGTGCAGGTGTACATCCCTGCCTGACTCAGCTGAGCATTCACAATCAACAGGTCACCAATGTTTTCCTTCTGAAAGGGCACAGACACAGCAATATAGAGAACAGCACGAATGAGTTAAACACTCTGTTAGTCAGGAGTATAACAGACAGAAGAAAATACACTTAACTGGGCTGCATTATAGCGCTGACCATAACTAGCAGAGGTGAAGATTACAGGAGCTCATTTTCAGCTAAACCCACGACCAGATAACAGCAGCGCCTCATCACATCAACACTCATTTAGCATTTCGACATAAAGGAGCAGGAACATGAAATGGATAGCTAATCTTATTTAGGAGCTTAATTCTCACTGGCCCTGTGCTCAGGTACCATGAAATGTTCCACTTGCGGTTCTGAAATGAACTAATTATAGTTGGAAAATATCTTGCATGTAGTGCCATGGCCAGTTTTGTCTCGCTGATTAAGAAAATGCTGGGAAACCTGTCGTCTATTTTGGTAATGTCCCTCCAATCGTTGGTGTCAGTATTTACTTATGGCACCAGTTCTCCAAGAAATAAATACAGGTGAAACCATATTAGCATCTTAATGAACAAGTAAGAGCAGTGGTGATAAGGGCAGCCTCTACCAGACTCTGCACTGCATTTTATTTGGACTTCTAGGGAAATCTAGAGTTGTTCAATCGAATGAGCAAATATTTAACGTCAGATCGTCAAGCTGAACTGAATCATCAGTGTCACAGACTAAATCACTAGCTGAACTGAACAGTTCGAACCAGCAGCAGACTGAACTTACTTAGAATAAGTGACTAAACTGTAGACAGTCAAAAGCAGTGCCTTTAAGCATAAGGCTGGTGATATTCTATATCACTCACTAGTGCACCAAATGTGGATTAATCCACCACTGAAAATAGTCCCTAACAAATGATTGTTTGGTGGAAAAAGTAAAAGGCCAATGGAAACATAAAATCACAAAACCCCACTGTGTTTATCCTCTTCAGTACAGCTGGATACAGAACCTTTGATCAAAGAAGGAGCTGTTTTTGCAGTCTTTTCTTGAGAAATATTAACACTAACACCTCAAAGCTGAGGTGGATTCTGCTAATGGTCGATCATGGTCTTATTTGTTGTTTGATGTTTTGAAGCCTGGATGGATCTAATGAGAGAGCATCACAGCCTCAACTATCAATGATGTGCCCCCTTCCTCTACGCTGCCTCTCAAAACCACCAAATCACCCACCCAATATTTTAACAAACACACTTCAATGTTTAATCTCCAAGCTGTACAATTGTTATGCAGGGTCTTCCAGCCCTGCACACAAAGTATCTCAACCACCTTTTCTTCACAATGCTTCCCAAAACTCACCCCCTCCACCCGATGGTACGGCCCAGCAGAGTCCTCCAGGTCCAGTAGGACCCCGTTGAGGGCCCAGGTGAAAGTCAGGTCCATGGTGGGGTCGTGGGAGGCGTGACACTGCAGCGTAACGTCCTCTCCCTGATTGATGTCAGCGTTCGAAGGAGCCAGCGTGATCTTAGTGGCATCTGCATGATTTGGGCAAAAAAATTAAAGCTAAAACTAAAACTAGTGGCAGGGGCGTGAATTTTCTTGACTCTATGAGAGCCACATGTCTTTGAATACAAAAAGAAAGAAGAAAATCCTCTAAAATGAAGAGAAAGTTGATGGTCCTGATAGGTGAGCGTAAAATTATGGGGCTAATTTTCACATCTTTCGGACATTTTTCAGAGCAGACATTTTGGCACATCTGGTGTAACGTTCAAAACGACTGCATTCCATTTAGGTGAGCTGGTTCCAGGGTCCTTGTATTGTGCATGCTGGCTCGCTGGCATGGCTTACTGGGACACTTCATGGAACTGAGCCATCATTAACAAAATTTCTTTCACCTGTGCTATTACAAGTCAAACTGCTGAGAAAAAAGGTCTACTAGAAAGAAAATCCCAACTGGTGACTTGTTCTGGCGTGAAAGCTGGCAAAGCTTTGCAAGTATTGTGACATTTAAATGGGCAATCTTGAGCAACTCCTGTAGCATCTGTAATGTCACCCCTTATTCTGGAGGTACATTTAAAGTCTAGATTTAGGTTTTCCACTCAACTCCATTTTGAAGCCAACTTTGCTCAAGGTTAAGAAAGTTTGGGTGGAGCAGCCACAGCTGACTGACATTTCAAGCTTTAGTTTGTTGCTTTTTGTTGTAGTTTTCAGAAGGCTACTGGCTTTGATTGTTTTGCTTCAGTGTATGTAATGTGTGTGTGTGTGTGTGTGTGTGTGTGTGTGTACCTCTGACAGACAGGTGTCCGGTGCTGTTGGCTTTGCCCAGGTAGTTTTCTGCGAAGCAGGTGTATTTTCCTTCGTCTGCCCTGCTGATGTTGTGGATCCACAAGATGCCGTCAGGAGTTACTGTGACTCTGAGAAGACACAAGCACACAGAGGGTAAGGAGCGGCTGCCACTGGTACCAACTCAGTGCATGCATGTGCATGGACAAAATATTGGAAACAACTCTCAGGTAATCCAATACATCACAAACTATGGCCTCATATATAATAACATAACATGGACATGGGCATCACAAAGACAGTATTTGTGGAAGTGCTATTGTATTGAATTGTGTATTGTACAAGTGTTCCCGTTATTGTGTCCACCGCCTGTATGTCAGCTCTAACTTCATGTGGTGTAGCAGTGATAAAATGTTATGAGGCACAATTTCAAGGTAAATATATCCCCTGCATGCTTTAACCTTTATGCATCCATTCCAGCTGCATCCTGCTGCACATTCATTTGATTCCCCACTCTGAATGTTACTCATTCAATTTCCCACCCACACATTCCCAGCTGGTCTGCTGGTCTCAGCCTCACGCCCACTGCTCTAACCTTCAGACTGCTGCTGTACAAGTAATCAGTTGAGCTTTAACTATGCCTTAGAGGAAAATTCTGTTCATTTACAACTTTGGTTACAACTTAGTTTTGCTGCTTTTACCGTCATTCCCATAATTTTAATCTCTAACCTAATTGATTAGAGCCGGGGATGTGGCGAAAGCTAGTAGACACAGCTTTACAAGAGTGCACAAGGAGGCCACATGAGTGATCAGGACAAATCCACAGTTCAACTGTAATTTCTAAACAAATTACTACTACTTACCCAGTCACCTTTGACCTGCAGTACTGTGCTCACGTGGAGCAGTTACATTAGTATGTGAATACAGACTATGTGCAATTGAGGTTTGGTGTCAATGCTCTGACCTCGTCACTCCCTGCAACATACACTTAAGTGTGCACAGAGAGAGACTGGGGAGTGATGATAACCAACCCACCCTGCAATTTATGGGAAACTAGAATGAGAGCCTGCAGGCAAGTGGAGGTGGGGCAGATTAAGAGCCATATGAGAGCAGACGCAGTATAATAATGCAATATTGCATGCAGTGAGAAGAAAAGCAGAGTATGGAGGCGTACATATAACCTTGGATATGTATAGCTGGGAGAGGAGTAGGTTAAATGTACAGATGGGTGACAAAAGGTAAAAGTTGAATAAATGAGTGTAGACACAAAAGAGATGCAGATGCTTCCTTACAGGACAGGAGGGCTCACTGAATGGTTTGATGAGTATGAAAATGATGTGAATCATATATAACCTTGAGTTAATCAGGTAATGTAGATCAAGACCATGTTTACAAGAGAGACCTGAGTACAGCAGATAAAAAGAAAAAAAAAGAAAAAGAATATGCTATGGTCTTCAGTGAACACCGATGGGAGATTTTGGAGCGACACGTTAGACAGCGCTCTCCACCACCATCATTAAATGAGGGAGTATCTTTTGAAAGAATGCTGTTCATCCCTCCAGTAGAGTTCAAAAGACTTGGGGAATCTAAGACAAGGAGCACTGAAGCTGTTCTGGAGGCTCAATGGCGGCTCAAGTTGGAACAACACCTCACTAACACACTGTATGTTGTGTTTTCCTTTAATTTGTCAACCATTTGTAGCAGAGCAACTTGGGTTGTCTACCTGAACTAGCTTGCAGATTCTGGTCCATCTGTGCACACATGCTGTTTCACAGTGCAGTGGTCAATTAGAACACAGCTTTGTGTGTCACTTTCAGCTTCACTGCCAAATAATTGGCTCAGTTATTTCAGCCAAATCTGATTGTCTGACCGCTTGTGTTCTTCCTTCCCTGTTGGATTATTTTGTAAAGCTGTGCCCCCATGTCTCAGCCAGGACTTTGGTGAGTTAATTATCAGAGCAGCTAGGAATGAAGACTACAAGACAAGGTTGGCCGAACACACCATTTCGTGTCCTTACAGTTTGGTGATGAAAAATCTGGAGTTGAATTAGACTGAGGCTATCTGGCCTCCCAAATGTTGTAAAGCAGAGCTCGTCCCAGACATATCTCATATTCACCCATAACTTTAAACTGTGGAAACAGGTATTACTTACATGCTACAGACTGACATAAACAGCTACTCATCTGGTGGCCTGTAGATTTAAATGACTGACAGTTAACACCCACTCTGCTGCTTTAGCACTGAAAGTCCATTAGACGCTGTCAATCACACACACTGGTGATTTAAACTAAATGGGTAACTGAGTAATTGCATCTTAAGTTCATCTGAAATTTTGAACAAGCAATGTAATCCTCACTTTTTTGAGTGCTTTAACCCTTAAAAGGATGTCAAACTGAACAACTGACATTTAGTAGGAGGTTTGCTGAGCATAGAGACAATGATGAATTCACAGGTAGATCAACATTAATATGAGGTGGACAAAGGCACGAAAACCTTTCAAATGCAAGACTTTTACTGTAACTTTCATATTATGCCTTCACTCCTCTCCACTGTGTTTGTTTTTCCCTCAGTATGACACACAGAAGCACTCAGGTGGTTACAGACTTTTCATGCAGCAGTGACAGAATCTGATGAAATCAACAGTAATAAATCCTCTGATACATACACTCAGCACTGTGGGAAGTCACTTTTGATCTCACCTCCGAGTAATAAGCGTCTTGGGATTTTCTAAATCTTTCCGCAGTTGACACAAGTTTGTTTTTTTAATGAGCTGCATCTCCCAGGCTGTGCAGAAACTCTGGGCTTGCTCATCCTACAGATGATGACATTTATTGTAGCTTTGGTTGTTTATTGCTTGAATCTGAAGTTGCAAGAAGAGGACAGGTGTGATTTCTATTGTTTGCCTGAAGCAGGATGAGACTGAGGCAATGACCTTCAACAGAATGTTACACTTCAAAGAGTGTCTACTGCTTTATGAGTAAATGATTCGTTAGATTTTGGTAGTGGATCACATGTACTTCAGTAATCCACTTTGCGTGAAACTGATTTGTCTACTAGAGAGTCAGTCTGCAGGATCAGTAGTTTGGCTGATTTCAACTTTATAAATTTGAATGGAAAAAATTTGCTGTTCAACATATAACAGAAAACCATTAAAGGAAGTCTGCTGCCTCTTCAAGCAACATATGCAATGTATTACGAAAAATATGCTGTAAATAGTATAGTGTATATCATGGCCACTTGCCAACAAAATACTATATATAAACAAATCAAAAATATCAGTCGTAAATTTACACAACTACTTTTGCTTTTGCTTTTCTGTTTTAAATATCATAAAATATAGTTCCAGAGCCTCAGAATGTCTGTCGTTTGAATCGCAATATCTAGCTAAACATGTAGCTTCTCAATGCTGGGCTGGAGTTTTTAAATCTTGAGTTTTGAAACCGGGATAGTAAAAGAGAGTCCTTTCTTTCCCCCGACCGTAAGTTGATTTGGATGTCCGGTTTGAAATGAAATTTGTTTGGTTTTCACTGAGAAGCTATTTATCCTAATTTTTGATTGTTGTTGGTGGTTACACAAATAACCCTGGCACCAAGCTCTTTATCTAAGCCTCACTGTTGCTATCTTTACCTTAAGTTTAAGACTGGTGCATTAATCTAAAACTGCATTGAAACATGTACATCACAGGTGTCTGGTTATACTGTCACTAAAAGGTTACCAAAAGTCAATCCACACCTTCCAGCTAATCAGAGTGCAGAATTCTCCGTGGTCATGGTATAATCATTATCAGAGGACTCAACTCAATCAGGACAACCTCACTGTCCACATCTAGTTAAGTTTTGCTTTGTTTTTTAGTATAGAACATTTTGGCCTCTGATGTAGTCTGTAATACATATTCATCTAGTAAAACACTGAGGTACATGGCCTCACCCTACAGTAGACGTATGATATACTGTATAGCAGTCTGTATCTGCTAACTAACCATCCATAATTTCCTGTATGCATATCCAGGGATCCTGTTAATTCCATGCTGTATGTTACACTCTGCCTTGTAGTTTCTCTATTTCATG
Organism: Oplegnathus fasciatus; assembly: GCA_003416845.1. Taxonomy (NCBI): domain Eukaryota; kingdom Metazoa; phylum Chordata; class Actinopteri; order Centrarchiformes; family Oplegnathidae; genus Oplegnathus; species Oplegnathus fasciatus. The sequence goes on from NTHP01000057.1 coordinate 764,104, forward strand.
TATATTCTATATTGCGTCAGGAGTGCCTGCACTCCTGATGCAATATAGAAATTTTTTTTTATTAGCAACATATTGTAAGTCTTCCTCAGGCAAATACCCGTCGGAAGGAAAGGAGGGATGTAAATATAGCAAAATAACCAGTATTTGTTTTAGAAGATTTTAAAACATGAAGCAAATGCTCCGCAGTGTGTATGAAAATCAAGTTGACTCAGTACTACCTGCTGCTGTTGGTGAGCAGCTCGGTCCCACGGCTCCAGAACAGGCTGGGCTTTGGGGCGGCTCGAGGGCGACACTCGATCATCACCTGCCCCCCTCTGGCTGCTGGGATCAGTTTCCGTACTGGATTCAACCTGAAGTCTGGAGCCTGAACTGGAAGGAGAGGAGGCAGGATGGAGTCAGAACAACAGCACAGAGGGTAGAAAATGAGGTTGATGGATGTGACGCACAGAGGAAGAGAGGAGAGGATGGAGGAAGTCAGATTACAGGAGATGGAGGAATAGTGAAAGATGCTGTTAACTTGAGGCAAGAGAGCGGTGCAGTATTAAATCTTACTGAACTTCAATTTGCATAAATATTAAGAAAATTCACTAACATCTTGTGTTCTTTACAGAGGTCTGGATGTTTGATAGTGTTATTATGTATACCATTATACTTTCATTGTAAAATGTAATTTTGATGAAAAAAACATTTACTAAAAGTTAAAAATTAGTATGTTGAATGTCGCTTCATATAAGGGACACTAAAGACGATCTTCTTGGACTCCTACCTTGGACTCTGAGCTCAGAAGTGGAGTAGATGGTGCCATGTTTGTTCTCAGCCACACACTGGTACATCCCAGAATCCTCCAGGGCCAGGTTACTGATCTTAAGACGAGCCCCGTTCACCTCTACCCGGTCCTGGACGGGTCGGAGGGAAAGGAAATGTGGGAGGTAGGAAAAGAGAGAGAAAAGGAAGTGAGTGAAGGGAAGTAAGGATGTGTGAGCCGTGAATCGAAGCATACATGTACTGTGCATACTTATGTGTGCAGTGGTGTATGGGAATTAAAATGTCACAATAAATTCTACTTCACCCAGTAAAGAGGAGAACTCCTATTGGCATTTACACTCTACCTGTTTTTATCATGTGGTACAAGGACTGGCACACAACTGTAGAAGTTTTTATGGAACCTGCTAAAATGTAAAATGTTCCTTACCAAATACTATCCATTTCATTTAACTCATTATCCTTTGAGACTCTGCTCTTTGATTTGTACTGTAGATTTGTTCTTACTCCTCACAGTGAGTCTCCGTACTGTGTAGCTAGATGAATTCCCTGAATTTATGCCCAGAAGCTATCACATCTCTCATTGCAGTAATATAATAATTTCCAGCAGATGACTGAATCTATTTGGTGAAATCTGGAGGGTAATTTGTGGTAAAAAATTGTACTCAACAGGCCATGACATGGACATTTACAGGCTTAAGAATACAGACAACTTCTGTAATTATTACAAATCCCATGACAAGGTGATCCTCGGTGATTCCAGTCCTGTGAATGAGGTGTCACACTGCTATTTCACTGTCAGCAAAAACAGTCAAGTTGCCAGCAAGTAAATAAATAATTAGTGTGTAGTCACTCACTACATTTATAGTCAAATTCAGTAATGGTGGAGTCATAGCTGTGCAGTATGATGCAAGACTTTTTTTACGCTGAGCAACTTTGGGATGTTTCTCAGCAGCATGTGAACCAAACAATGCAAAACCAAATGAGCTAAAAGGTAACCCAAAATGACAGATTTACCTCAAAGAGGATCTCAATTCAGCAGTTTTATTTAATCATAGGTTATGATTTCCCTCTAACACTGCAAGTTTGGATGTGAAATGGTGGAAAAGTTAACTTCCTCAAATTATGTCAAATTATTCCTTCTGTTTTGACTTTATTGAGCAAAAGGACAATTAGAACACTTTGCATCAGCACCGTTTGGTACCCAATCATTCACAGCAGGGAAAATTCTACTATTCCTTCTATTTTAATGAAAAGTTGATTTCCCTCTAGTTTGATAAGAAATTGCAGAAAATGTGACCTTTTATGGGTTTAATGTATTCTCTAATTTAAAGGAAATGGGATGGAAGTATTCCTTTCAAGTAAAAGGGCAACAAGAACATTAGACATTAACACTGCTTGGTTTTCTGACCATCAGAAGAAGAGGAAGAGAACTGCTCATTTTTGAAGTGATTATTTTAACCTAACTTTGTGTGTGGATGTATATAGTACTGTATATATAGTGTTACCTGTGTGCTGAGTGGCTGTCCGTTGCGTAGCCAGCGTACGGAGGGTCGTGGTTTACCAGCGGCAACACAACTCCAGTGAAGCTCTGAACTGATCTCCACCTCTGAGTCGCTCATCACCTGCAACCACTCCGGCTGAGCTGGAGGTTTGGAGACAAAAGATAAGTGGAAAATAACAAATAAAACAGAGACAGAAAATGGCATAAAACCCATTGCTGGCTTCATCTATCTGTTAAAGTGACGGCTTTTTGTCATTCAGACAGAGGAGACTTTTACATTAATGTTCCTCATTGCTTCATTCAGACATGACAGCACATTTATGGAATGAGCTGCGTGCTCGTGCAATATTTGAGCAGAGAAAGAGAGAGAGAGACAGAGACAGAGGTGAGTTAAAAAAGCTCTGACAGCTTGGAATAAGAGTGTTTTCTGTTCTGTCACCGGCTGCATCACTGATGGATTTTAAAAGTTTTTTTGCTACTGATACATTTTCACATCAGTTTCATCACTTTATGTTTTTTGAGAGCCAATTCTGCTGCCTGTTTTATAATATCCATGCATGAGCATCGAAAGAGGGGACGTTAAGTTGGGGCTCTTTTTGAATTCCTGTTTGCATGCTGTATGTGAAGTGTTTTGCTGGACATTTATTTATTCATCCAAACAGTAGGCATGAAATACATGGAGAGACTGTTGGTCAGATTAAGTATTAACTTTTGTATTTTTTAGCTCTTTTGCCCCACGGGGGTAAAATTGTTTTTATAGACCAATCTGATATGAGCAGACGGATCTCTTTAACACCTAAAATGTTGTTCTTTCACAGTGTTTCCTAGTTTATTAAACTGATTTTGTGCATAAGAGACGATGATCGAGATAATAAGATAAATGATACTTATTACTGACACGTAGAAGGTGATACAAGATATGCATTTAATCTCTCTCTCTCTCTACATGTTTTACCCTGTCCAGCCTGTACATTAATCTGATGGTATAACTCAACACTTGTTGAAAGTGATGCAGAAATGTTACTACGTCTGACCTAGTAAGATTGACATTATGACTCTAAAGTAAAAGTGACCAGGATGATTATTCAGACATGAGCCTGCCAACGTAAAGGCAACACTGATTAACCTGATGCAATATGTGCTTTCCTCGATATAAACAGATGTTCACAGGATATCTTTTCTTTACCTTGCACATTGATGCGTCCCTGGTACATGTCACTTCCCTCTGAGTTGTAGGCTTCACACTCGTAAACACCCTCGTCATCGAAGGAGAGCTCTGGCAGGATGAGGGTGGGACCCTCAGCACTGGAGCCCGCCTTGGACGGCATCAAACCGTCCACCTTCCTCCATCGCAGTTTTGGGATTGGACTATGAGATAAAAAATAGAGAGAGAAGTTGGAGGTGAGGTAAAGGAAGAGGATGTGGTAGTTTAAAAATGAAACAGCACAGGGACCAGATGGGATAAAGTATAATTAAAGAAGTTTGAGTGAGAAGTGTTACCAAGGCTGAACAGGGCACAGCTTCTCACACCAAAACAAGCACATTATGCAATGATTTCAGAGTTGTAAACTTACTTTCCATAGGCGTAGCACTCTAACTGAGCGGTGTGTCCTGCTAGGGCGTAGGTCTCTGCTGGGAAGCGCACTTTGATGCTCGGAGCTGACTTCCTGGGATTGGCTGAAATAAAATGCATGTGTAAATATTCAGATTAAATCCCATTCAGACTGTGCACCTGTTATCTAAATTTAGAACTGGATGGGACATTTCCACTGCTACAGTAACTAGTATCTACATGTTAAACACATGCTATCTGCTCTGTTAGTGATGATGGCCCGTTTCTTGTTCTAGTGTTGGTGGCCTGAAACAAGATACTACCGACAGCTACTGGCAAAATACATGTGAAATTTGGTGGATATTCATGATCCCCAGAGGAACGTTACTATTGATTTTGGTGATCCACTGACCTTTCCAGTGAAATTCAGTGAATACATTGAGTTCTCCAGATGATGAACCCTGTCCATTTTGAACACCAGTAATCCCTAGCAAGGCTCTAACAATATCTAAATTGTCAGTATCTCGGTCGTTCCCTCCAGCGTTTTCATACTGTGGGGTGGAATGAACATTGTAATTGCTAGGGTCTGGTGGAAGGGCTCAACATTAAGTCTTGTTAACACTAGAAATGTTAACTGTCAGCTGTTCAGGACATAGAAAGTTAATAAATGGTTGAGCAAGCTGCAGATTGCCGTTGTTTTAGCATTGTGTTAGTCTGCAAAAGTTACAGTGATACAGCTGCACACACACATAAATGCAAACCCCCTCATCTTCAATGGAGGGATTTGTTTGGGCTGATGCATGCTCTGGCCATCTGATAAATTCAACTGAAATTATATTCACACAAAGTTGACTTGGTAATAATTAAAATGTAAAACAAAAAAAAAAGTTGTAAACACATTTTGAATTGCTCACTGGCCAGTGTTACTGTACTGTAACAGTAACAGAGTACTATAGTACAGTAACATTCACATTAAGGCTGGGTATCAGTTACACACAGCCATACATCCCCCATGGTGAAGCTACATGTGGCTGCTTGTACAACAGTCGTGCAGCTGCAAAGCCTTCATACCATCAGGCAGCACAGTGAGCTGGTTGGCCTTGCTAAAGGTGCTCTTGGTGCTGATGTCCATGTTGATGGTAGTGAAGCAGAAGTAGTTCCCGGTGTCGTTCGGCTCTGCTTTGGCCAAGTACAAGTTCCCTGTGACCTGCGACACAAACCAGCGGCCGTCATCCTTCTTGATGAAGTTGGGAAAATCGTTGATAAACCAGCGGTAGGACAGAGCTGGAAAGGGGAGAGGTTGGTGCAAATCACATTAATCGGTAATACAGTCGGAAGGTACTGGGTTGTATTTAATGCCATCCTGCTGGTGTTCAGATTTCAATGTGGAAACAGCCAGCAGAGTCAATTCAATGTCAAAATTAGCATTTCAATAAGACATTTTGTTTCATATTCACCCTTATTCCAAAACAGATTAATAATTCTAGTCATTTAAAACACTGTGACTTGTTAATCACCTTTATGACCCTTATCCCACCTGTCAGCTGCACGCTGTTGCAGGTTTTCTGACAATTAGGTCTCAGTTAAACAAAACTATGACGAAGTGAAAATAATTTTCTATGGTATTTAACTGTTTCTCTCATCTTCCCGGTGGTTCAAAATACTAAATATCTAGTCTGAAATGTGCGTAGGAACCCTGAAATAGAGTGGATACCTGGGTAATGTGGAGGGGGCTGGCAAGCCAGAAAAGTTCCTATGCCTTCATATGCTGTCTGAGGACTCCTGCTGTCTGGAGGGAAGTCATGGAGGTCTGGAGAAACACGCAAAGGTGTAAAGTAGAAAAAGAGAAAGTAATGGGAAAAAGATGACTGTCACATACAGATGGCAACAGAAGCAGCAATAATACACAGCTGATACCGTAGTAACCAAAGTACATTTGTGGAGAGTTAGTGTAACGTACATCCTCTGAATCGTTAACGATTATCTAATACCTTCTGTCTCTGCCACAGTAACCCACTCAGGCAGCTAAATCAGGTCAAAAGGTTAAAAGGCCTTTTCTCACTCACAGCCAAATTTGAGGTTAGCTGCTCGGCTGATGATGGTGCCACAGCGGTTGATGGCCAGACACTGGTAAGAGCCTGTGTCTCGAACAGACTCAGGGCTACTGATCACCAGGTTGCCAGCCACCAGGGTGTAGCGCAGGTCCAAACCCAGCGGGACTTCTGTGCCATTCACAATCCATCTGCAAGACAAAGAGCAGGGCGAAGTGATAAGAACACAGCAAACAGGAGATAAGAAACATAATTGACAATCACAAGGTTAGAGTGTACAGGTGTTAGAGGCTGAGCCTGACGCTTAAAGAAAGAAGCGCCTCGTTGGTAACCTGTCCTTATGTTGTGGTGGTGCGTAGTGTTGCTATGAGTCTGTCCTGGTGTGTGTTGGAGGTGTCGTAGTCATGGGAAAGTAAATGTTAAGCAGGGTTGGAAGTAACAAATTATATTTACTCTCACTATTGTAACAAAGTCATTTTGTTGTACTTTTTACGTAAGTATTTTTTATCTCAAGTATTGTACTTCGCTACACTTCAAGTTGCATCCGTTACAGAGTAAAAACAAAAGTCACATGAAAGAGTCCTGATAAACTGTGTGAGAATGGAACTAAAGAAAGGAGCCAAATGAGCAGCTGCAGCAGAGAAGAAACATAAAGTCGCAGAATGTGACATTATGTCAAAAGTCTCCATGAACTTAATCATCATTAGGGTTCTTTGAAATATGTGGTCCCTAAAATGGAACACAGTTAGAGAGAGTGTGCATGGTATGTATCTGTGTGTGTGTGTGTGTGTGTGTGTTACCCACCTGTAGGAAGCAGCTGGACTGGCTCTGGCCTGACAGCTCAGGGTCACCTTGCCTTCACTCAGGCCCTCTGGGTAAATTAAACTGCTTGGCTGTTCTTCAAACACTGGTCCACTGTCATGGCCTGATACACACACGTCTCCACCTGGAAACAACATTTGTAACAACACACCAATGACACACCAAACTCTGGGCAAGAAACTTCCCAATGGCAAGGACCTACAGTTGTGTCCTGGACAATTCTACTTGTTTTAACCATATTTTTCAAGCTTTTGTACTCCATGACTTCTAACTGAAAAGCTTACACCCAAGATTCAACAATCTTCCCTAGGTTTGTGCTGTTTCCTGTCACTCTGTGCTTCTATCTAATTAAGAAGAAAGGTTCTCTCCTCTTAAAAAGGTACAGTATAAAAATGTACAATATATATACCATTGAAACAAACATGAATGTTCTCTCTGTAATAATCCAAATCCAATGTGAGGGTTCTAAATGAACGTATGGGTCAAAAATCACATGTTGAAATTGTCTTGGATGAAAATTTGATTTGAAATGTGAAAAGCGACAGTCCCCCTTCACTCTGTAAGGCTTTACGACCCAAAAAGGAATACCCCTACATTATGTAGTCTATGATAACTGGCTTTAAATGCAGGTCTAATGGAAGACATGCATCTTTAAGAGTCTAGTCAGTAAAGACAGGTGCTGCAGTCTCTTTGAAGCCTGTTGCAAAGAGCATTATTGTCTGCAGGAGAAAGCTTAATCATTACACAATACTTCAGCTCAGTATGAAGACTGCACTAGCAGTTTACATGTTTACATTGTTGGAGAGGTTTTAGGTGTGAAGTCTAAAGTGATGACTGACATATTCAGGAAAGATATCCCTTTACAGATTTGAGATGTCACTACAATGTTAATGTAGTTGGTTTCATTTATGTACCTGAGTACATGTAGGATGATCCAAGCAAAGCAAGCATTTGTGCATTTAATGACTTTCATTTGAACTTCTGATATCCTCAAAAAATGAGAGCTGAGAAAGATGAAGGGACCTGAAAAGACTAAAATCTGAGTCACATTCAGTTTAGGTGACAGAATGATACATTTCAGTGAGGCACAATAGGACATCTCAGAAATACTGCTGGGACTGTCCAAGGCCGAGTAACAAGGGATTTTCAATCTGAGTTGTATTTCTGTTGAAGGGTGTAGGAGGACAGGAGGGAAGGGTGAGAGTAAATCTGTTCTCCAGGTACGAGGGTCAATCCATCACTACAGGCTCCTCACACACTGCTCTATGAGCTGCGTATCTACTGTATATAATTGTGACCCAATGCATTGTGGTCAAATGATGTCAGTCTACAACCAGGTTCCTAACCACTGGGACCTTTTGTCATGACACTGAAATTCCTCCCACAATTCCCTTCAGCACAGAGGAAAACACTGCGTCTTTATTTGTTATACATATATATCTTACTCAATTCAGCTTTCAATCTGAGCATATTACAATAATATATTTCCATCCATATGTAGCAGAATTTTTTTAACTAATTTCCAAAAAGTTGGTAAAAGAAAATGTAGATTAGTAAAATGCAAATATCTCAAGAAGGTGTACCAGGATTACAGACTCACTGTAAAACAGCATCAATCGCTCTCGTGGTGGAAGGTACATTTACTCCAGTACTGAACTGAAGTACAGCTGTGTAGATACTTGTACTTTACATGACAACTTTCATTTTATTCTACTTTATACTTTTACTTCACTACATTTCAAAAGAAAATATTGTGCTCTACTTGTTACTTTACAGATTCAGATTTTATAAACAAAACATAAAATCAGTTTAAAAAATATGAAGCACTGTTGTAGGTAAACTAGCAAACAATGCATAAAGTAGTGGAAATTAGCGGCATGTAAACCAGCTACAACATTAACATGCTGCTTAAACATAATTGCAACACTAATAATAATCCAATAATATGATATGTAATAATAAAGCACTCTGTTCTGCATAATGACTGATTTTACTTTTGATATTTAAGTATTTTTACTGAAAATAGTTAGTGTGCATTTACTTTCACTTTTAAATTTTGAATGCAGGACCTTTTACTTTGTTGTATTGCTACCAGGGCTGCAACTAATGATTATATTCATTATCGATTAATCTGTTGATCATTTTCTCGATTAGTCGAATAGCTGTTTGGTCCATAAAATGTCAGAAAATGGTGAAAAATGTTGATCACTGTTTCCCAAAGCGCAAGGTGACGTCCTCAAATGTCTTGTTTTGTCCACAACCCAAAGATATTCAGTTTACTGTCATAGAGGACTAAAGAAACCAGAAAATATTCACATTTGAGAAGCTGAAATCAGAGAATTTGGACACTTTTTCTTAAAAAATTACTCAAAACGGTTAATCGATTATCAAAATGGTTGGCAATTAATTTAATAGTTGACAACTAATCGATTAATTGACTAATCTTTGCTACTTCTATTTAAAGCTATTCAAGGGTTCAAGGGTTCATTTAATTGTCATTTTACAACACAAGGTTGTATAAACGATAATGTTCATGATGTTTACATAAACAATGTTGCTCTGCTGGATGTGTGAAGAAGCAACTGTTTTCTAACACATTCACCAACTTCCTAAAGTAATAATATGTCAGTGTTGTGTTTACAGCTTGGTGCCCCCAGGTGGCCAAAAATCCACGTGGTGTTTTGTGTGTGTGTGTGTGTGTGTGTGTGTGTGTGTGTATTATTTTATGTAACAGCGGGTGGCAGCACACTACTGCTGCGTTTACACCGCAGGTAATAAAACTCAAGGAAAAAGAAATTTATTGCTAATTTTAAAAAAAAGATCTTTTCTTTTTCCATACACCAACTTTTCCAGCCAGCTGGGATTGAGTATTGAGGCAGTTCCAGTTTTCTTTGCACTATTTTGAACTGCACTTAAAATCAGGTGGGTGGAAACCTTCCACCCCTCGATTCATGGCCATAGTTTGTCTTTTGCTTTTGGTTTGGTCTTTTCAATACTTCACAAACATGAGCAATTGTTGAGACTCAGGCTGCACATTGTTAGGTGTAATGTGCATTGATTTTAACAGGCAGCCACAATTGGAAAGTAACTTCTTTCATCCCTCAAATATTTCATCGGGCTTTTTGCCAGAGGTTAATTTTTTTTTTTCAAGACCTTGGACATGTGCTGCCAGTGTGTGCAGAACATTGTTTTTTTCCCCTGCGAGTGTATAGTTTTGTGAGTGTACACACACACACACACACACACACACATATTAACAGGTCTCTGATAAAAAAGACTCACTTTGTTGCTAGCTTACTTTTTTAGTTAGACACTGTCACCTCAATTGTGTGTCTTGATAATGGCTGAAAAAATTTCAAGGTTTATTTGGCTTTCCTGCATTCATGTATCGGTTCATGTTGTACAAATATTCAATTGAGCAGTGCGAACAGATGAAGACTTTTCACATCTGTGTCTGTGTGTGTGAGCATGTACATATCTTATTCAGCTCATCGCTGATCCACTGATGATAATGAACAGCATTTTTTCTGCAGAGTGTATTGTGCGCCCAGGGGGACGGAGCTCGCGTGACTGCACATTTCACCACACTGGCAGAGCTTGTTAATTCCAACATAAGCTACACGCGATCATCATCTATCATTCATCACACTGGTGCATTATTTCGATGCCAAGGCCCGGTGGAGAAAAGGGAAAAGGGTCTTCCTGGAGAAAATTGAATCCCCCTCACCCGCTGTCCAAAACAACAATAATGAAATTTTAATCAGGCCCTAAAGGCCCCCAGATGAGCCGCACCCACACATTTAACTCACTCTCTCTCAACTCATCTCTCTCACACACACACACACTTTTGTGTGTTAACTATTTTTACATTATTTCCTAGCAACAAATATTTTCTGTGTTCTGTGAACTGTGTTGAGATTCTAAATATCAGTGAGCTGGGAGGAAATTAGTAATTTGGGGGACACTACTGGGTGCTAAAGCAAAATGAGGGAGACTATTTTGAGCTTGTACTTTGGCTGAAAGCTATTACTAATTCCAATTCTGTTTTGTGGTAAAAAGTCCTTGTCATAGTGGTTTGATTTTTGATTCTGTTAATATTCTTTTATTATTCAAGCAGAGAATAAAAAGGTCTTTGGGAATATATCAGAAATGTTCCTCCAAGTCTCTGAGTGGGCGGGCCGGTGTACTCTATGTGTTAGATTGACAGCTGAGCTGAGCTCCAGGAAGACCGTGTCTTGTACTTCGACGGGGACATTTGGCCCATTGTGTACCTTTGGCTATTGTTGTTCTCTTTGCTAACGGCAACAAAATGGGGAAGACTAGCAAGCTGTTCAGAACAAATAATCATATCAAACCATCTGAGAAGTAATGTGAGGAAGAGTTTTGCATTCGTCACCATAAAAATGGCACATAAAAGTAAGGCTGTTTGCTGACTTTGTAAGACTGTGTTGATGAAAGACGAAAACATCAGGTGTATGTAGACCAATGAGGAGATTGTAACATTCCTCTAATTAATACATGAAATAAAAAGAAAAGGTTTTTCATCGTTTGAGATTTGACTACAGCTCTTTTAATAACGTCATCTCGTTGTATCTCTTCTTCTGCAACGGATTAATGGCACCGACTGGATGATTAACACTAAACGTAGTTTTGTTAATCATCAACACCAACACTCATTCAGCAGTCTGAAAACCCACATGGACGTGCATGTTTGTGTGTTTGTGTGTGTCAAGGTGGAACTTACCGACAGCCTCCCTCAGGGCCACTGAGCTGAGGACCAGCAGACACAGCAAGCGCTCCATCGTCTGGATCCAGCTGGATTACAACAGGATCCCAAACAGATCAGGAGCAGATAGGATCAAAACCTGTTCACCTTATCGCACAGGAGGAAGGGGTGTCCAATCTAGGCCTGTGCAAGAAAAAGAAGAACAAGATTACTTACAGGAGAACTCCTATAGATCTATGGAGGAATTTAATTAATTAAGCATCGATTGCTTAAAGAAATGTAATTAAAGTTGACTTCACGTCCATCACTAAAATCCCCTGGTCTTCTTCGGCAAGAAAATATTTCAACTAACAATTTATCAGCATGACATATGGACTCTTCCCAGTTTTAATTCAAAGTACTAGTATCTGTCTTCTCCACCATCGAAAATCAGAGAAACACAAAGAATATTTATGTCCAACTTCATTCTGTTGAGACAGCTTTGCTGACTTATTAACATACCTATGTTCATAATAATGTGCATACAGTACATATGCTCCAAAAAACATTAATACATTTCTCCTTTCAGGTTGTTATTCTCATTCTTCATTCTTTAATCATCCAATTATCAAACAGTAATGGGAATTAAATGTTATTTCATGTCTAACCCAAATATGTACCAACATGAGAACGGCTCATTCCATGAAGAGTAAAGCTTGGCTATGCTATTTCAGTAGGGTTCTTCGAGGATTGTCTGGTTATGGTTGAAAAGAAAAGATTATTTTCCAGGACATTTTTAGTGATCATGTGGCAAATTTAAAGACACAGCTCATACTTTTTTTTTTGGTCATGTCTCCTTTTGGAAGCCGAAAACATTTCCTTCCCTGTCCAAAGTCTGTCCATCTTAAACTCTGCATACTTGCTATCAGCTCTCATAAAGTAGGGCATCATCATTACAAGAGAAACTTTTGTTATTTAGGCGCAACGGATAGTCTGCATCGATTCTCCGGACATGTACTGCTACTGTTTTTGACCACAGCTGCTTATTTGGTGGCACATCTTGGTGCTGCGAGTGTTGGTGTTTGGGTCTGTTTGGTTGACCACATTTTGGATTAAGTATTTATATACTTGGGTTTATTTCGACCCAGTTGTAATTGTTTGTCCGTTGGTTTTGTGTAGGTCTGTTTTCAGATTAGGACCAAAATGTATTCCATGTATAATCCTTAAGTACATGTATTAAAGAACCTTATAAGATTGTAAGAAATTGCTGGTTGACTAACATGGTCAATCAGAGAGTTCTTGAGTCCTTAGGGTTCCATTCTGAGCCACTTTACAAACCCAAAATCTTACAAAGAACGCTACTTTATCTGTTGGTGCTATGCTCCAAACAAGCAATATAAATGGTCTAATTTTATCGACTCTTTATCATTTTGTTTAACAATACACTAAGGCGTACACAGAGTGGTGTTCTTTGCGAATGATATGTTTCAGTAATAAGTGGAATTAGCTGAATGAATTGGAAACCAAAGGCTTCATTTTTGTCCTTGACCTCTAAATTGCACTGCAGCTCTTAATGGCTCCTGACAAAGCCCCTAGTGTCCTCTCATTTGTTCACAGTGAGTCACTGAAATACCAAACTGTACCAACGAGAAAACAATCCTCTCCTCTAATTCAAAGGAAGTAAACCAGGGTCACTTTCAACATAACAAAAAGTTTTTAAAACAGAATTGAATGGCCTGCTGGAAAGTGTTGGTGCTAGTTGCTACTATACTAAAGCAGCAAGTACATAGGCAATTCTCAGTGTTTGAGCATTATATACGCTCCATGGTCCATTGTGGCTCACTGTAGTGTTTCTATGAATTATTGCTAAAGTGGTTTTAATGCTGAGCAGGCCAAACAAGAATAAATCCAGTGTGATGTATTTCCTGGTTTAAGGTGTGATCAGACCGGACTTTGGCAAGGAAAACTTTTGTGCCGTAGAAAACAGGCAGCAGTGAAAACTGGACGTTGCAGGGATGAAAGATTGCTGGAGTTAGCATGACTACTGACACACACATCACTGTCAGTCTGAACTCTGACACAAACTGCTGAGAGTGAAGGGAATGGTACAGCACTGGAAGAATGAAACAGGAAGGGATTGACGGAGAAACAGGGCAATCAAAAATGCAAGTGGAGGATCTGATGTAAAAACACTGAGAATGGAAGAGAAAGAGTGCACAAGAGGAAGAGTAAAAACAGGAGCGGATGGACAGATAAAGAGAGAGGAGGCAGGGGGATGAAATAAAATAGAGAGGGAGACAGACAGACAGTTAGAAAAGAGACAGAGATAGGAAGAAGAGAGAGGTGTATCATGTAACTCCAAATGACCCCTCGCTGTCTATGCATCACGGAGTACGGCAGAGTGCTTATCACAGGCAGAAAGTGCATTAGGTATTTTGCTGAAGTAAAAGTGTGACCCTCAACTGCTTACTGAAGTACTGAAACTCTTTGGCTAACCACAGCAGGCCTGCGCGCTGAATTCTGCTGAAAAGGTAGGAGCTGGCAGTGATGTTGGTGAGACACATTTACAATAACAAAGCATCACATCTGTTTTACCTTTGGTCACACTGTGTGCATACGGAACTAAATTTGACACATTACTGCTAGTGGAGCCATCAGGGGTGAGCAACAAGTTCTCGTATCTAACCGAAAAAAATAGGTCATTTGTCAGTGCCATCGATTTGTTTTTTTCAGGTTCTCGTTGTGGGTGGAATTCAAGGATCTGGATGCAAAATGAGGCACTAAGACAACAGAAAGCAATGCAAAGAGAGGGAGATGAAGAGCTGAGGAGAGTGGCACAAACAAATGCAAGCCAGGACACTAATGCTTCAGCTAAAGGTGGAGCAGATTTTTGTCAGGCCGAGTCTGAACGTGTCTCATACAATCTCACCTTTAGAGTTACAACCACAACGTTTTCTGGCTGATCTCTGTCTCAAGATATAGCTGGAGTACAGAGAACAGTAATTGGTAAGAAAACATTGCGTGGTGAGAGCTGTATGAGATGTAGCAAAATGTCAAAATATTTTAACACATGTGCCACTGCAGTTCCTTTTTTATTACAGGGAATAATTTTCCCTCAAGGTCAGTTTTCAGCAGCAAAACCTTGCTGAAGATGAATCAAAAACAGCACCATTTCCCTCTTGAATTCCTGTCAAACTGTCATTTCTTTAGGCTCTGAGCATTTACTTCTGATAGTAGGCTGAATCGCTGTGGCCGTCCTTGTGGGATAAGTGTAAGCCTGGCTCAGACTGAGCCTCATTTGCTGTGCTCCCGTTGCCCAGCAATCCCTTTTCTCTATCTGTGTCTAATAGGAGGCAGAAACACAGCCTAGGAGAAGGCTGCCCCCAGGCCTTCATTTAGATCCTGCTTCACCGCCTGCCAATAAAAGTCTCAGGTAGAGAAAAATACGAAACAGTTGTATTTTTCCTTCATTAGGCTGGTTCAAACATCACTGACTAATAGTCACATGGTTGCCATGTCTGCGACTTCTTCCACAGTGAGAGGGAGAAATGGCCTGAGGCATCCTGCCAGAATGTCCTGTCTACCACTGACACTGAGAAACTGCTATATCTGATGTGGGTTCCTAAAATCTAACACTCAGTGTCCAGGCACTCTCTAGAAGAGTACACACAAAAAACTGAACTGATACACAAAATATTTATGTTCTACTACAAAACTACAACAGAGCCGATTATGATTTTGGAGTCATCACACAGGAGCTATTTGACCGGCAGTGTAAACCACAAAGACGGTGTATTTCTCCAAAGATTTAAGAGGTATAAGCTTTTTTTAGTCATCTGAAGTAGCTGCAATCTGTCCTCGTCTCTCTATTTTCTGCTCTGAAGTTGAGGCTGTTAAAGGGCACTTGAAGACAGCACCAAAAAAGGTCAAAATGGCCTCTCGCATTGACAATTAAACTGTGGGACACTCTCTTTATCTGTCCTTCACCACAATGCATCTCCCTCTCTCTCACCTTTATGCTTCATAAAGGAGTACAACCGCCCAAGGCCATGGGGCTTTTAGGGCTGTGTGGACATCTGCTGATGGAACACACACTCCCTCGAGGACCACACATACACTCACACACATTAGGGCAGCACAGCAGTATTTAAATGGAGGTAAACGAGATGTAAAGGCTGGGTGGTGGGGATCAACCTGAAGGGACTGTGATCATTTGTTGATGATGATACACAGCGTCTTAGTCCACAAAATGAGCTCTGGGAGGATGACTGGGAAGTGTGCATGTAAACCAGGTTACTTGGAAAGGTCTAGTTAGGCAGGAAATTGTACAAAGCTATTTTAGAACCATGGTTTACCTAATCTTATGTTTTTTCAGAGCATTTGGACTGACGGCACAGTGAGGGAACAGTAGTCTGCACTCTGTAGTCAGAGAGCAAAGCTTTTTCTTACAAAGCAAATGTGTCTAATTTTTACAAGCAGTCAAATGTTCAGCTGTGTAAACTTATAAAGACTTATAGAGGCTACTTTTGTCACTTTTAGTTTTAATTAGGATGGAACTATTTTGCATACAAGGATGCATTGCTACGTGTAATGGCCAATGTCAATGGGCTCCAGCTCTGTTGTGGCTCCATTGTAGCTGCCAGAACAATCAGCTGCCGGAGTAGCTCCTCTACTGTGTATTTGCCTGGGCCCCATTTCCCAATAACCATCGATCTCAGAAGTTAAGAGCATTTCTTCTTAAATTTCTTGACGGGTGTTTCCCAAAGCAGTACTTTAAAGAGAGTGCACAGACATGCTGTTAAGAGCTTCTTAAAGTCTGCTGTCTGTGGCGATGAACATGATGCTGAATACACTTGAAATTACCTTCACATATTTAAATGTCTTTAAGATGATTTCGCTGCTGCTCAAGGCAGACGTCACTCTTAAGCTCACATTTAACCTAAAATGAAGTAGTCCTGTTCCTATGAAGTTTCATGAATATGCAGGTCATCTACTCTTAACGTCATTTTTTCATCATTTCTGCATCAGACCTGCTGTGTACATATACCCATACTTTTTTTCCTTTTTCTTTGCTACATGTAAACATGTTTTTTCCTGTTTAACGAAAGGCAAATTTCTAAGATGCATCAGTAATGAATAATAAATATGAATACTAGTCTAATCTGATCAAATACGTAAGTGTATTCTTGAGGTTGAGGCAGAGAAAAGCCTGATTACAACTGAGTAGTGAAAACTGCCATACAACAAGCACAAATGAATTCCAACACATCTGTATACTCCCTGATAAAATATACATCAACCTATATTATTTTCATCACTCTCACTTACAGACCCTCGCAGGTCAAATAGCATATCAGAGTAACAAGCAGAAAAAGTAGTCCCTGTTCATTCAGATAGAGCAGGTTGTAGCCAGTCAGGTAAACACACCACACACACACACAGAGGCAGGGCCCCTCCCTGTTGATTCAGTGACTCAGAAATAGAGATGCTGAAAGCGAGAAGCAGCTCATGCTTTGATATAACTTCATGAGTAAGATCAGATTGCTGCCGTGCCTGGAATCTTGATGCACAAATACACACACACACACATACCATCTCTGTCTCTTTCCATCCAACTGTGCTAAAGGCATCATTACCACGCTCAGTTAGCAGAGCCGAAGACTCCGCAAACTACAATTTCACAGATAAATGTGTAAAAAGTGCATCATGGTGTCATGTTGTATGCTGTGTATTTCACTTTATTATCACCTCTGTTACTGTGATGGGATGCCTCCGAGCAGAAATGTGGCAATCCCACTATCCCATTACAGTACTGCGACACAAATGTGATTTGCTTATAAACTTATGCAAACAATAAACATCAAGTTGAGAAGTGAAACTTCAGCGAAAGGATAATAATGCTGTGTCGTGTCATGAGCAAAACACCATACTGTACGAGGCACTGTGCGAAGGACTTTTCATACAACAGGAACAACAAGGTAAAAGGTGGTGCCGCAGTAAGCTGACTACAGCTCTTTTCTTCTAACAGCTCACTGTGGTTTATCCTTCTTTCCTCCATGCAATATTTAAAAATGGATATACAAGAAACACAACAGGAGGCATTTGAAGAAAGGAGGGAGCAAATAGAAAGAGGAGGGAAAGACTCAGGAAGCAGCCTGAGCACTTACTCCCAGTTACTCCTTCCTATGGTTGTTTTCAACTGTCCACCTCAGTTTTCAAAATCTTATTTTCTGAGCCACCTTCAGTTATTACCGTATGCTCAAAGCATGAGCTTAACGAGCAGCAGCAAGTGGTGCACCCAGTGCTTTGCTGCCTTTTTTTTACTCCTGGTTTTGCCTCTCAGGCTACACCACTTTATTGGTGAGGTTTGTAGAGGTTATATGCAGTCTGAAAGGAATACTTGCAGACACTACTCAGAGCTGAAAAACAGGGTTTGTCAACTACATTTTTTGGTTTAAAAAAAAATATTTTATTTTAATTCTATTTACCGTTAATTTTCAAGTAAAAAGATGCTTGAAGTGAACATCAGACAAAAATAAGATAATTAACCACTACAGTGCTGTTTGTTACTGAAAAGCTGAACATTTCTTCAACTTGCTTTCTGTGGTCTTCACTCCCAACAATCTCTACCAGCATCAGAAACTTGTAGGAGAAAGCACGAGCAGCCAAAGTTGACCAATCACCATTCTTGCACTCACAAAGTGGTGGTGTCTCCGTAGCTGCCGTTACAGTTTTGAGGCGGTGTAGCTATGCTGTCAGCTACAGTAGTACAGATACTGTACAAACACAGAGTAGCTGCATTTGGTGCTGTGCCATAACCTCTTAAACCTGCAAAAATGTTTTTCTTGACCACTTGGGGGCAGCGGTTGGTCGCTACCAACTCCTGAGAGAAGTATCTGGCTCTTAAGCTGCCACTATGTTGAAATGCTGCCTGCTGCAGCCGAAAACGACGCTATGAGAGCGGCGAGAGTGAACCAAAACAGTTAAGTTAAGCGCCAGACAACTAAACAATGAGCTGAAACTCACTGTAAAGCTCCGTAAAGCCAAGGGGAGCTGCAGATCTGGATGATAATTCTCCATAGTCACCACTTTCACATTGTTTTCACATTGTCATTTGATACACTGTTATTATAAAAATATAGATTATAGCGATACAAATATACAAATATATTTCAAGGAGGAAAAATGTATTGATAGTCAGCAAAATGAGGTATCTAAAAAAAGAATGATTTGGATTATTTTGGGACGTTCTAATACCTACTTTCGTTGCCATCGACCAGCAGTCTGTCTCACAAAGTCAGTTCACTGTAGTCAAGCCAAACAATGATAATGATGGTTATCAGCTCATCCTGCAGATCTCATTAATTAGAATATGGTGCCTGTGTGGTAATGGCCACATGCTGGCTGGTGCCGGGCCCAGATTCCACATGATTTAGCAGCCTGGTGTCTGACTGCATCTATTATAGCTTAAGAGAGAAGGTTTGTTGTTGTCATCTTCTGTTTTCTTTGCTGTTTGTTATAAATGTTATAAATACAGTATAAATATTGTGTAATATTAAGTCCTAGTCATGTGGTCTGTTATTTTGCCCACCATCCCCACTATCTAATATTTGGCGGAAACACTGGTAATGGCTACGTGGTGGACCAGCTGCCCTCCTCTCCTTTGTCTGGCAGCCATGCATGAAATAGCTGAGCAGCCAGCAGACCTCAACCTTACAGTCCATCTCTCATACTATGCAGATGGTCAGCAAGATGCTCAGTCTGTTCGTCTGAGCCATACTGACCTTATGCATGCACTGTGGTGGGTGTGTAGGAATACATGTGTTTGTGTGGGTTAAAGGAATAGTAAAATGAGGTACCAGAGTTAAATCTCTCCTGTCAAGCAGTGTTGTGTGAAGTTGCCCTTTTGAAAAGCAGAAAAGAAATACTTGACCTTTGAAAAGTATGACTAGAGGGATTCTTTTGCATGCAGACGAAATGTCTGTGAGGTTAACTATGTGTCTGACCCCACCTTGGGTTTTCTATCTTTGTGAGAATACTTAAATTCTCCCTCTGAAAAAACAAGCACGGACTCTTGTGCCTATTTCAAGAATCAAAATGTCAGAGTGCTCAATGATTTGGAGCCTTTGTTAGATCTGCAGGCATGCATGTGTATTTCCATTTCCTCTTCAGATCTTTATGTAAATATATTTGTTTGTTCTGAGGTTCACCTTCACAGGAGGAGAAAGTAGCGCTCTACACCTCTGCTGCAATTCTGTTGAAAGCACAGTATTCGTATCAGCTTATGCAATGGCACAGCATTACTGCCAGGAGAAAGCAGAGAGATTCTCTTTGTTTTTTGTTTTTTTTATTTGACAGAAAAAAACAAGGTCCTTTCTGTTTCAAAAGTATCAGCTGGCTTGTACACTACTTGAGCATGGAGCTGATTTCACAATTAAGAATTAAAACCAGGGCCCAGAGGACTGTACTTCACGGTTTCCTTACAGTGTCCTTTAGACCCTTTTATCTTCCTTGAGAATCTGGCGAAGTGACTTCAATCTTTTTTTCTGGTTTTATAAGCCAGGACCAGAAAACAAGAGGGCTGGGACTACAGTCACAGAGAGAAACATTTCTTTCATTTAAACATTTCTACCCATTTCTAACATTTCTATCTGTTTTGAATAAGATTCATTATATCAGGGCTATCGTCACTCTTCCTACTTTGATGTGGACTTTTACTGCTGTTGTTTTAACCTGCCATGTCATTTTAGCTCATTTCCTTGCTTGTTTTTACAGAAGCTGTTTTACATATAAGGCCTCCTAAAATGACCTGACTGTGATCTCACAGTCTGGTTTGTGCAGTTACATGGCACTAAGCCACCCTTCTTCTGGTTATACTGATGTATTATTGATGGGTGCTGAGTCAAGTCTGTGTATCAGTGCAGCTTGACCTCAGTCTGGCCTTTGGCACTATTCACCATGCCTTTCTGATCGGTACATTTCAAACAGCTGGGTGGTATTTCTGACACTGCCTTGGAGTGGTTCTATTTGTTTTAAGAGGAAACTCATCAACTTTGTGTAAGTTGACGAGTTTATCTCATCAGTGTCAGTGATCCTGCAGAATATTTCACGGATCAACTCTTGAACTAGCTGTGTCCTTGCTGTATACTCCTAGGGCACTGTATGGATAAGACTAGATGTGCCAAAACATTCAGTATGGTTCAAGGTTCAGTTCTGTGCAAGTATGAAAGAAACAGCCACGAGAATGTCTCGGAACGACACTGGTGCATAATTTAACCTCCTGTACTTCTTAAGTCTTAATCATCTAATAATTATGCTGTAATTAATATGATTGCTATCACTAACAACTACCACACCAGCAAATGTTAGAATTAGTCATTAAAAAATAAAGCCTTTAAAAGCTGCACTGGGAATTTAGTTAATTGAAAAGAAGCCAATCTTGTCAGCCTAAAACAAACGGCATCCTGCTCTGATCCACCAACAAAAAAAGGTTCCATAAAATGTGAAAAATATCAATTTAGACCAACAAGCAGATCAAGCATCTAATTAGCACTCCAGGGTAACTCCTACACTTCAGTGTACACCATGTTCCTCTGATTTTATGCAAGTTAGGCATTAATTGACTGACCACATGCAGGGAAAAACACAATTACCGCAACATTAATGGATGGAAAATATGAGTGATCATATTGAGACATGCTGAACTGTTCACTATGTACCTAGATAAAACTGGAGGAGGCTGTGCATAATAAGGAGTCCGGAGCCAGTACCCAGGCAGCCGACTGAGGGTAAAGATAAAAATCTCCAGGATGCCTGCTGCACTCTGAACCTGCTATTAGTTTCTCATCCACTAACAAGGGGAGCGTGGCGCCTGAGAGCGGGATGACTTCATGCACACTGTGGCTGACTTCATCAGGACACAGAGAAACACATCTATTATCTGTGTGTGTCTGTGTGTGTGTGTCTGATCATTAGGGAACAATAGTGGGTCTATGGGTCTCTTTTGCCGCTTTTGGCCCTGTTAAACAGAGAACCATTTACTGAAGTGCTATCCACACTTACAACACTGAAACACACACATACACATACGAAGGACACTTACACAGCGACCGACTACTGTACCACTGCAGAAGCACTCACAGGAGCCACTCAAATCACAGTCACTTGACATGACATGAGTGCAGAACTGGGTTGATAAATACTTGAAAACAGATTATTTGTCCTCTCTACCTCAGCACATAAAGGGCTCACATAAAGGGACACACCTTGTAGATGAAGACTAGTCTATAGTCAATACTGTCACCAAGATGATACGTGAGTTTTGGTAGTGATAAGTTTTGGATCAATCCAAAACAAACCCCTGTAAAACCTGCCTGAATCTTATGTACTTAAAGCAGCTCAATGGAACTTTTCATTTTGCGTTGATTTTGACATGTTCCCTCTGCTTCACTCCCCGCTACAAGGAGACTACTTTGCCCGGGAGGAGAGCGGGCGGCAGAGAGTCGCATCTAAATTTGAAAGGGACCAAAGGACAGTCAGACCCAATCAGGACAGACAGATAGCTCGAACTCTCTAGCAGACCTAAATAGAGAGAGATCATCAACACTGGCAGCAGCATGATGCTCTCACAGTTCACAGTTCAAACTTTCCATCCACCTCAAAAAACTCATTGTTCTCCTGTGATTATTACGATGGACCACGTGATCAGAGCTGAGAGTGGGTCTGCTTGGATCAGGTACTAGAACGATTGATATTGTTTTTCAAGCAACAATGCCAAACATTCACTAGCTCCCACTCTTCAATTGTGATGATTTGCAACTTTTCTCTGTTCTACATAATTGTAAACTAAATATCTTTGGGTTTCGAACTGTTGGTCAGACAAACAAGACTTTTGAAGATATCGTCTTCAGTTCTGAGAAATTGTGATGGCCATTTTTCAAAATATTAAGTTTTGTACATAAAACAATTAATCAAGAATATAATCGGCAAATTAATCGATAATGAAAATAAACCTCACTTGCAGCCCTAAATTTGTTGATAGTTGACAGAAAATTAATCAGCAACTATTTTGAAAATCGATAAATCAGTCATTTTTCAAGCAAAGAGGCCAAACATTTGTTAGTTCTAGCCCCTCAAATATCATAGTAAACTTAATATCTTTGAGTTTTGAACTGTTGGTTAGACAGAACATGCAATTTCAAGATGTCAACTGGGCCTCTGGGAAATTGTGATGGGCATCTTTCACTATTTTATGACATTTTATGAACAATGAATCAAGAACATAATGGGCAGATTATTCCATTATGAGAAATAATAGTTACTTGCAGCCCTGGACCTACACCCACTCTGGTCCCAGGCTGTGCTTTGGATACAAGTAACCAAGTGGACTCATGAAGACTTGCAGTACTGATACCAAAATTTTACTTTAATTGAACCTTTCTTTGCTGGGCAGAGGCATGGGTTCTTTTAATTGCCGAAATTCTGATTTAAATCTGAAAATTCTGTACGTTCTTACGTAAACAAGACTAAGAACCTGACCAAGCACTCAATGCCAACTTTCACTGCTTGAGTTCTATACACACAATTTGGTCAGTAAACAAAACGCCCTATTAATTAGAACAAACATGCGTAAAACCAAACACACAAACATACAGTACAAACAAGCACACACCCTACTCCACTTTCTCCTTCAGCTTCACAGCCTTGTTGTTCTAGTTTCTTCTTGGTTGAAGGACAAACTCCACAGCCTCAGTGTGTGTGTGTGTGTGTGTGTGTGTGTGTGTGTGTGTGTGTGTGTATGTGTGTGTATTAACTGATGTGAAGTGTCGTGGCCTATAAACGCCGGATGTGTGACTTCTGACCTCAGATATAAGTGCTGCTTCTCAGTAGTCATCACCATCTCCTCTGACTTCCTGTCCTGACTGCAGACAGGACTGACTTATAGCTGACTTCAGGCCAGAGAAGGCTGTTGAGTGGAATAAGGTCAGCGGTGCACCCAGGGCCATGGATGGACAGCTTGGCCATTGAAGTTGTTGAGAGACCACCATGTTTGTTCTCTCCTTCAGGGCCTTTATTGATCAAATGTCTCAGAGAAGGAAATCGTTCCAAAAAGTGACCCAAAATTCTCAGAGTGACACACATTTGGTCCTACTTTTAGACCTATGTGTAAGCTTATGTTTTCTTAACCTTCAGGATTTAGGAGAGGAGCAGGCTTTGACATATACTTCTTACAGGCTTTGGATAGAAAATTTAAATTAACAATTACCTTCACAGATATTGATGGGGTATTAAGTCTGTAATCACACTGCATTTGGCAACAAGAAAGAAGAGCAAACACAGCCATGATTTGGATCCTTGAAGGTCAGGTTTACATTTTTTTCAAGTCACATTCACATACGTACATTGACACTTTTTTTGGTTGATGTAAGCATTACATACTGGCCAGAAAGATCCCTTCCTAACATAGTTCCAATGAAAGCAAGTCCTCATTATGTGTAATAATACATTATAAAGGTTAGCTGAGGTACAAAATCTCCTCTCCACCACAGCTCAGTAATGAAACACAAATTAAAACTAAAAAGACTGTCTATTTGGAAGATATCCACTTCATTTGTCTAACACAAACTGCTGAAGCCTCATTATCTTCAGTTGAACTTCAAAATGTATTTTGGTACAGAATGAGGGCTGTGGATTTTGCCCCCCATCACTTACATTGGATCTCGCAAAAGGAAGGGATTTCTTAGAGGCCAGTGTGGAGAAGAGGAACAATAACAGCAACCAATAACCCTTTCAATGTACATATGGGCATGTCAGTATTGTTTTAAGATCGACTAGAAAAAACTGTGAACCTATCCTTTAACAATGGTGAACGTGTTTATTGTAGCCAAAAATATTCAATGATTTCAATACACATGATTAAAAATCATGTAATAAAAAGTTACAGAACATTTTCCCATAATTAATATAATCCCATCTTTTTCTGAATTAAAGCTTTGTTTTCTTTTCTGCTACCACATTAACAAAAAGCTTAGGGTAACATCGGAGTTAGCTCTAAAATCTCCTCTTCTATAATTCGACTCATTAAAAGTGTTTATTGTAGGGGTGTGTATCTCTCCCTCTCAGATGATGTACTAAATCAAAAATAACCCAGACAATTACAGCATGTCTACTGTCACACCAAAAATAGTTTTTAAAAAATGCTGCCAAATAGGGTATTATTCAGCTAAGTTCCCAGGACAGTGTCATTCATCTGAATTTGGTAATTTCAGCAATGCCATACGGGCACATCTCCTTGTGAAGAAAACCACTTATGGCTTCACTTAATGCCCTCTATGGGGAGGAGTTGCCCCTAACTTCAGTGTTGCTTGGAGTTGGAAGGGTCAGCTGCTAATGCTAGCTGCCTCGAGATGACTGTTACGTAACTGTCAGTGCCCACGTCACTGTGCTTTCTGCAGACTGCAAGTGCAATGTGCAAGTGTGTTTGAGAATTTTTGCGGGAGGCATATTGTTCAAAGTAGGTTTGTGATTGTAAAAAAGGTATAGCGAGCAGGAGATGGGTTTTCAGGAGAGGGCACACACAGAGAGAGGCACAGGAACACAGCTACCAAAAAAGATTGATTTTTGACAGTCATACTGATTTTTGAAGAGTTTCACACAATATTTGTTTTTAATCTAAGCTATGCCTGTGTATCTATGTAGCTATATCTCTGACTGTATCTGTAAATCTTTACACTCCAAGTGTATTGTTGCACCAAAACTCATGAAGAGTATGCAGCATCATTGTAAAGCCCCACTAGTATCCCACTGATACTGTACAATATCAAGACACACGCTTAACTGTAACAATGCCAGTGATTATCCTGCTTATCTCTGTGTCCCCATGTCACCCAACAGGGAACCAGCCAACTTTAAAATAGATAAGTCCCACATCCACCCTTTCCATCTGGACGCACCCAGGCTCTCCTGGGACCCCGACCCAGACACCATGACCTCTGGAGTCAGGCATCGGCGCCACCAGAGTCCCTGTGGAGAACCAGCCCTGGTAATATTGGTCTGTCTGTCCCTGCTCATCTGTCACACTGCACACAACCAGTGCCAAGAGAGATGGAGCGAGAAGAAGACAGACAGAGACAGGGTGGTAAGAGCTGGGGTTACACTGATGTATGAGGCACATATTAGCCTTTCAGAACAATTCTGATCCTAAATCCAGTAAATTTAGCCAAGCATGATGGACTTGTCTGTGCTCTTGGCAAAGATAGATAAGGCTACTAAACGGAAAGTATAAGCTACCTCTGTCAATATGTAGAAAAAGGCTCAGACACCAACGCCCCAGTTAGACTTCTTACTGTACAAATATTTTTGGCATGCATGTCTTGAGGCCAACCGAAAGTCCTTCTCTATAGCCTCAGTGAACTCCTCCCACACCTGGGTTTTTGCTTTGGTGACCACCGAAGCTGCAGCCCTTCTGGCCTCCCGGGTGCCTGTCTGCTGCTTCAGGAGACCCCTGAACCAACCAAGCACGAAAGGCCTCCTTCTTCAGGTTGACCACCTCCTTCACTGCTGGCGTCCACCAACAGGTTCTTCGGTTGCCGCCACGACAGGCACTAATGACCTTCTGACCACAACTCCTAGCAGCCGCCTACACATAGAGGCTTTGAACATGGCCCACGCAGATTCCACATCCCACTACACGTTTACCAAGTCTGTCCAACAACCTCCCCCGTGTTGATCATCATGTTGCTCATCAGTTTTGGGCCTGAGGTGTTCTAGTACCAAGTACACTTACGAATCACCCTATGGCCAATAACAAAGCCCTACTCAGGTTTAGATCAGGCAGGCCATTCCTCCCAATCAGCCCCCTCCAGGTTTCCCCCGCCAGAGAGGTGTCATTCTATGCCCCGATACCTACCCTCGCTGGTGGTGGACCCACAGGGTGGCGGCTCCATGTTATTCTTTCTCTCCACGCCCCATGGGTTAAGACCTGGCCACCAGATTCTCATCAGCGAGCTTCCCACCCAGGTCTGGCTCCTCGAGAGATCCCGGTTTCCCTTTTTCAGGCAAGGTGCTGCTGGTGCTATGAATCACTTTTAGACGGGCCCCTCCCTAGCACTAAGAAGAAGGCTTTTTCAACCTTGTCTGGAATGATTCAAGCAATTATCCCGATACAGTTGAATGTCATCCCAAATACCATTCATATTCTACAACAAAATGTACTGACTGCTATCAAACTGTGTTGAAAGGGAAAAAAATAACTGTCAATATGCTTTCACAAACTCAAAAGTTTGGCCTGTCCAATCTAAAACTAAGTGGGGCTTTGACATCCCTTCACATGCCCCCTCAATTCGGGCCTTCTTCACAGCTGCATATTTATGGAACAAAATGGTGAGGTGACAAAAACAGCCAATTAACAGCCAATTGATAACCCAGCTAGGAGTTTTGTGACAGGAACCATGATGTGGAAAGTGGGACTAAGCCTTTTGAAATACCCAATAACAGACTTCAGAGGAATTTCAGAGACAACTGGTAAAGATAGCTGTGGGTTAATGTTCATCAAAAGATAGATGAATATGAATGTTTTCTGTCCAGCTTTAAAACAGTAGAAGTTGTCACTGAAAACTTGCGTACACACTCATGTTGGTACTGTGCTGTTTTGCTTCAATCTAGCTCAGTGCCTGTGTGGCTCACTGCCTAGGTCCCGGAGTGTAGGCGGCTATATTTACATAAAGTGGAATTATTAAAGATTTCAGGTCAGGCAGTATTGGCTCTCAGTGAGACTGTCATTCCGTGTGTGACTGCACAGACAGCAAATACTAAGAATCTAAACTGCAGTTTTTTTTAGTATGTCACAGATTACATTTAAGTGTGAATTGTAAGTGTGAAAATGTTGAAATGAAAGAGGCTCATCTATTAACCACTCCTTGTTCGTAGAAAATCATGTGCAAAATGAGTCATGTGATCACATGATTTAACGGAAAAGGGTATTTATGGGAAAACAGTAACAAACCCAGGTCCATTATGTATGTTTACTGCACCTAGCTGTGACTACACACATTTCAGCCCTCATCAAATTTAGATTAACACCATACAAGGTAAAACACAAACTTAAATTATGTTCCTGAGCTATCTTTCTTGGTATGGTGGGTCTGTGTTTGGGTATGTTGAAGCAAAACTATGGTTTGCTGAAGAGCTTAGATCATAAACAAATAATCAAAAGTGCCTGCTTGTATGTATATCTAACATATAAAGTGTGAAAATTGTGTTTTAGCATGCAAAGATCATAAAGTTTTTAAAAATACAGTCTGAGTGCTCCTGAAAAATAACGGCGTCACAAACCTGTCCAAACTGCCTCAGAGTGGAAAATCCCCAAACATACTGGAATCAGAGATATGCCAGGCTGTGCCCGGNAGGTGGAGTGGCTCAGGTTACTCCACCAATAGGGACATGGGCACTTGGACAATATAGGGTTGTGTGCAGACAGTGGAAGATCAGTCAGGTCCTGGGACTGGCTCGGGTTTTAATTCTGTGAAGAATAAAACTCTATTGCATCAAACTCTGATCGTCTCCAGATGAATTTTTGTACCTGTTTTTGGGACTCCAATAGTTACTTTATCCTGAAGAGAACAAAGTGTTGGTGAAGAGGTCCAGACTTAAACTCTGGCCCAAGACCTGGATTTCTGATCTTCAACAGGTACCAATCCCAGATCTACAATGCGTTTATATGCAGATCAAAACTTTGAAACTAAGAATCTGACCAAGCATTTGGCACCAACTTTCAGTGCCCTACTGTTTGATAGTAGGGGTGGTGGACAGTTCAGATGTTTCTCAAGAAGTACTGAGGTTCTGTATTCAGCTCTTGCTGTATGAAGCAGTTTTGTCACATCTGTGGTCAAATGTGCCAATGAAGAAAACGGAGCAAATGGCTCATCTCACTCTAATCTAGTTACATTCTACTCAAATGCAGTTAAGTAACACAGGTTGGTGAAAAAATATTGCTTCACCGAGCAGATAATATTGTGCCATCACAATACATAAAACATAGTATGTAGTTCAGTTGGTTAATGTAAAGCCAGCAGACAAGGAAGAGTCAGAGGAGTGTCAGTTTGATCGGCAGCAAGGGAGTAAAAGATAGGCCGCATGACACTAAAGAGATATAAAGTACTAAGAAAAACAAATCAATAATGGAGAAGTACTGTGAACAGCTTATGAACAAGACATGTAGACATTGTGTTGATAGCACTGCAACAGCTGCACTGCTGCTGGAAATAAAATTTCCCCACAAGATCAAGCATCACGTTGTGTTTCTCGGAAGAGATCAGACTGTAAAGACAGACTATCTGTGCTGACATGCTGCTATGACTTTAGTGAAAGGACTTAAAAGGATAAAAATGGCCGTTTGAGTTATTTTATCCCCCCAGGACTGAACTTGTTCCATATCTACGCTCATATTACCCTTACCCTGTAGTAAACTGAGACACAAGACCAGTTTTTAGGTGTCAGGATTCTAAAACTGCAGGCAGAAAATGTATTGATTTCAGTGAACACCTGATAACCTTGAGTTTACAGTAAGTTGCAATAATTAATAAGATTTCTTTTGCCATTCTAGCAGAAAACGTTAAATGTGACTCATTTTTAAATAGTGTACAGTATTTTTCTCATATTCTACTTCATCTTCAACTCTCCCAGCGTATGTTGCTGCCAGATCAACACATCAGCCTGGCCAATGATATAAGCCGATTTTAGCTTACCACAGATATATTAATATTGGTGTTTTTGTTGCCAGTGCAGTGGAGAAATGTCAAATACTACACACTCTATACTATAGACACTATATAGACGGATTCAACAGCCGTAAATAAACTGCAGTGTAGCTATCACCTCACCTGAAACTACTGTCATGTCAGAAGAGAAATATAAATCAGACTGTCTGTTAATACCCATTAAAAATCTGAAAGTAGCATAAACATTGAAAAACAACTGCTTGCAAAGTATTGAACTGTTACTTATCTCTGTAGAGAATGAATTAACTTCTGTTCAATCAAGTTGATGGCTGTGTGACCACACCAATAAATAACCACGGAAATCAGAACTATAATTTCTTCCTCCAACTAGGCTGAAAGCTGCTAGATCAGAACCACAAGGAGTCTTTAAATAAATAACTTTTTTCTATTAAGGCCTACAGTATTAAAAAAGCTGCTGAGATTGTTGGATTGTTTTGATTTGTTGGTGAGCTGATTGGATCCTTATAAACTCAACACAATCAAAATGTGCTTTTAGGAACCTACTTAGGGGCTACTTTAATTGATACTACTTTAAATGTTTTGTGACTTACTCTTTTGTGAATACGGACACATCTGGTATCTTCAGAAAATCCCACAATATTTGCAAAAACCCAAGCCACCATGTCACCTGTTTACACAGCCTTTCCAGCTGAGAGGGCGACGCTGTTTAGTTTAATCATCACTCCAAAAGTAACAGAATGTGGAGTTTTGAAGGAAAATAACTTCCCCAATGTAACATGATGAAAAATTAGGTTTTAGCAAAGCTGGGGAAAAGTAAAGAGGATTATTGTGTTTACATTTCTATCCAAGATAGGTAAGGAATATCCCTTCTACCTGATCCAGGTTTCTCAGCCTTATAAGGTTATTGTAAACAGAAAATAATGTTTACATCCACTTTCCACTTCACATTCAGCTTAAACCTTAATACTGAATGCTTCATTATAATGAATATTACTGGGGCATTAGCATCAAAGTAAAAATAGCCAAAGCTCCAGTTCGTATATGTCTAAAGCTGCTTTTATTCAAAGTGGATAGACGGAAATTCACAGGTGGTAGATTGTGATTGCAACTTCTCCCTATTCCAATCACCCTGATAGGAAAAACCATGTGTTTTTTCTTAGCCAAATGTAAAATCTCCTTCATTCAACAGCTGTTGAAGGATTGCAGGACTCCTACAGTGTTGGTAAAAGGTGCCTTATTTTCCAGATTGGCCTCCCTCCTCACAGTTGTTTATTTACACAGAAATTGTCAGTAAGTACTATATACTTTTTAGCTATCTACCTTGTAGGTAGACACAGCTGTTCTCTACCGTGTAGAGCCATACAGTCCAATTCATTATCACACTTATACTTTCCAAACTTCAGATAAATTGAGAAGATTTATGAATAGAAGATTTAAATATACTACAGCACAATGTGAAATAAAAAGTGATTTTATGAAATAAAAAATAAATCAGGTTATTATGAAAATAAGAAGGATGAAATAACATTTTATAATAATGAGTTCAGTTTTAATAATTTCCCGAAGTATTTCACAAATTATTGTTTCAGTTATATATTTTCCACAAATTATTTATGTGATTTCTTAATTATTTATTAATTTATTTGACATTGAACATTTTGGAGCTCCATAGAACAGATCACAAAAGTAATCCTTACGCAACTTGAGCTAACAAGTTAGCATACAAAACTATCAGTGAATTACTGTCAATTGTTAAATGAAAATCCAGTATTCATATAATGGCTGTGGGTATGGCTGGTGTGAACAAATAAAGACCGGTTGCTCATAAAAAATGGATGCGGAATTATCTGCGGCCTAATATAGTAGCTGAGCACAGTGTACCTTTTTTACAGCACTAGTTCCATCAGAACGCCAGTCTGCTGCTCTGAGTTTCTCTTTTTAACAGACATACTGTTTTCATTGTCAATGAAACTCAACACTTCCTGCAGAAATTTCACATTAAAAGCCTACCCTGAAAGCGAGGGATTATGCAACATATTAACAACGCCACACTTGTAAGTCTAGCCCTGTATTCTCAGTGGGTTAGCTGTGCAGCGCTAGCTTACCTAGCATTAGTGGTGCTGTCCTGCTATTAGCAGTCTGCAGCATGTTCTCCTGCACAGCGCTTCACTGAGTTTTAATTTGAACTCAGGCTGTTGGAAGGCTTCTATCTACAGCCTCAACCCTTCCCAGACACCAGCGCCTTCCAGCAAGTCTTCCCAGACACTGACAAACACACACATACACAGACACACATCTGCATAAAAAAGTGCTCATATACTATTCTAAACTAAAATATTTAATACGCAAAAATATAGACAAACCCGCTGTCTGTGCACACTGCACCCCCACTCACTGGATATACACACACCTCTAATTTAAACGCCCTTTGACAAAGTGCGTGACTAACAGTGAGCTGGTTCCCATCTGTGAACCTCATTCTGCTCCAATCAGGTGATGATGGCAGCAGATTACAGAGGCATGACCCCCGACGGGACAGTGTTGATTTGTGCATATAAACTATAAACTTGCCGTGCACTGACCAGGAGCTCTACACTTAGCCCCCAGTGGTCAAAGCAAATATGAGTAAAACAGCAGGTAAAACATTTATCAGCCTTACTGTGTTGCTGAGGACAAGCCCATAATCATCAAAGTGTCTCCTATTCTGCCAAAACAAAAACTGTAATGAATGACAACAGGAAATCGAGACTCTAAAAAGTGTACTTCCAAGGGAGTGTATTTTGTACCAGCAGGATAAAGGAGATTTTAAGGCATTATGGACATGTTTTTGAACAGGCAGTAGAGTTTGTTTAATGACCTGCCACAAGTTTTGCTTCTATATTCCTTTGAAGAGAAAACATTTCTGTGACATTATGCGCCCATCTGTTTGTGTGCGAATTTGTGTCCTTTGTTTGTATGTGTGTGTGTGTCTACATGAAGTCAGACAGGAAGAAGGCAAGTTGAGGAATGACCACACACCACACTCCATCTTGTCTAATGAGCGTTTTGGGGCTCTGTATCCCAGCAGGCTGTTGTTTCTGGCTGAAGCACAGTCTGCAGTCCCTCACTGCAGATGTTAAGAGCTCAAACAGGCAGTAAATGTACCAGGGCATGAGGCCAATAGATAAACTGTAAATGTAGACAAGACTATGTGTGTGCGTGTGTGTGTGTGTGTGGTTGAAAAAAATATATGTAAGAACAGACAGAAAGAGAGAAGATGCAGGAGACAAAGCTTTCAAGCAATCAGCCAATCAAATATTGATCAAATCCAAAACCTGAGCAGACAAAGACACGTATCTAATAATAATGTACACTCCACACTGACTGTGGGGTTTCACGGAGGTTATTTAAAGGTTATTTTGTGCTAAAACAAAGCTAACTTTTTGGATGTATCCTCAACATTTCCTCAACTAATCTGCTCTGATTCTCTCTCAGTTGGTGATTTCTTACAAGGGCTGGATGATAAAACTGAATTTATTGAATTATCTACATTGTGAATCTCTTACCAACCTAAATTTACTTTCATCACAGTTTTTAATAAATAAAAAAATCTGATCTCATATACTGTGATTGAATTAAGAATAGCTGCAACGACCGATGACATGTAACCAGATGTTCAACTAACCAATCAGACCAAAGTCCAAAGTCCAAAATCTGTAACTGTTCTTACTGTAAGTTATTGCACAAACACAGAAAGTAGATATAGATTGATACAGATTTTAGATCATATTGTCCAGCCTTGTTTCCTTCATGTCCCCACAATACCTTTCAACAACCCCCATGTTACTTCAGTAAAACATGGGTACCAAAGCCTGTATTAGTAAGAAAGTGGGATCATTCAGAACTCAAAGCACCAACACAATTCACCACATCACTGTACACATGCACAGATACCTGCTCTTCTTCTTGTAGGACTTTTGACTTGTTTTTTTTTTTTACCAAAGGTGCCATTAGCATGCTAACATTTGCTAATTAACACCAAAACCTTTCTAATGGGAACGTCACTAGCTTTGCAAGTATTTGGTCATCAAGTATTATACAAATTAGAAAATCTTGATCTGTTGATGGCGGTAGAGGAACAGTCATGTGGGGAACATGAATGTCTGTACCGAATTTCATGGTAATCCATCTAGTAGATGTTGAGATATTTTACTGGTGGCGCTACTATGGTTGAAAAGTCAGAGGATCACCAAAATCATTAGGCTCAAGCCTCTGCGACCATAAATGTCTGTACAAAACTTCATTGCGATTCATCCAGTTGGTGTGGAGATATTTCTGGACCAATGTGGGAGTCTGACTGACTGTGGATTCAGCACTGTTTGATACGTGGAGCCACCCCGCTAAAATCCAAGACAGACATGAGACATAAGAACAGACATAATAATATAAAATTTGAAAGAAATCTTTAAAACCAAAACTACATCAGTACAAACTAACACCAAAAATAAATGTGCTTATACAGTATTCTGTTGCTGTACAGGTACTGGCTGTACCTACATGAGTTTCAGGAGATGCCTTTGATAAATGCTGAATAATCTTATTTTACATCAGTTACAATTCGTTCCTGATTTCTGCAATACATTTTTGTAGCTGTTAGAAGTATTTGCATCTGAAGTTATAGTAAGCTATATTTGGCCTCCGCACTTACAAAAACACACCACCAAACAACATAAAGCTGTTCTTGTGTCTTGTGTTTCAGGGAGAATGTATGAATGCCATCTGTGTACTCTGTAAAAGCACAAATGACAAATGCAAAAAAAAAGCCGTGGAATCTGACTGTGGTATTCCAAGTTTCAGAAGACGCCGTTTCTCTTGCAGATGTGCTCCTAGATCAGCTATCAGGGTGATTTCTCTGAGCAGAACAAAGAGTTCTCCTTCCCGTCAGCTCCATATCTCCACATCTATCTGACACTTTGGAGCAGCACAGAGCTTCAGCAGTCATGACAGGGTGTTGTGGCTCACATCTCTCTGAGACGGAGGGATTGACCTCTCTGGTCTCACCCCTTATTAGAGCACAAAGAGCTGTTGAGCAAGCTGGGCACACTGGCATGAATCTTCTGAGTGAGAGAGGTTTGAGTGAGAGCTTACTGTTCCACTCCAGCTCAAAGCATGTCATATGAACCATAAATGGAGTCTGGTCCATTCAACTGGTGGATCGATAGCAGCCTTGATATGGAGACATGGAGCAGCAGAGTAGCAGACTGTATAGATGTAAGGGGGAGGGATTACAGTAGGGGAATAAAAGACAGATAAAGCAGATAGCACTCTGCCAGAAACTGAGAGCCAATGTGGTTGCTCATATTTATTTTTTAAGCCCGTTATCTTGAGATCATGACTCAACTATCTTAGCGTATCTTAAAATTACAAGTTGCTGTCTCGTGATCACAACTTAACTGTGTCACCATCTCAAGATAACAAATGGCGCTTATATCAAGATTCCTAAGCTCATTGTCCTAAGATAAGATGTATATTATACTGACAGGTATGTCGACATATAGGCTAAATTATTAGCCAATTTCAGCTCATACCAGATATTTCAGGATTATGTCAGAACAGGCTCATGTACATCATGAACTTCCTAAATGCCTTAAGAGAAAGAGGTGTCCCAGAAGAGAACAGAACAAAAGTCATGGGAGCTTCGGAGGAGAAGGATGCACATCTACCCATGTCACCATTATGACCACCATTTGGTACAACGAAATAATTCTGTTCGGTGATAACAATATAATGTAATCATGCTCTCAAGACAATGGGCCTACGAAATGACTGGCAACCACAACTGCTTTCAGCTTCTGTGCGCTGCTAAAATCATTAGCAAACATCTGATTCCAGTCGCTGTAACTTAAGCCGAGTGTGATGGACTCTGCAGTCTTTACAGTTATTTACCTCCTCTGGTCATCATACCAGTTAGTTACACATGAAAAAATGATTATATGAGCACCAGTCTAACACCAGACTACATTTTGTTCTGTACACTAATAAACCCCTGCTGACTATCTGAAGGCAATAAAGGTTTTTATGTACAGAGCTGAGGCTATTTCCTCCAACACATAAACAAGAACACGTAGAAAATGTACAGATTTCTCATCACATTATGTGACAGCATAAACATAACACTAAACATGCAAACAATAAGAGTTGTTGGAAGGTGTCTTATTTTCTCTTTTAATGGAGGCAAGCTAGCAGTCCCCCCTACTTCCAGTCTTTGTGCTAAGCTCGGCTAAACACGTCGCTGACCAATCTCTGTACTGGATGCAGAGAGATGAAACTGATCGATCTGACTCTGGATGAGATGGGAATAGTGTTTATTTTTTCCCCCAAAATAGACCTTGTCCTTGATATGTCACTTTCTTGGCATCAATAAAGTGTTGTCAGAGTATTAGAGTCTTTAAGTGCATCTGCTGATGCTGCTGATATTTTGCTAGTTTTTGTCATTTCAGGTCTCTTTACTTAAAACAAAACGGGTCACAAATAAAACCAGATTGTTGGTTACATTGCTGCGCTACTGTAAATGTAGCCAGTAACGATCAACTTTAATTTCTGCAGCTCAACATCCCGCAGCCTCATGACTGCCTCCACAGTACATCATGTCACAGTATTATCACACTCTGCCAAACTCTAAATTACAGCTCTAAGCTCATAACATCTCTCTACATGTCTTCTCCAGCTTTGCATCTTTGTTCTGTTTTTTTACAGCGAGTACAGCACTGATTTTTTTTTCTAGGATCTGCCAAATCTCTGACAAGTCAGCTGTTGCAAAATGAGGATGTGATGTCTCACTTGTCTGCTCCCTGAAATCTAAACTATGAATCATCCAATTCAGGTTAACTGCATGCACATAGAGTGGGTACAATAGGGAAATGTGAAAACGACTGAATCGTGAGTGACTGATTTCTAGGAGGGTATAAAGTGTATA
Organism: Oplegnathus fasciatus; assembly: GCA_003416845.1. Taxonomy (NCBI): domain Eukaryota; kingdom Metazoa; phylum Chordata; class Actinopteri; order Centrarchiformes; family Oplegnathidae; genus Oplegnathus; species Oplegnathus fasciatus. The sequence goes on from NTHP01000057.1 coordinate 800,193, forward strand.
CATCTATGTGACTATACAAATAGCGTAAACACAACTCTCAATTGTTTTCCTTTGAGTCTGACTTGGACAAATCATTTTCTTTATGACATCCTACAACAGTTTTAAAGACTCCAGGGATACTAGTTAAAGGCAACAATGTGGTGTCAGTTTTAATGTGATTAAACTACAGTGAGACAACAGGTGGAAAGTTCAAAATTTCAGTTTTCAAGGCCGGGTTATTCTCGACTGGCTAGCTCCGAAGATATCATAAAAGATTTGGCCAGCAGATGTGGGTACTATTACCACAGTAAGCCATCAGTAAGTGAGTATCTGATCTGATTCAAATATAACAAAGCTAAATCTCACATCGCATTGGTCATTATTATACTTTTTATTATTATATTAAAAGAATATACAAGAGATTTAAAAAATGACCAGATAGGGTGATAGGGTCACCACAAAACCCAATAGAGCAGTATTTTAGGAAATTAGCACTTATTATATTATTATTATAGCCTATTAAAAGAGTGTAGTACAGTGTAAGTAGAAGGAAGAAGGTGTAACTGTATATGAAGACTTTACCACAGCATGACTGCCGACACATTATGTGACTGCTGAACAAGACGCGATGACCCGATCCTTTAGCTCAAACCTTTTCACGTCTCAGAACTCCACACAGACTCATTCAAGACCACATAAGTTCATGGGAGTGGAATCTATTATTACAGCACTGAATATAGCTGTCTACTCCACACGGTGGATAACAATAGTTGAGAACGTGAGACTTGTGATTACAGGAGTCACTGACGGGGTGGGAGGTACAAAACTGTTACAGTGATAATTATTACAACATTATCTCAGCACAGATGTGTTAAGTATTCTAAATCACATGGGGAAAAATCCCTTGTGTGTAACTACAACCACACTCTCTACATTAAAAAGAAATCATCAATATCAAATTGTTTTCACATACTGTGGCCTATATATGGAGGCATAGTTACATATAATACTGAATTACCATCTGCTCACCTATCATCCTCTAGTTATTAGCTTTCTATTGAATTCAATTATAGTGAAATATATTATTAGTAATTTTGCTGTGGTCCCCCTGTCCAGAACCTCTACACACACCCTCAGAGGCCGCCCACGGCCCCCTTTTTGGAAAGCACAGCTCAAACTGGTTCAGTCCCCCCAATGAGCCTCAGCACAAACCATAATGATAAACCTGAGCCACCTACTGAGTCTACAAGCTACAAACCCTCCTTTGCCAGATTTACTGCAACACAGTATCCTGAAATGCTCCCAGCATGCAGTTTATGTATGCATGTCACACCAAACCGGGAAGAATAAGGGAATCCTCTTTGACTGTCAGCCAACACACATGTAGAATAAGCTTAGTTAATTTAGTGTGTTCGACATGTTGGAGCACCTGACCAAACTCAATTAAATGTCAGCTCATTCACTACACATATATATACACATAAAAGACGTTCCCGGTTGACATTTAACTAAATTAAATGCCAATTACTGAAGCCGACGCGAAGGCAGGGTTCACCAAAGGTCCCGAGTCATGTTATGGGGTGTACAGGGACATTAAATGACCAGATCTGATGCGAAGTTTGCCGTAACGCTCCCACCTGAGGGGCAGAAAAACACGTTTAGTAACGTTAGCTGTCGGTACTCCGGGTCTGTCCGAGGTTGTGCTATTGCGTCAAAAATAGTCATAAGCGGGATACCCATTCATACTGGAGGCTAACAGCCCGGTGACCAGCCGAGAGACCAGCTTTCAACAACATCCCGAAAACGCGCACCTCCCGTTATATTTTTCAGCTCTTATTGTGCTAAAAAAAAAAGGGGAGTAGGGGGAGATGTAACTAATAAGACGGAAAAAGATAAAGGTGTTTGGTGAGAGGGGGGTTTGTTTACCTTGCTGAGATGCGGATAGTCTTTTCCTCGGGTAGGAGCGATGCGGAGCAGCGGAGGATGCGCAGGAGGCGAGGTGATGCTGCTCGCTACGTCGGTGAAAGCAGCAGCACCGTGTTTCAGATGGCAGAGGCGACCCGGGCTGGTTTCACAGAGCTTTGTTTCTCTCTTCTCCTCCTTCTCTCTCTCTCTCTCTCTCTCTCTCTACAATGTGAGATTTTAGTCGAACCGCATTCAACGACGTCTCTCTCTCTCTCTCTCTCTCTCTCTCTCTCTCTCTCTCTCTCTCTGATTTCTTCCTCTCCTCCGCAGCCCTGCTTTCCTTTCATCGGTGTCAAGCCCGCGAAAAAACAGCAAACGGACTTCCGGTATCCAAATTACATAAGTAAACGTCTCCCTAATAATGCACAACAACTGGTCAGTCTATTAACTTGCGATGGAACAGGTAGCATCACCTCTACTGTTAGCATTTTTAAAGCTACATTAATCAGTATTTTTACCATTTAAAATGTATTTTACACTAAATTAAATGGCATGCAGTGTGAAAAGGATACTGTTTATGCCCACAGAGAATCCAGCACTTGCCAGTTGTTTTGTTTTATGGTATCTCACTGAGCAGACTTCAGCAGCGGCAGGCAGCCATTTTCAGCAAGTTCTGAAAAAAAAACAACAGCACCAAATGGCAGAAATAGCCTATTAAACGTGTGTTGGGTGGCAAACACAACTCCAGTGGTATGGTAACCTTACTCCATGTCTACTAGTTGTCCAAGTAGGCTATTTTTATTCATATGTTGGCCAGAAAAACTTGCTAATGTGACTACCTAACTAACGCTATAGGGGTGTGTCTATCATTTTATTTTGGAGGTTGTCTTCCCCTAGTTGCCTAAAGTGGATTAATTTAGCTTTAAGGCAGAATGTCAGTGGATCACTATTATGATACACATTTTTTAATATGAAATAGATACCTGTCAACACAGAAGCATGTCACTATCATAGACAGTCTATGGTCACTACCTTGAAAAAATCCACAACCGTTTTTTACAATCAATAAGCCATCAGGTGAGTCCCATCAGCCACTGGACTAAATGCCAGAACCACTGATTGGGGTGTGACCTGAAGTGCAACATCCTTGAGTTTAAGTTTAAGCCCATAAATAACTGAGCTGTGTGTTTCAGTGATGTATTCTGTCTCACTGTGTAGAAATATTGAAAGCACTTCTTTGGTTGTTTTGTCAGTACTCCTTGTTGTAGGCTTACTAGTGTTTTTGTTTGTCTTGCCACTTTCTAAGCTAACAAGTAAAATATTTTCCATGGATGTATAAAAATCTACTGTGGTAGTTTCTTTTTAAGATAAATAAATAAATGGACATGTTGGGTTTCCATAATCAATCAGTTGTACAATTTTCAATTACAATGTTTTTCATGTGCATGTAGGCCTATACTTTTTTTTCCAGTGTTAAGTTGCTGTATGAACTATAATTGGATACTGGTCGCGTCTTTACTGTAAATCAAAGGTATAGCACAGAGCGTCAAAACCCAAACATTTTATTTTGAAGGCAAAATCGAGTAACTTCCGGTAATGTTCTTGTTTCCCGTCAAACTTGACGCAGCACCTCCGTTGTCAGATGGAGCGCCGGCAGTGTGCATCTTTTGTTGTGGGCGCTCGGCTGCCTGGAAGTGAAGCACAGAGGCGGCAGGTGCTGCTCCCTGCCTCCCTCCACACCCCTGCTCCCTGGGGACCAGTGAGGAGAAAGAGACCCCTCCAATTAAACGCGACATGGAGATAGAGTTAGATAGAATTAGCTTTATGGGCCAAGTATGTGTACACAGTCTGGTTTTTCGTTATTCTCAATGTTATAGGCCACCCAGTTTCAATGGAAATGGACACAGCTAAAAGCAAGGACAATACAGCCGAACAAAGATAGGTAAAAATTAACATACAAGCAGATGAAATATAATATAATATAGATATATACTGTATATCTAAATATATAGCGTACAGTAGCCTATAAAAAGCAACAATGACCAACAATACAATGTCTACATACAAGTCAAGTGTTTCTGTAAATTGTAAACAATAACATAGTGCAAAGAAATAAATATTGAATGGATAAACAAGAAGTGGTTGGTTGTACAGTATATGCATGTATAAATGTCTATACAGTATACAGTGTGCAGGATTGATATTTCATAGTGAGGAATTATATAAAACAGTGTGTATTTAAACTGTAAATATATAATTTATACTTTGTAGGTAAGTGGATGTTTTTGTGTTACAGGGTTACTGACACTACATGACTGACTGAAGTGTTCATCAGAGTGATGGCCTGTGGGAAGAAACTGTTAGTGTGTCTGGTTGTTTTGGCGCACAGAGCTCTGTAGCACCTACCAGAGAGGAGGAGTTGGAACAGGTTGTGTCCAGGGTGTGATGGATCTGCCTGTTTCCTGCCTGTTTCCTGGCTCTGGACAGTCCTGACTCTCTGTTGTAGTCTGTTCCTGTCCTGTTTGGTGGTCAGTCCAAACCAGAGAGTGATGGATGTGCAGAGAACAGACTAGATGATTGCAGAGTAGAACTGGATCAGCCGTTCCTGAGGCAGGTTAAACTTTCTGAGCTGGCGCAGGAAGTACATCCTCTGCTGGGCCTTTCTGATGATTGTGCTGATGTTGGATGCCCACTTTAGGTCCTGAGATTGTGGATCCCAGATACCTGAAGGTTTCCACAGCAGTAATAGTGATGGGGGGCTCCTCTTGAAGTCCACTGTCATCTCCACAGTTTTGAGCGTGTTCAGCTACAGATTGTTCTGACCGCACCAGAGGGCCAGCTGTTCAACCTCCCATCTATATGCAGACTCACCCAGGATGAGGCCGATGACGGTTGTGTCTTCTGCAAACTTCAGGAGTTAACAGACGGGTCTCCTGAGGTGCAGTCATTGGGATTGAGGGAGAGGAGCAGTGGGGAGAGGACACATCCCTGGGGGGCGCCAGTGCTGATTGTCCAGGTGCTGGATGTGATTTTCAGCAGTCTCACCTGCTGCCTCCTGTCTGTCAGGAAGTTTGTGATCCACTGACAGGTGGGGGCAGGCACAGTGAGCTTGGTGACTTTAGAGCGGAGGACTTCTGGAATGATGGTGTTGAATGCCAAGCTTAAGTCCACAAACAGGATCCTTGCGTATGTCCTTGGGGAGTCAAGGTGTTGCAGGATGCCCATTAGGCAAACTGCAGGGGGTCCAGCAGGGGCCTGTGATGTCCTTCAGGTGGGCCAAGACCAGTCTCTTGAAGGATTTCATGACCACAGACGTCAGGAGGATGGGCCTGTAGTCATTGAATCCTGTGAAAGAGGTTTCTTGGGGACCAGGATGATTGTTAAGCCTTTGAAGTAGGACGGGACTTCACAGCTCCATAGCTTCAGTGATGTGTTGAAGATCTGTGTGAAGATGGGGGCCAGCTGGTTAGGTTTTCAGACAGGAGGGTAACACGCAGTCTGGGCCTGGTTCTACTGTCTCTGAAAGAGCCTATGGTCGTTGGCTGAAAACCTGTTTTTCAGCATTTCAGTGAAGCCTCTCTTTGCTACTCTGATCTCCTTTGTCAGCATGTTTCTGGCCTGAGTGTACAGGATTCTGTCCCCACATCTGTAGGCCTCCTCCTTGGCCTGATGAATCTGCCTGAGTTTTGAGTTTAGGAGAAGATGCACCAGACAGTGATCAGAGAGTCCCAAAGCTGCACAGGGGACAGAGCGATAGGTGTACTTTAACATGGTGTAGCAATGGTGTGTTTTTATCCCTGGTGGGATGCTTGATGTGCTGTCTATATTTTGGCACTTCATGGCTGAGGTTTGCTCTGTTAAAGTCCCCAAGAACAATGAGCAGGGAGTCCGGATGTTTGAGCTCCGTGGAAGTTATCCGGTCAGCCAGGTCTTATAACACCACACTAGCACAGGCCTGAGGTGGGAAGTAAACACCAACCAGATTAAAGGAGGAAAACTCCTGAAGTGAGTAAAACGGTTTGCAGTTAATAGAAATGGTATTAAGTGAGGAGTGCATGTTTTCCTTAACACTGTGACATCTGCACACCAACCTTTGTTTATGTAGAAACAGATTCCACCTCCCCTCGTTTTCCCTGATAGCTCTGTTACACATGCAGTCCACTTGGAGTAGTTCAAAGCCCGTCAGATAGAGTGCACTATCCAGGATGTGCTCACCGTGCTAGGTTTCTGTGAAACACAGGGCAGCAGATCTGGAGAAGTCTGTGTTTGGCTAACAAAATGGATTTACTGCTGCTTCTCAACAGAGCAGGGAGCAGACATTCACCAGATGTATTGACGGGAGCGCATTCCAAAATCCCCGCTGCTGCAGTTCAACGCTCCAGCATGTTTCCCCTGCCGGCGTCTCCAGCAAATCCCCAAGGGAGCTGCTGTTCCTCCAACTAAAATTTCTGCAAAACTTTGAGTAAAAAGCAGTGGAAAAGTTTGACAAGTGAATTGTCAAATGTTCAAAAGTTCCTCCCTGGTGAATGTAATCGGTAAAGGGAGAGCTAAAACAAAAACAGAAAAAGTACCAGAGAACGCAGGACCCAGGCTGCCATCCGCGGCGCCACAGTGGTATATTGTGCTGAAAACTCATTATACTTTTCATTTTATTTCATATTATTTCATATTATTTTGCTTTTTATCTTGCTCATACAAACATAAGGCAAAATAACAAAACGACACTAACATCAAAAAATAAAAAAATAAAAAACAATGAAAAGTAATGACGTAATCAATTGTAATAAAGTTTGCCTATGTTTATACGACAAAAAAGTCTTAAATGCACTAAAAGGGTCTTTAGGTTTATTTTGTATAGTCTTAAGTTTTTAAGCCATTTTTCAGAGCGTTTCATTTAAGAATCAGGGACTGGCAGTACTACTAGAAGTTGTTACGAAAACTTAAAAAATTGTTGTGATTTTCATGAATTTTATTCTTTATTCTTTATTTGCTTTAATTTTAATTACCCTTACATAAAGTTGATAATGGGATTAAAGTGCAACAGATTTTTTTTTTCATTTTAACCATTCATGACTTGTTTCTAATATAATTTGGTGTATCAATAAATAAATAAACAAATTAAGATGCTCAGTGGTTTCAGTGTCTCTATTACAAAAAAAAACATTATTGTCAGAAATGAATGATAATCTGTCAGTGCAGGACGTAATCAAACAGCGAGAACAGTCCGTCGACAATTAGAGAGGGATATTACAGTATGGTAGGGTTGCAGTGCATATACCCCTCATTACAAAGATGGATGCACATTTGAGAGCTCAGTGATGCAAAAACCAACCAGGCACTGGTCTACAGAGATGTGGAAAAAAGTGATATGGTCAGATGAGTCATCCTTCACCATATTCTCTACAAGTGGGCGAGTGCATGTGTGGTGTACACCAAGAAAATGGTACAGGCCTAAATGCTTGACCCGTACAGTGAGGGGATTCAGTGGCTCTGTTATGGTGTGGGGGGCATTTTGTTGGCATGGTTTGGGTCCACTCGTCCCTTTAAAGCAAGGGTCACTGCAAATCAATACAAAGTTGTTCTGAGTGATCACCTTTATCCTATGATGAAACATTTCTATCCTGATGGGAGTGGTCTCTTC
>NTHP01000057.1:807764-821805 GCA_003416845.1 Oplegnathus fasciatus
TGAAGCTGTTCTGAGAGCACAAGGTGGCCCAACACCTTACTGAGACACTTAATATTGTTTTTTCCTTTAATTTGTTACCTGTCTGTACATATATTGTTGTTGTGATTTCTTATCTTATTTCTTATCTTATTTCTTATGAGATCACATTCTCATATTTGGTGTAGTCTAAGTCCTTAAAGACATGCACCTAGATGAATTCTCCAGAATATAATTCATTAGTCAAGACTTCATAGTAGTTCATATTAAAAGGGGAGAACGTGGAATAACAGAGAAGTTTGAGTATGTTTGGGTGCAACACAGACACTGTTTTGTTGAGAATTTGTTTTGCCTCTATATCATTGCAACCAGTAAAAGGAAGACAGGAGCATAGCACATCAACGATGAAGCTGATCGTTCACAGCAGAGAAAACTATAATGTAAAAGCAGTAAATCAAACAGTTTCTGTGAAAGTGACAGCATGACAGTAGCGTCTGTTGAGTAATGGATTATTGTGTGAGTAATGAGCACTGATCCGGTTTTATAATTTCATATTTCACCCTCAGGGTCATTAGAGCAGAATAGACAACATACAAAGTGCCACGAATTAGACAGACAGGGTCATCTTCTGACAACACACAGCAACAGACAGCATGCAGAGCCGGTATAATCAGGTCCTGGCTAATTGGTAATTACTCAAGTCATAGTGCCTCAAGGAAGACTGATATGTGCTTAATTAATCAGGAATAATTCACGCTCTTGTTTTGCTTGCTGAATAATTTGCCTGCGTGCTACGTCCTGCATCCACGGAGCTGTTGTGATCTGAAACTAAACAGTTCAGTAACAGCGCTGAAAAAGTGGAAGAAAGCAGTAAAAGTGTAGACTGAGAGAAAATGGCTCAGACTAATTCAGTGTGCCAACTCAGACAGAGTTGTGTCTGTTGAGCAGCAAACAGGAGCAGCCACTGATCAGTGAAGGACTGCATTACAATGAGAAAATCAGAATTATGAAATAAAGCAGAAATAAATACTACACACACATGACATTTTTTTCACTGATGTAAACACTAGGTCTTCCCTGGGAAAAATCTCTGGCGTGCAAGGGAGTGATGCCTTTTCAGTCTCTCATCTCTTTGAAGTATATAGAGTCCTTTTTCAAGCATAGGTGTTGCAGTAGGTGTTATGAATAAGATCAACGATGGCTCCATTTTATTCAAGTGTCCTCGTGAGACAGAGACAGAGTGACAATTAAATACGTCGAACTGTTCTCCAACATACCACACTTTATTCACCAAACATTTCTGTGTGATGAAGGCTGTCCTGACGGGTGATATATTTATTCTTGAGACTTATAATCACCATAGAATACAATATTGCAACCGTCCATCCATTATCTATACTGCTTATCCTTAGAGGGTCGCGGGGGTGCTGGAGCCGATCCCAGCTGGCTTTGGGCGAGAGGCGGGGCACACCCTGGACAGGTTGCCAGTCAATCACAGGGCTGACATATAGAGACAGACAAACCACTCATGCTCACATTCACACCTATTTAGAGAATTTAGAGTCACCAATTAACCAGTTAACCTAACCTGCATGTCTTTGGATTGTGGGAGGAAGCTGGAGTACCCGGAGAAAACCCACACAGGCGCAGGGAGAACACGCAACATGCAAACTCCACACAGACAGGCCCAGGCCCCAGCCGGCCGGTGGGTTCGAATGACAGTGCTAGCCACTGCACCACCGTGCCGCCTCATATTGCAACCAATTTTTCAATATACTCTTAACAAAATACAATATTTCATCATAACCCACCAATGGGTCAAAAGGTTCACTTTGGTTTGTAATATTGGATGAACTGGCAAATGAAAGTTGCTGCAGACATTCATGGCCCCCTCAGGATGAATTGTAATAACTTTGGTGACCCTCTGGCTTTTTCATCTAGCACCATCATCAGATTAGAATTTAAATGTCTCCAATACTTTGGTTTATGACCTGTAACACTATGACATTCCACCAGCCTCTGCTGATGTGTTCAGTGTGTTCAGTGCTAACAAGCACATATTAGCATGTTAACACCCTGAATGGTGTAGAACGTTAACATTAAACCTGCTTAACATCAGCATGTTAGCGTTGCCATTGTGAGCATGTTAGCATGCGGATGTTAGCATTTAGCTCAAAGCTCAGAGCCACTTACATGGCTGTAGAGTCTTAGTTGCAGAGCGTTTCATTAGATTTCATTCTCCCACACTCCTGTCTAACATGAATGGAATTTGTCTAAATCTTAAAGCAAATTTATGGTCAACACTGATTTTATATTTTTCCAAAATATCCCAACACTGCACTGTAGCAAAACAGTGTTATTATGTCAGATATTTCAATGATATATTCAGCATGGCACAATTTATTTCATGTCTGCCGTTGATTTTTCTCTCTATTTGTATTGCTTTTGTAATGTACTGTCTTTTGCTTTAGACCCATTTAGTACAAAGTATCACTTTGCAGTTTGCATTGTAATTTTGCATTATTTTGTTTTTATTACAAAAAAAAATAAAAATAGGTGAGCATGTAAAGTGCGTCACTTACAGAAAGTTAAGCAGTGGTCTTATTCAACAAAGTGCTGTAAATGTTATATTTAGCTTCTCGAATATGCACATTTTCGAGGGCTGAAAGATTTATGCTAAGTGGGATGTAAAGTACATCAAAGACTGTGTTCCTATGTGTCTCCTGAAACATTTGAAATCAGTTTGTCAGAGTCACAGTTGTGTCACCAAATGCTTTCTGTCTGTACCAGCTTTTCATGCGGTCACAGGCAATTTAGTTAAATGAGGTACAAGATGACATCAAATACCCTGAGTGGTTGCCATGAAAGGGTTTCAAATTAATTTCTTTGGCCATGTTCCAGGAACTTTCACTTGCCCACTTCTCCTTTTACACACGTATTTGATGTGAGTGCCATTTTATCCTCTGAACCAATCCCCTCTGAGCCTCTTAGCTCTTAGATTTACTGATTGTTCGGGTCTCAACTTCCCAAACATCTTAAGAATCTGAAACCATGAAGTAACACACACACACACACACACACACACACACACACACACCCTCCATTCATTTGCTTTTTATTACAACTTTGTCATCCTTCCATGCTGCTTTCACTGGCCTCCTCAGAGTTCGGCTTGATAGCACTGGTTTTTCAGGGCAGGACTCCAGACCTCCTTTGTGTCAGGGTCAAAGCAATATGATTTTTAGATGGGGTTTTTTTTCCATCATAATTTTTTGTTTGCTTGTATAAGGCTCCCCTTTGCAGATATTGAGAATGTTTAACAGTGACAATGTTCATTCATCAAAAAAAAAAAAAATTAAGGCTGAAAAGTCTCTGAAAGAGCTTTTCGATTAACATTTTGAGATGCTATACTGCTGCAAGGAAGTGATTGTAAAGCTACTGTATGTTGTAATCACAAGTTAGCAACAATTTTAACTCTTTGGACTACAGACTGGGAATCCTGGGAAAGTTTATAGTACTATGTGTATTGCAACCTATATTACAATCATACACAACTAATTATCTCAAGTAAATTCATTTTTAAGGAAATATGATGCCACTCATATTGCTTTTTTTATCAACATAATGAGAAAACATTACACGTATCTGCAAACCGTCGAGACATCTTATTTGTTTTCCCACAATATCTGCTCCTGGACTATAAAGCACGATCAATATTTTCATGGTTCTGTTTAGGCAACTCAAACCACTTGGTTAAGGTTTGGGAAAGAACAACATATGGCAACAGAGATGTGTGTGCCCTGTACAAAAATGTCACGCTTCCTGGACTGGAAAAAACTGTTGCTAGCGGCCAGGATCCAGGCAACAATTATGTTTCCTTCAACAAATATTTGGCAAAGCAGTATATGAACATATTTTGAAGGAGACATTAAAAAAAGGACTAAAAAAAGACTAATTCTGTTCCCCTCACTGCTCCTCCTTTGCATATTTGGTTATCCCAGATAGACTCACCGGCTCACCCTATCACTGTCTGTTTTTTAGTCCCTCCCACCACATACAACCCCAAACACCACTCCACTGTCTGCCCTCTGTGCTCCCTGCTGTCCTATTCATTTTCATTTGCGCTCTGCATGCACATAAGTCAACCAGCAGTGTCCACAAATCATCCACCAACTGTCACATGTCATCTTCTCTGGGCTGGTTGTAGAGTGTGTGTGTGTGTGTGTGTGTGTGTGTGTGTGCGCGCGTGTGTGTGAGTGTCCTGGGCTGGTGGTGTCAGATTTATCAAATTAGGTTTACAAAGAGTGATGTGCAGTGAGAGCAAATGAATTGAATGTGTTTCCTAATGAAATACCACAGTGACAAATGTATCAAGCGGCCATGATGAAATGAAGTTTGAAGACAGTTGTTTCCTTGCGTGACAGTATACAGAAATGTAATTCACCTTATGTGTCTTTTACTCCAGTTGCATACTGCCAAGGACTAGAGAAGAGACTCCTACATGCTGACATTTGTCCCACCTGAATTTCATTTATTGCATCTNTTCACACCAAGGTGTGAAGTGCAAGGCCTGATGGGATTTGGCGCCGTTTCATTGTTTCAGGCTTTTGTCTTTACATGTAGGCCTCTCCTTTGTTCACCCACGTGGTGAGGTCCCAACACATCTTAAGAATTTGACCATTTAAATGAGTTTTTGATAACAGAAATTACATTTCTTTTTTTTGTGTGTGTGAAATTTTCCCAAATTTAGTTTCAAATTACTGTAAAAAATAATAAGTTAGGAAAGCCAATCCCACATTTTTTGTTTTGCTCATTGTGGTCCGTTGGATGAATCGGCTCGAGACAGGTCTCATTTCATTTAGGCTGAACTACAGATGATTGACAGTTCTCTCCTTCACGCAGACATCAAGATTAATTCTTTCCGTTCCTCTTCCTGTCGTCAAATCTCTCCTGAACTATCCACCAAAGTCATTTTGTCAATCAACTGGGAAAAACAAAAGGGAAAAACAAGATATTCAGTTCCTGACTCATACTTCATTTTATTATCTGCCGTGCCTACTTTTAGTTAATAGCTGTTAGTGAGGTTTGGGTGTTTGGAGAGGCAGTGAGGCATGTCATAATCTAAATATTGGCTGACTGGTTTGGTACATATCAGGCCTCGCTGATTCAGTTATCTGTGTCTACCAAAGTCTATAGTGAAAACTGGCCTGACAAAGTGCACTCGGACTGTGCTTGCAGCAAAAAAATATATCATGAGGATATCATCAAAATATGTATGAAATGTAGTGAGAGAGGCTGGTCTGCTGGTTAACAGGTGTTCCCCCACACCTTTGATGTGGAGGAACACTGAAATTCATTTAGACGGAAAAAAAAAATGAATGGAACGGACTGCATTAATATAATACTTTTATTCATGGCGCTTTATAATTTGCCTCTTAGTCACCCATGGACTGTCCGTTTCAAAGAGTCAGTTCAGGGCTACTGATGGTCTCTTCACTGTATAACAAGACTTCAAATATTGCAGTAATGGGGATATGGGGACATCCCAAAACTATGCACTGATAATGTTTGACATACACAAAGGCTCTATGTGATCTCTCTATTTGATGAATGTCTGTTGAACCTACTGGTAGAGAAGTAATGTGTAGGAAAATTCTGCTATGTCTTGCTATGCGTGATAAAGCAAAATGTATAATGTAAAAACGTGTGCCTACGTCTGTGAAGGGCCATATTGGGGTTTTTTACTGTCCGCCTGCTTTAGATGGTGTGCCGTATGTTTAGGACCCATGAGTGATTCATTTTCTGTCTCACACACATTTACAGAGCTGTCATCTTGTCAATTTCATTTGACTGATGGTTGGTAAGACAAATTCTACGTGTCACAATGTTTGTGGAAAGGAAAGAATTTGAGAAATTGCAGGGAAACACTGAGACATTATACAACATTTATTTAGCTGATGCTTTTAGGCATTTAAGCGACTCACAATAAGTGCATTCAACCATGTGGATACAAACAAAAAATAGCAAGAATCATGCAAGTACAACAACTTCATCAATAAGCTGAATTGCTTCATGATGCTCCAAGTGCTACATTTAAAAACAAAGAAGAGACAGAGGGTTTTTTTAGTTTTTTATCTTCATGGGCCATGGTGCAGCCTGAACAGAACAGTTTTCAATCTGTGATGGACGATGTGTAGAGTTTCTGCTGTCCTGATGTCAACAGGGAGCTCATTCCACCATTGTGGAGCCAGGACAGCAAACAGTCATGATTTGTTGAGCGGTAGCTGGGCCCCCCTCGTAGTGAGGGAGTAGCAAGCTGTCCGGTGGTAGCAGAGCGTAGTGGACGAGCTGGGGAGTAAGGTTTGACCATGTCCTGGATGTAGGGTGGACCTGAGCTATTCACAGCATGGTAGGCAAGTACCAGTGTCTTGATTTGGATTTGAGCATCTAAAAGGTAGCCAGTGCAGGGTGTGGAGGAGCGGTGTAGTATGGGAGAACTTGGGTAGGTTGAAGACAAGTCGGACTGTTGCATTCTAGATGAGCTGCAGAGGTCAAATCGTACATCCAGGCACACCAGCCAGGAGGAAGTTGCAGTTGTCTAAACGGGAGATGACAAGAGCCTTGACCAGGACCTGCACCGCCTCTTGGGTGAGGAATGGACGTATCCTCCTGATGTTGTGGAGCGATGAATCTGCAGGAGCAGGTTGTCACAGTGATGTTGGCAGAGAAGGACAGCTGGTCATCCAGTGTCACATAACAGAGTTCTCAATATTGATGGAGAGATCGTGGAAGGAAGAGGAACTCAGTCTTGTCAAGATTGAGCTTCAGGTGGTGTGCAGACATCCACTGAGATGTCTTCCAGACACACAGAGATTCGTGCCGCCACCTGGGTTTCAGACCGGGAAAATGACAGAATTAGTTGAGAGTGTCATCTGCATAGCTGTGGTAGGAAAAGCCATGTGAGTGAAAAACAGAGCTGAGTGACTTGGTGTACAGAGAAAAAAGGAGGGCACCAAGAACAGAGCCTTGAGGGACCCCAGTAGTGAGGCTACAAGGTTCAGACACAAATTCTTTCCAAATTACCCTGTAAGTGTGGTCCTTGAGGTAGGATGTGAACAGGGAGAGTGCAGAGCCAGAGACCCCCAGTTCTGGCCACAGCACACCAGAGGACAGACACACTGGATTATTGGTTTGTCTGTGAAACAGCACTAGAGTGTAGCTTAACCAGCAGCACCACTGTGAGGGTCATGGAGAATAGGGAAATAAGGGAATTTTAAAGATTTCAGTGTTTGGCTTGTTCTTTTGTACCACAACATGGTAATTAAGTTCAGTAGTAATTAAATATATATATAGATATATATATCAGAAAATGAGGACATTTGGGAATTAACTAGAAGATTGCATAACAAAATCATGCACCATTAATTTAGCAAACGATAACTTAAAATCTGAAAACTCACGACTGATTTTATCCTAATTAATGTCTACCCAGTTACAGGTAATTGAGTTAGTCTGGTTTTCATCTACTTATGAGGTGTAAAACTAGCTTGCTTGCTAGTCTTGTCAGCAAGCCAGATAACAGATGACACAAGAAGCATCAAAACATTGTGAATAACAAGTGAATAATGACATGCATTTCAAAATTCGAACAAATTCCATCTTATAACAATGTTCACACATCTTAAATTGCCCTCACTGGTGAATTTTCTGTAGTAGCAGTTTTACGCTGAGAGAGTGTTATGCCAGGAAAGATATAAAAGCATTCCTTTTCATCTATTTAAGTACATTTTAGCACAATAACTATAAGCTATTTCCCTGGTAGGACAATTGGGTGCTCATTACAGACCTTTCATGGTGATAAATAACATTAATGATGGCTCTGTGTCATTTGGGTTTTCCATAAGCCATATCAGTGAGCCAGCACGAACAATACCAGAGCCCTGGAGCTGAACCACCTAACTGGAATGCAGTCATTATTAAGGTTATCATTACACCTATGCTTTTCCTATGGCATGTCAAAGCGTCTACCCTTTTTTGCCCATATGTCCCATTGCATAGCTTTTCTGGGCATCCGTTAAGTCATTCTCACATCCAAGGGTAAGACTCATCGCCATCATTGGCACTTTGTATTGATTAGCCCAGTCCACCATTGTTCCTGTTTTACAGTATATCATACTCCCAGGTGGTGAATGACAGACAGGCCAGACTCTGCTCTCCCCTAAGGCTGCATCCATCTGTTGCTCAGAGCAGCACAATCAATACTGTTGATGTTAATGATGGCTAAAAGCCTGCTAAGAAACCTAAGAGGCTCTTTTAGCCCAGGGCCAGCACTGTCACCCTGGTGGGCTATCAGTCCTCAACTTAAGACAGATTCAGCTAATCCAAAGAGAGTTCATTGTGGAATATCAGTGTTGGCTGAAATTTAGCCCCAGTTTGTGTCTGTTTACACAGTGTTTCTCACCTAAAACGCATTGTATGTATCCTTGAGGCCTCACAAACATGTTAAATGCATTTTCTTCCTCATATAACATTTGCAAGGCCGATTTTTAAAAATATTTTGTAACTTGCATTGTTTACATCCATGTTTGCTTCCTAGCAGTCTTCTTCTTCCTTACCTTTTGCAGGCACATTGCTACATTTTCTTTCACTTTCATTAAGTGAAATATGATGACACCATCAGCAGGAATGTGTCTCACGTCACCTCATGAGCGCTCTTGTGTAAATGCACAAGATACAACCTAGCTCATAAAAACTTTGCTCCATACTTTTACTGGTGGTCAAAAACTCAAACGGTACCTTTTAAGTTGACGTTGTAATTTATTGGTGCATATACTCAAGCAACTTTGGAATTAATCAAATTACCACAAATCATACACACAGTGAACATGGCACGGGGCCCCAGGGCAGTTATATGCTTTACCTGATGGGAAGAACTAGCTACATTAACACTGTTTTTCCAGTTAATCAGAACATTAACAAATCACTATGTAATGTAATTCTAAGTTTGGTGTGTTCCAGTGATACAGATCAGGCTACACGTGACACCCATGAAAGTTTGCTTGTCATGTGCGAAGGAAACAGAGGTTAAACTCTAGTTGTAATGAAGTGGAGTATTTGCTTTACTTGTGTTACATCTCATTATCTCACTCATCACTATATCCTACCCAAGGATTGGAGAGCAGTTGAAGGTTGTTTGGGATTTAAATAATTGTGAAGATGTTTATAGCAATACCAATGTCAGCGGTGGGATGAGCTTGAGACCTGAAGGTCGCCGCCAAGCTGTAGCAAATTCAGAATGATTCAGATTGTAATTGAGAACATAACACCGCACCATAGTTGCTACATTCATCTAACACTGACCCTGAACACTAAAGTGAACTGATTTAACCTGCTGCATGTTTCATCAGGTTTCTACAAAGAGTAATCTTTAGCTTCCTCTTGGTGATTGCTTCTTAACAAAAGTCTCATAGTTGACTTTTCTCCTTACATTTTTATGTCCACAGGATTGTACCTTTGACTTCTCATCAAAGAACCAGATATTTTCTGAAGCAGACGCACATCTTATTGTATGGATCATTCAACCAGGAGTTTCATGTCCATCAGAGCCTTGGAAGTGCTTCCACTCTCAGTCACCTAACAATGTCTACGCAGAAAATGAGCAGGACGTACCTGCTTACTTCCAAAACTCTGGAAGACTGAAATAACTCCTCTTTATTCAGGACCTACTGAGCATGGCGCTTCCAGGCAATCATTTTTTCCTTTTCTAAGCTTCTGAAACAGCATTCAGACCAACATATAGTCAGCTGTGCAAAGATCCCGAATCGCTTAGAATAGTTAATATAATCCCCAGTTTCCACATCCCCACCTCCATCCAACTGTCTCAGCTCCCTGCAGTCTCAGCATGTTGTAAACAACATACAGGAACAGGCATATGGCAGCCACATCTTCACAAACACATTTTCTCCTTGTCCCCAGAGAGGCTCTCAACACTTCATCACCATCCTAACCAATTGTCAGACCTCATGGCTTCACGGCAGGGCTGATTGTGATTCACAGATGTGGGAAATTGTATAAGGTGTTTATGAAGCAGGTTTCCTGCAGGTGTAACAGGAATTAAGTCTCTGGTAATTCATGTTGTGCAGTGTCACGTTGCAAAAAGACATCACAAATTCTGTTCCTTTGCACCTGGCAGATTAGATGTGCACAGTTATTTTTATTTAAAGTGACCTGCACCATATTTGATGCCATTAAGAGAATACTTTGATTTTGAAACACTGAAGAACTGATGAATTAATTCCATTTACCAGCCTTTTTATTATAATTTTTTATGAATTTGTGATAAGGCTATAGCACTTGAACACAGTCTTGCTTCCTAGTACTCAGCCCTGACCCCTTCTCTCTCTCTGTTTTTAAATTTTCTGATTGCCATTTATGTTATTAAAATAACCTTGTTGTGTGTGTGCTTAGACAGAAGGTCTGAGAACGCTGGATCAGCCATGATTTAGCATAGCCTGGAATAATATTCACTGCAAAAAGGTAAATTGACTAAAACACCTGCAAGTCATCTATTTAATGCATGTGGCTTCATATCTCATTGTTTCAGCCCATTCATATTGTAGGAACCTGCCACTGCTGGTTTGCCTAAGTCTTCCTTTCTTGTAACATTGTTTTATTTGATTTTATATGGAATATTTATCTTGTCTTTTTAATTTGTGTTTTCTTCCTGTTTGCCCTGGTTTGTATTGTAATTCAGCAGATGGTTCACCAGAGTTATTTTTGTAAAAATATAAGTTTTTTTTAATCCTTTTTATCCTTTTATTTTTTGGTTTGCTGTGTTTGTTGTGTGTGTGTTTAGGTGGCTGTGTACAACTGTAAGTAGGGTTCTGGCCTCCCCCTCTGCTGGCCCAAATGCCATGATGTCCATCCACTCTCTCAAAACTTTTATAGTTTGTTTGTTTTTTTACTGTAAGCCTAGCGATAACTGCTGTCAGTCTTTTGGTACCCTCCGTATGATTCGATCAGTGTTATTAAAGTTTCGTTTTTTCAGAAGGACTTCTGTGTATTATGTCTTATAAAACTTTATTTTAACTACAGTTTTAGTTTTCTAACAGCTAACTGTGTAGATAAAACAGAAAATAGTAGGTCCCGCACTGTGGCTACAAAATCCTTTGGTAGTAGGAAGAAATCTAAACAGTGTTTCTTTGTTTTGTTGTTTTATCTCTGATTTTTACAAAAAGTGGTATCTGTACTCACCCCTACAAAGTTCCCAGAAAAACTTACTGCTGAGACACCAGCACCTGGTTGGATAAAAAAAAGGAATAATAGTAAAAAGCAAAGGACAGGACAATCTCCAACTATTTGTTTTACAAAGCCTTCCTGTGCTTGAGTTAGATTGCTAGCAGGGAGCTTTGTTTGCAGCCAGAGTAGTTTTTCTCCTCCCATCTTTGAATGGTCAGCTGCAAAGACTTGCTTGTCTGCTTTGGAGATTGGAAAACACACAAAAACATGTCATTTTCGCTGCGGGACAGAAAGAGAGGCTGTGAGATCAGACTGAGCCTTGAAGATGAAAGTTAAAATGGGTTCAAAATGGCCAGTAGAAAAACAGCAGAATGTGTGCTGCAGTGTGGAGTGTTTGGTCAACAATAAGTGTGTCAGTCATACGTACCCCTCAGAATCACTTTCTGCATTGACTGAGTCTGAATATGCAGGTGTGTGTATTTCTTTCTGTCTTTCTTTCTTCACTTTTTTCAGCAGTGGTGTGGTGAGCCATAATAAGATATTTTCATCTCTCTATCACACTTATTTTTCTCCTCTCCTTTGATTATCTGACGACAATTAGCATTTAGACGAGTTGTGTCCTCTGGTCCTGTTAACCTCACCCACCTCTGAATGTCCAGCACCTCAGGGTGTCAGATGTTTTCCTGAGTGTTACCCCTCTTGTGCAGGAGTGAAACAGATAAATTGTGAGAATCACAACACTGTTAAGTCAGCAAAGCCCGATTTGCATTTTTATTTGCTCTTCTCTCATTTGATTCCCAATTATTTGTACGGGAAAGTGTTGTCTTCCTGTCTTCAGTCAGGTTTTATTTTAGTCGACTGTTTTTTGTGTGTGAATGCAGTATGAAAGAGGGAACTCATATGCAAAGAATCTGTGCTGGTGGATAGAGTTAGAGTTAGAACTACTACAGGATCAAAGCGGGGTCTAAAAGATTTTGGGGTGTTCAATGGAATGGTGGAAATATTAAAAAGTCAGGCTGAGAAACAGTTTTCAGTTTGTATAAGCGAGTGCTAACTCTGAAACTCAATGAGTTGCATTGAGTTTTGGAGTTAGCACTCGCTTAAACATGCTAGTTACAGCTGACAATATCAGTTAGCGACAGTCATCTCCTTAGCAGACAAAATCAATAGTCGTCGGCTAGAAATGAGAAGCTGCTTTGGTTTACTTGTGTGTGAAATCGAAGATCCACTGTTTCAAAACTTTTGGCAAATTTCAAGTGGTAAATTTGCCCCTGTGATCATTGTAAACAGCGTATGTAGTATGACAACGCTTGTGAGGCAGTAACAGTAACTACAGCGGGGCTTAGGGAACAGTTAATTAAAGGACTACTAGTAGAGCTATGGAGCAATGTTTTAATGGGTGGGTCCCCATTTTGTGTATATCGTGCACACACATCCTGCCGTTGTTTCACGCTTTTGTACTGATTTGCAGTCGGTGGCAGTACAGGCACTAAGAAACACGCATCAACAGTGAAGAAGAAGACTGCAAGCTAGCAAACATGGATTTAAACAATGCAGGATGTGACATTTAGAAAAATCTACTTTGCAAATGTTTTATGAGGAAGGAAAGTGATTCAGCACGTTTGTTAGACAGAGGGATATACACGCTACGTTAGGTGAGAAATACTGAATGTAAATATAAAAAAGACAGAAGTAAATTCCACAGGGCTTCCTTAAGTAAGTACTCATGGCATAATTTCCATATTAATATATATATATATATATAACCAAAATCCTATTTTTGTTATTTTTGATTCAAATCTTCTAAAAGGATGAGTTCATTTTTTCAAGTCAATATAATATTCACATACAGTATACTGAAATAATTATTGGTCATTATTATCATGCCTCCTTTCCATACTGGTAATGCGGATCAACATGACTGCAAGAAAAGATACAATGCATTAGAGATACAACACAGCTATTCAAATATCAAACAAGTGCCAAACCCAAGGTTAGGCAAAACTGCAAAAATATTTATTTGAATTATTTACTTAAAATATTAAGTATAGAAAGTGCTCACTTCTACTTCTACTTCGATCAAATGGATAAAAAACAAAATGTGTATTTATTGTTTTGTTAATTGGCACTGATTACTGCAGTTAGAATAACACGCCTCATATAGTGATATGAGAGGCAAATGCTGAGAGCCAAAGAAGCTCCAGGACTGATTGTGCCTGTCAGCATCTTTATTTCTACACACTTTCCGGGCTCAGAGGACCATCAGCTACTGTAAGGATGCTTTCACTGGCACCAGCAGCCACACCATCTGCCCAAAAAGCATATGGTGGCAGGGAGCCCTGTTTGTTTGTGTGTGTGTGTGTGTGTGTGTGTGTGTGTGTGTGTGTGTGTGTCTGAAGAGAACATGAGTTATAATGGAGTCTACACACACCTGGGCCAAATGCGCTGCAGCATCAAACTACATCTAGCTCTCTAAAAGTTGTAGTAGTTCACTTACAGCTGCTACACAATTAAACAATTCATTTGCTGTTTTTGATGCTTACAAATTTGAAACTGTCAATAGTACCAAGCAGTGTCAAGTTAATGCTTGATAGATACCATGACCACACGCCATCTAATATTTAATAGTTAAAATTCGTTATTTTAATTCATATTATGCGCTTGTTTTGTAACATGAATATCATAATCATTATAATCATCATAACATATGTACATATACTGTATGTATATGTCTGTATATATATGCATATGTGTACGTACTGTATATGCCCAGCAAATAAATGAGTAAAATACAGTTATCAATACATGTCAGGGTCACTTGAGTCAC
>NTHP01000057.1:829098-852279 GCA_003416845.1 Oplegnathus fasciatus
CAAATGTTTTCAGTCTACAGCAAAAATACAGGAATTGGCCTCACTGTTCCAATACTTTTGGAGGGGAGTGTAACTATCTAGCCTCATTTAAAACAACAGTGGACATCACCTATTCTGATTTTTTTACATTTTCACCATTGAACTTTACACTGACATTGCACATACTGCACATACTTACTTAGTGTATAGGTGTATAGGTCCAGTGCCGTTCAAAAGTTTGGAATTACCTGTTTTGATGTTTTTTTTCTTTCCTTCAATAATGGCTCTTCTAACATTGACAAAAACAGTAGAATTCAGACACATCTGAAATAGTTTGGGCCCCAAAAGAAGAATAATTAAAACTTCCATTTAGTCGATGTCCCCACAGTGTTGCATGACAGGGGGGGATGCTGTTGTAACCATCCATTTGGACTGTGGAAGGAAGCCGGAGCACCCAGAGAAAACCCTCGCAGGCACGGGGAGAACATGCAAACTCCACACAGAAGGGCCCCAGCCGGCCGGCCGGTTCGAACCCAGAACCCGCTTGCTGTGAGGCACCAGTGCTAATCCCTGCACCACCGTGCCGCCCCTGTTGTAACCATTTTTCCCCCAAATACCCTCCGATTTGTTTTCCACTTCAGAAAAGCATAAGTGACCCTCGATCTTTATTGAACCACAGTGGTACAGTTGGGCTCTAAATATTTTGGGAGCCTGTTTTTCCTCTGCAGTCTACTCAGTGGTTAGATTGAACAGGTTTGTGATTTTCTATTTTGAAGTTTTAAGAATAGTTTCACTAAAACAACACGCCTGTTAATTCCAGCTTGTTAGAGGCATTATTGTGGACTTGACACTGAAACAGGAACCTGTTCCTGTTTTAAATCTGCACAGATTTTGATGCTCAGCTTCCAATTTCTTTTACCAGTGACCGGTGATTTCTTATATTCTTTAACTGTTGCTCAGAGGGATCTTTGTCTCTTTCTGCCCTTTCATTTGTCAATCTGATTGAACCATTGGACAGTGTTTTCCATGTACAAAACACTACTTTTTTTGCAAACCCTTCATACAAAATAATGTCTATTTTGTGAAAAGGACTTTCTACAACCTAAAAGCATGGAAGACCATTCAAAAATATAAAGCAGTCCTCTCAGCCATGACAGCCAGACTGTACTGAGTCAAATGTTTGTGGCAGGCTCCTCACTGCATGGGTGACAGTCCCAGAAGGTTCCATAGAAAAGCTCAGAGAAGTGGCTGTGTGCTGCACTTTAACAGAAGTGGGGAAGTTTGCCAAAACAACCAGTCAGTCTTCATCCTTAAAGTCTTTTATCCTGCAAAAGTAAAGAATATACTAAATACTAAATAAATAAATTGGAATACTGTCAAATGCCACTCTCCACAAAAACTGTAAGCCAGAGAATAATTTCAGCCAGGGGACAGACTGTGTTTGGATCATGTCAAAGAAGTGAGGCGAAAGCAGAGGGGGAAGGTACACCTTTTCATCAGTTTTACTGAGAGTATGTCATTAATGTATAGCAAAAGCATATTACTGATCCACACAAATGTATTAAATAAAATTAAGATGTAAAATAGTAGCACTACAATAGTATTACTTTTGTATAGTTGTACTTGTTTTGCAGAAAGGTTTCGAGCGAAACAATTTCGAGCCTGGTATGAACAGCTGGAAAACCGAGCTATTTATGAAGATAGTTTGACACAAATAGCACCAGCTAACCAGGAGACTGTCAGGGGGTGGGGGGGGGATTGACTTTGTCCTCGTCTTTGTCCCTGTGACCCTCCCAAAGTTTACTTTTTATCATCCCTGATTTTATTGGCAGGACACCCTTAAGTTACAGCCCTGATGTATATGTATATGAAGTATATGTATTAAATATATGTATTAAATAAAATCATCCTTAACCCTAAAAGATATAATCTCAAAGATTTTCATTTAAATAAACATCTGTTAAGTCACTGTCTATCGCCGAATGATGCAACACAATGGTGATGGAGCCTATGGCCCACTGATGAAAGCCTACAGCGTTTGCAGTATTACGACCCGGGTGTCGGGAGTGACTTTCCCTGAAAAATCACAAGCGGCGCACAGTTCGGCTTTTAACAAGACTTTTAACGCAACAGACTCGCTCTTCAACTCACCTGTGTGTGAAGCAGCGTGCTGTTTTTTCCGGTCTCTGCTGGCGTTGTGAGCAAACGGTTACTATGGCCGAACAAACAAAGAAAAGATGACTACAGACGATGAAACTGAAACTGAAACTGAAGTGAGGTCCAAAAACACACCTGCAATTACTGATTATTGCCATAGGTGCCGTGTTTTGGTCCAGTGGTCACTCCAAGGGGACTGCAAGTGTTATGAGTGGAGAAGTCAATACGATGAAAAAACATACTTCAGAAATGCTGAATGCTGAATGTGTTGTTGCAATAAACTGTACAATCCAAACTGACCTAAAAACAGATCCAAGCATCACTTAGGAACTAAAATAAAGGAGACGTTATTATGTGTTTGCATCTGTATTTCACAGACACATGGTTCTGCTCAGAGTCTTGCTCATATGGAGCAGAGGACAAGGACTATATACACAATCACCTGAAGGCAGTCATCTGGGATGGTTTACAACACCTGGCACAAACAGATGCAGTTCGTGAAGGTGATGGGGATGCCATGACGAAGCTCTGGAAAATTAACGTGGTGCAGTTCTGGAACAAAAGGCATTCAAATTATTTCATGATTGCTTACAGAATGCTGGCTGGTACGCTCTGTTGATATGTTTGTCTTTTGTTAACCCATAAAGCCAATACTGTGCTAACCTTTCTTTACTGGTTCACAGGAATCACTGAACGAATTCGTCACGACCTTAAATAGAACCGGGTTGCCAACCTCCAGGGAAGAGAAGGAGGAAAAATATATTGTACATTAACAGTATAAAAACAAATGCTGACTATGTTGTACATGTTTTATACATACCTACATTGATACATAAATAAATATAAAGATTCCAACAATAATGAAATGTCATCCAATTCTTTTGTTCGAGGCTGACTCTGAAGTGTGATGTGACTTGCCTGCATAATCAACAATATCGTTTTTTCGGACATGGTCTACGATTCACAGGGAATGTACACTGACAAACAGTTTGTGTCTGAGTATGCAAAGGACAGCTTGTTTGCATACCTCCCAGGAAGGTCCCATCAAGCATTTAAAGGCTTTACATACCAAAGAAACATCAGGGATCCACAGAGGATGGGACAGATGATGAGGAGTCTTGCTGAGGACATGCATCTGTGGAAGGACATGTTTAACCAGTAGAGCAGGTGTTTATAAAAAATGTAAATTTATTTTCTGAAATCTTTCATCATCATGTACATTATTTACATTTCAGTTACCTCTATTAACACAAATGCAGCAACAAGATGCATGGCAGTTCCAGCGATTCCCTCCATTTCATCCAGGTAGAAGTGCTCCAGTGTGGACCTTCTAAGACATATTTTGTCAGACTCAGATGTGTGGGCCTCGACAGAATATGAGTAAATGTACATGATGGCTTGAACCTTCAGTCAATCTCTGGCACAACCACCCACCTCTTGCCAGTAATTCATTATTGAAGGACTCCAGTGGACAACATTGCCAACATCAGGGATGTGGGCCTCATTTATAACCGTTGCATACTCACAAAATGGGTCTTGAAATATGTGCATGCCACTTCCCACAGAAAAGTTGGGATTTATAAGAACAAACTTGATGGGAGAATGTGCAGACCCATGCACTTGAACACTTCAGAGACAGTAGAAACTGGCGACGCAGATGGCGAAGTAGTGAATTGAAGCCAGATTTTAAAATGATCCTTATCATACATTTCAGTTCACCAAACTACGATTAATATAATCACGTTATCATAAATATTCCGGCCAACTGTGTTATATTGACTAAAGACTGATTTTAGGGGGTACTGCAGCCCCCTTTGCACCCCTATTTCCCTCCAACACATGATGAATAACTGGCAAAACAGTGTAGCAGGTAAACACACAATAGCTTCCACTCATCTGTAACGCTCTTTACGGTGATTAATAATTTCCAGGCTGTTTACAGCGCAGTTTATGGCTTCCATTATATACATCCAATACATCCCCACACACTGGTAATTTCCTGACTTGATGAATTTAAGAGGGTCACCTGAATGCACCATTAAACAATAGACTAAGCACCATGAAGTGCAGAATACTGAAGGATTCAGAGAACGCTGGTTGCACTCTCTGAGTTCAGGCAATTAAAGGCATTAAAAAGATTTTAACATTTCTTTGAGCCTTGTTGATCCAATATGACATATTTAGTCTTGACAGTCTTGAAAACTGCTGAGACACAGCTTGTGCGTCCTTGCTCTTAAATGTAGAGGGGCTTTCATGGTAACTTCAAAAGAAGTCAATGGAGGCCCTCTTCATTAGGAATTAGAGACACAACCCAATACTTAGTGCCGTAATCAATCACCCGTCTACTGTCAGGTATGTCTGAATCCATCCACTCATTTGCAGAATGACAGTTCCCAACAAGCAGTTAATCCTGTTAGCCTCTTGACCCCTGCAAGGGATACCTCCCCAGGGAAAGTGGATTCTTTTACTTACAACAGAATGAACTGACCAATGATGTAGCTCATTTCTGTCTTTGTTCATATTGCTTCATATACTAAAGGTCATCTGTGTCTTGTATTTTGGAGGAATATATAATTTTGATCAGGCCTTTCTGTAAATACTGCTGACCAAGTTACATAACACTGTTAGTGCAAACTCATATTCACTGTGTGTTTGCCTGCACTTGTTGTGTGTGTGTGTGTGTGTGTGTGTGTGTGTGTGTGTGTGTGTGTGTGTGTGTTAACCATTCAAAGCACTGCAGTCATATTTGTTTGGACTTCATTTGTCTTTGTGGCATCAGTTCCCCGCAGAGTGACTGAAATGTCAAATATTTATTCTGTTCAAAGGGGAAAATAAATGGAGGCTGTTCTGAGTGGAAACAGCGGAAAAAGTCTGCCACTGCTAGAGCACAGTATACTGAATAAATATGGCTTGAGAGTAATATGTAAGGAGATGATGAACTGCTGCAACACAAAGCAGATCTGGAAAAGATCAGAAAGGTGTATATTTTCAACCTTTTTCTTAATGTCTAGATGCAATTTACTAATTGAGACGTCAATTTCACTGGTATCAATTTATTTTTGAATGCATTAACTTTAACTATCCTTACTGTCTAAAACAGTTTTTTGTTCCTTACTGTATACGTCAAATTACTCACTCTTTATGGTTCGATTTGTATCTAAGGAAGTTGGTAAAAATCTTTTATGTTTTGGGCTCCTTTGGATTTGAATAAGTTACCTGTAAATGTCCAGTCTTTGTCATCACTTCGCTTATTTAAAAATGTTTTGTTTTCTCATCCTAAAACAAACTGCCTGTGTTTTCAGTAATGCTATCACTGTTCCTTCATTTATTTATTTNTTTATAGATTGATCATTTTTCAGTCTAGTCTAAGATTGTAACTAAGGTTGTTTTGTGCTTTTTTGTCTTGTTATTTAGTTTGTTGTTTGTCTGATTGTTTGCTGGTTGTTTGTGTTTGTTTTGTCATTGCTGTGTTTTATATTATTGTATCTTGAACTGTTCTGTTTTCCACCTGTTGTGTGAGTGTTTGTTTGGGACCCCCTTGAAAACGAGATGATGCATCTCAAGGGGTTTATCCTGAGATAATACATTTCTTCACAATTTATTGTCATATGCATATACAATATTAATGCAGTGTTATTCACTCTTCTTTTAGAAGTCAATTCCAGAACTGTTCCACAACTTCATGCTGAATTTGTATGGCTGACCATGATGACGCAGCAGTGATGCAACTTTTCAATTATGCTGTTAAATATGAAATTATGAAAGAGTCTGTCTTAAATCTGTGAGCAGAGACAGTCACAAAGCGATTTGTATTTGATATATATCTTGAATATTATATTGAAAAAGAAACATTACACAAAGCTCATTTTCACAAAAAAACAAGTCATTGAAAGACATTAAAAAGCATGAGACTGAAGAACAACAGCATCAGTTGTTCTAGCAAGTGTTCCAAAACTACATATGTNTACGTTCAAGTCATAAAGCCAGAGTAAAGGAGCAAGTCAGGTGACATTGTTATACAGCAACAAAGTGTGCATAGGGATCAGACTACAACAGACTTAACAAGGGAGACTGCTGTTCGTTATCCTTTTCCAACCGTCAGTCAACATTGACGAGGTCCCCTAACCTTAAAGGTATAACAAGTAGGACTTTTCTAAAAAACAAAGTATAGACTCAAACAAAAATAATCCCTCTTAATCATCACTTATGACCCACTAGAAGTGTGTGACGGTGTCTGTATCTGCAGAGACCCTGCCCTCTGCCTGGATTTTCTTATCTTGGTGTGTTCGGGACGTTTCTGGGCATCAACCTTTGGGCAGTGGTTTGTAGCCCCCAGTCAATAACAACGCGCAGGGTGTGAGGGCGGGACTCAATAAAAACATAGCGACCAGGTGCCAGATTGTAAGCATGTGGGACCACCAGAAGCGTGTGCGCTTTAAGCCGGGGAGGAGGGGCCAACTTTGAATGTTGTGTTTACAAACCGCAACTGACAAATCCTACTCGTTACACCTTTAATTAAGTACTTATTTTAACCCAAACCCTGATCTTTCTCTAAACCTAACCAAGTAGTTTTTGTGCCTAAACCTACCCAAACCTTAACCCCATAGTGTTGTCACACCATAAAACGGATTTATTTTCCAACAGTGATTTGTAACAGTTTTGGAAGACACAGACAGTCGTCCTGCTGATAGGGGCGTCACATCAGAAAATACTTCTAGATCTTTTTCTAAAGGCCATGGACAAATTATGTATTTTGTCATTTAACTTGGAGGACATGTTGTGTTCATGTACAAAGGATTTGAATTAACAAATACAGTATATCTAGTGGGGAACATTTTGCCATTCATTTTTCATAAACATAACAAGGAAACATGTATATTAAACATATTATGTATTATTCCCTGCCGATGCAAAATGTTCATCTGCAAATCATTCACTGGTAACATATTTCATTTGTTCTCCAAAAGCGCTAAAGTATGAATAACGTTTCTATGCTTCTGTTTAGGCAACTGAATCGTTTGTGGTCTTGGTTATAAATTCAAATTAATATTGAAAAGATCACTGACTTTCAATATTTAACCCAACTATGGTCACCAGAGTTATGTAATTGTATTTGGCCACCTGTTTATTTTCAGAGTGAATAACCACAACCTTGCACAGAATATATCAGGATCATTTGTTCTGCGTTCTTCGCCAGTTTTATACATTTCTCATGAGTCAAGGCAGTCAGTAAGGGGTATTCAGTGTTATTGGTATGTCTGCTCCACCATGTACCAACAACAATGATAACGATCATACAAATAATAATAATAACTGCTTGACCTTTGCCCCAGAAATAAAGCAGGTTCACAGGTTTTTGTGGCAATAATCCTTGAAATTGAACTCCAAACAAAGCATTTGATGGTCAAAGTCATGAATGTTAATTAACATGCCCCCTCCGCCCTCCCCTGACATTCAAACCAAATCCAAAGTGACAGCGGCTGCATGAAATGTACAATGTGAATGATTAATAAAGATCACTTAAAGGCTCCCCCAATTAATAAAATATGTGCTTGTTTTAACCTCCACCCCCTGCTGTGCCTGTTCTCCTCCAGCCCATCCATCCCATCCCAGCTAGACAGCCAGTGCACGGCACAATTCCCAGTTGGGACTCAGTGTTTGGGCTAGGTGTCTGCTCAGTGAGGCTCTGCTAGCCATGCGGCGCCAAGGAGCTTGTCTGAGGGGTGGAGGAGAGGGTGGGAGTGGAGGGATTGGAAAGTGGAGTGGGAGGAGAAGGAAAAGGACTGCGCATGGGATTGGGTTGACAGTAAGAAAAACATTATCATCGTATTGCCAGCCTTATTCTAGGAATGTAGAACCTGGCAAAATCCAATATAACGCTGATACTCAGTATTGTTAAGTTTCACTATTATCATGCAAATCAATCTCATAAATTTTTTATTTTTCAGCATTACTGTTAAAGTTGGAGTCTACGATTCTGGAGAGCCCTGATCGATCCAAACTCCATTCAGAAAACAAGCGTTTTAGTTGTTGTTTGTTTGTTGTCTTGCAGAGAGACCTGACAAAGTGTGAATTCAGACTTTTACAAATCGGCATCATAATGTAGTTATTTTGTAGATATCTATGTGTATGAACAATGTGTATAAACAATAACATTGCTGCCGTATTTATGCCTAATTTAGATAATGTTATTTTGCCCTGATCGATCCAAACTGAATTCAGAAAACAAGCATTTTGAAAATTGTTTACTTGTCGTCTTGCGGACAGACCTGACAAAGCATGAACTCAGACTTTTACAAGTCGGCATCACGATGTAGTTATTTCAGCATCCTTTTGATTTGTTTATTGCAATTAAATCACAGCAGCATCAGTTTATTTTGGGATCATACCGCTGCAGTGAGCCAGATTAATTCAGCTGATGTGTGACTTGCTAGATACAGTGAATATTTATTGATTTTGACACACCAGTTATGAAACCGCTACTCACCGGAGACAGGTGGAGAGACGAATATTTACAGGTCATGTTTAAATGCAAATGAACACAAGCACGAGCACGAGTTGTGTGGCTCGGTCTGAGCCACTCTGTTTGTTTCCCGTTTACAGAGCCAGGGCTGTGTATGAACACCGGATTTTTTTTCCAGCGCACACACAGAACGGACAGCTAGCGGACCGTGAGGAGATGTTCGCTGAATTTGACAAAAAGTGTATTGTATTAGAACTGCAGACTATAACTTTAAGGCAAATACTTCAAAACTTTACTAAATGAAAGAAAACTAATCAAAATCCATGAACCGTTAACACAGTACTCTTCAGCCTCTTGACAGAAAATGTGTTCATTTTGATCACTGAATAGTCATAACTTAAAATTTACAAACATGTATTACTTCCAGCCTCTCAGATGTAAGGAGTTGCTGCTTTTGTTTTTGTGTCTGTTGGGCAGACTTCAGTAAAAAAAAAACGTGAAATTTGTTACATGTTACGGAGAAAATAATTAACTGAAAAAAGCGATTTGCCAATAATGTCAATAATTGTTGTGGCTTATTATTTTCCTTTAAAGGACTTGATGATTTATTTACATTACATTCTTTGGCTCATGTTTTTGTCCAAGATGACTTTTTTTTTCACGCACATTGGGAGCAATATGCTTATGGACACTTTGACATGTGTACAGGAAAAGTCGGGTTAAACCACTGGAGAACACTCGCTTACAGCCTAAACTACAGCCACTCCACCTTACTTTGTTTCTCTTTAACATCTTATCGTTATTTTTTTTTGGTCTATTTTATATTTTAATTGTTTGTTTGTTTTTAAGGGTAAAGGACAGATGGATTCATTAATTCAGCCATGCATTCAATGATTTATTAATCACCTGCTAAAGCACATATTGTACATTGTACCTGTAGTGCCCTGGGTCTGAAGAGCTTCTGTCACATGTCATCGAGTTTGTGTACTTCTGTGAACTTCTGTATCTTATAAAGGCAGAAATGCAAAAGGAAAAGTTACAGACCAGGGTCAGTTAGAAGAGGACGGAGCTGTGGAGTGGGAATAATAAGACAAAAACTGTGTGTCTATTAGACAGTTTAGATCATTATACAAGTTTAGGGACAGTATGCTGTATGCCTGATACTATTTACAACATTACATTTCCATGGGTTAAAGATATTTTTTCTACAAAACATTTACATCACGCCTTGTCACACATTTTCATTTTACAAATTCCCTCATGACCGCACATTAGGCAAAAGACACCTTTGTGATCAGACGTAGTTCTTCGAAGTTTAGGTAAAAGTTTGCTCCTGTTATAGAAATTAATTTTCAGGAATTTAGTTATGCTGAATACAGTGTAGAAATATCTACATGACAGTCAACCCCACTGATTACATTCTACTCCAGCTGGGATCTACTGACTGGATTCTACTGAATTAAAGGACGGTAAAACTTAATTATTTATCATTTATTTACTTATTTATCAGACCCCAGAAACTGCCTCCAGGGCCCCTGAAGGTCCACTGGGGCCACTTTATGACTCACGGACTCCGTCCTGTTTGTTATAGGTGACATAAATTATCTTTTGTGCTTAATATTGATATTAATTTT
Organism: Oplegnathus fasciatus; assembly: GCA_003416845.1. Classification (NCBI taxonomy): domain Eukaryota; kingdom Metazoa; phylum Chordata; class Actinopteri; order Centrarchiformes; family Oplegnathidae; genus Oplegnathus; species Oplegnathus fasciatus. The sequence continues at coordinate 839,332 of NTHP01000057.1, forward strand.
AATTCCATTTTAAACCATCATGAGGAAATAAAACTGCTGAAAGCCATACTGATAACTCAATCAGCAGCTTGTTAAAGATGAGGCATGTTTGTAATACTTCACAACATCCTGCAGCACGACACTGAAATGCTTTCTCTGGTCAGATGAATTAAATAAAAATGACTATCACAGTTATTGTTGATTACCATTTCAGCTATTTTATTGGTCCCACACACCGCAAGAGACAGGGGGAAGGAGGAGGCAGGGATGTGGGGGGGGGTCGCTCTCTGTGATATGAGCTAATGGCTCTCTGCTGGCATCTGGCTACTGTGTATACATGCAGCTCATTAAAGAGTCACTGCGTAACCCCCAAGAGACAGCCAGAGGGAAGAGGGAGGGAGGGGTATAATGCAGGGTGAGGCATCACACTACGGTGACAGCAGCATCAAATTAGCTCCATTTCCTTCTTCAGTGGGACATTGTCTCACATTGATTTTTGTCACACTGCGTTTTCTCTGAATACTGGCGTTCCCTGTGGTAATGATTCAGGTTGCTTGCTGTTTCTCATGTTGCTGGAGACTCACAGGGCCAGACAAGTGCAAGCGGCACTGTGCCACTGGAATTTACAGACTTTTTCACTGGTGAATTATAATCAATTATCTATAATTGATTGGCTAGTTGATGAGAGAGGCTCTTCTCGCCTGAGCTCAGAAGACATAAAAAAATAATGGCTGTCCAATGAGAGCAAATGTTACTTCTCTGTTACACACTGGCTGCATTTCTATAAAGCAATAAATCAAATTAAAAATGAATTAGGGTATGGACAAAATGGAAACCATAAATGTTAAACAGGATCTTAATTAATGTAAGATGGAATATGAAGGTCAGACACATTAGTCGCCTGGTTTGACTCTTATTAGGCCACTAAACAGAAGTTGTCATTAAATAGAATAACAAAAAAGCAATTTTGGGAATCAAGTTAAACATTCATTCATCATTCAAAGACACAAACATGAAATCCATTTTTTAATTTCACATATGATTTAAACCTCTTTTCTAATAGATTTTTGACTGAGAAAGAACCAAAGAGACACACACATTGCCATTTACTAGCACTGACTTCATTAATGTTTCAGTCCTTAGACCTCAGAGGTGTAAGACAGTGGTTCCCAACCAGGGGGTCAGTACCCCTAAGGTGTCCCAAGATAGATCTGAACTTTCGCAAGATTACTGAAGGGAACTGTATAAGGAAACTGGAAACACCCTCAGACACCACTCTGATGAAGGCGAGATAGCTGGAAAGGTTTAGTGAATAAAACATGGTGTACTAGAGGAGAGCTGTAATATTTTCCTTTAGATTTTCTGTGATGAGGGCTCCCTCAGTTTTTTTGGGATTGCAACAACTAATTTTTAGTTATGGAGTTCACCTTTACATTTTTCAGCTTATAAGTAATCAGTAATAAATGACTACTGAAAATGTCTACAGATATTCCAGTGGTACACAACATCTCCATGTATATTTTACATTACTCCCAGTTTTCTAGTGTGAATATGAGTATACAGTATGTCATTGAGGCATACGTGTTTGTTTACTGTATATCAGGGGCTGGGCGGTCTAGCAGTACTGTAACGGATGTTGGATGCAGCGATCCTGGCCAGGACTTAGGGTTTAGTGAAGTTGGCCGCAGTCGGACTATATCAGACTTGGATAGAGGCAGCAGTGCAGGTCAAATTCAGCTGTATGGCCAGTCCAATTGTTCTCATGAACAAAAGTAAACCCCCCTTTCTGCATGTCAATGTGCATTTAAGATACATCAACAGTGTCTGAGGGACAGAAAATGTAAATGTAGAAAAAGCAGACAGAGGGAGGGGGTACATGGATGAAGGGTAGAAGAAAGGGAACAGATGGACAATGGACAGGACAACACTGCCACAACAGAAGGAAGACCTTAGCATCCATCAAGATTTTTTTCAATGTGAGGACAACATGATAAGGATGGAAGCCAAAGCAATGAGGAGACAGTGGCAGAGAAAGAGGTGTTGAGAGAGAGATGGATGAGAAGAAGATGAGCTGAAGATGATGGATGAGAGAGAGCTGGAACCTGCTGCCCAAAATAAAGTGTTAAGCTGGCCCATGATGCATAGCATCTCACCAGAGGCTGAGCACAGCTGGAGAGGTTAAGTGCAGGATGCTGGTGGAGCCTCATGGTGACAGAGAGATGAAGTGGTTTACACTTAAGATTCAACACAGGTTTCTGAGGTAATTCACATTTCCACCTCGCTCACCTCAACTACATCTTCATCGACATACAATACAGTAGGCCTACGTGCAGACCAATATGTACAAAGTGTTTGAGCAGAATATATACATATGGAATCCAACGGTTGAACTGGTGAAGTGGAGCTGTAGCAGGACCAGACACAGCAGAGGACTGAGCAACTTCCACATCTGACAACAGATTTAAATCTAATGTGGAAGTGACATTCCTCCAACATGAAAGGATTATGTCCCTTTATTTAAATCTCATTCTCATTCTTAATCTTGTTGGTTTTGTTTGAGAAAAGGAAAAATACAACAACTTCAAAGAGAACTGGGAAATCCAGAATTGACAGTGGTACTGAGGAGTAGAAATTTTGTTGTAATTTGCACTTTTAACTCACGCTGGAGTAATTAAGTGAGTTTAAGTTCAAGCCTGACCAACCAGTATGAAACAATGGGCAAAAGACTACACAACAAAGGATAAGCAGTATAGATAAAGGATGGATAATGGATAGTTACAAGTGAGGGACAACCATAATGTATCAGGACCTAATTCTCCTGCACCAATTCTGCTACTGTAGTTAACTTATCTATGTGTTATTATATTGAGTATGCCTGCAGAAATGTAACACCTTCATTATATCACCCAGATGTCACTTAAACTGGGCTGCTGCTCTAAATAGCTGAAAAACAGTAGGCAATTAGCTCAAGACGTTTTGGGGTTGTTGGTTTTTTTTACTTTCCAGGCTTGTAAGAACTCTGCAGGGATCAAAATTATAGATGTTAATGAACGCTACAGACATTGCCATCATAATTACAGCAGCACTGCCAGTTAAACTGAGGCAGTCTGAATACAGCTTTATTGCAGGAGTGAAGCGGAATGTTTAACAAGATCATGTCTGCTCAGTCAGTCTGCTTCGTCAAAATTAACGATAAACAGAATGTCTTCTCTCTCTTTCTGTCTTCTTTCTCATCCTTCCACTTTTGTCTGGTTCTGTCTCCTAATTTACAAGTTGTAGTTGGCTTGAGCTCGGAGTAAATGAGACTTTAATCCATCACAGGAGGAAATACTGCACCAGCAAAGCAGTAGATTCAACAGTGCCTGTTATACAAATAAAACTGAATGAACAGAAGGCATCAAGACAGAAAAATGGCTGATAATTGAAACAAGTAAGTAACTAAGTAAGTAAGCTTTACTTATATAGGACTTTTCAAAACAGCACTTCCAATATGCTTCACAGTTAATAAAAATGCATAATAGTACACATGAAAACAAGTAAGATACAACTTGTAAAATGGAAACAGATACTCAACAATAAAAGCAATATAAGAAGCAAAGCAATGCATAATAATACAAAGAAATGAGTAATAGTACACAGCATGAAACAGCAAGTAAAAAAATTTAAAAAATACAATTTGTAAAACGGAAACGATATTGGGTTATGAGTTCAGAAATATAAGAGGGTGCCATGCCATGGAGGGCTTTGAATGTGATCAGGAGGATCTTGAACTGAATTCTGAAGCGTACATGAAGCCAATGTAAGTGGGCCAGAATGGGGGTACTCTGGGGGTGCTCTTTTTATTTAGTGTTTGTCAAAAGCCCAGCTGCCACATTCTGAACCACGAAGTCGAGCAATTGCAGACTCACTTAAGTTACTTGAGTTACAGTAATCCAGGCGGGAAGAGATAAAAGCATGAATGATTTGCTCTACAATGTTCTCAGGCAATACTGAACTAATTTTGGCAATATTTCTAAGTTGCAAACAGCAAGACTGAACCAGTTTCTTAATGTGATGGCCAAAATTCAGTTTATGATCAAACACAACACCAAAATTTCTGGCAGATGGTTTTAATTTACCTGCTAAATGCCTGAAGTATGGACTAATACTCTTTGAAACTTGGCGGGCCAATGACCAAGATTTCCATTTTGTCTGTATTCAGCTGTAAAAGATTCAGTGACATCCAATCTTTGATAGCAGAAGGCAACAGTGTAGAGTATGCAGGTTTTTAAGGTTGTCAGATTTAAATGATACATAAAGCTGGGTGTCATCTGCATAACAATGGTAGGCAACAATCTTAAACGGACAAATAATATGACCAAGTCGGAGCATATACAAGCTAAACAAGATGGAACCAAGCATTGAACCTTGTGGAACTCCACACAACATATGAGCCGATGATGAGACAAAATCATATCAAAATCATCAATAGTCACCCTGAAAGATCTCTCTGTAAGATATGAGGAAAACCATCTGAGGGCAGTTCCATCAAACAAATACAACGTAAAAATTTACAAAAGACCACTCCACCTGAGGTGAATTCAATTGATTGGACATGATTTGGTATATAAGGTCTCACAGCTGACAATGCATATAAGAGCAAAAACCAAGCCATGAGTTCGGAACTGCCTGCAGAGCTCAGAGACAGGATTGTGTCAAGGCACAGATCTGAAGAAAATGCCTTCTGCATTGGAGGTTCCCAAGAACACAGTGGCCTCTATAATTCTTAAATGGAAGAAGTTTGGAACAACCAGGACTCTTCCTAGAGCCGGCCGAACGGCCAAACTGAACAATCAGGGGAGAAGGGCCTCTTTAAAATGTCAAACTATTCCATTAACCAAGTGTTTTAGTTGCTATGATCATTGCCATGAAAACCTTGACTTGGTTTTGGCTTGATTTTGGAGTTGACAGGTGCTCCTCATGTCTGGGTGGCGACTCTAAATTGCTTTTGTGTGTGAATCATTGTTTGTCTGTAGGATAAAATCCTCCATACCATGTTCAGGTTAAATGGGAACTCCAGCGATTTTACACATCAGAGTGTGTTTCCAGGTGTTGGGGAGTACTACTGTATATCATATGGGTAAAAAGTTGTATAAAGCCTGTTGTGGCTCCTGAGGGAGCTGCACGAAGTCTGACAAAAGGTCTCAAGTGGCCTCATCTCTGCTTGAGGCTAGCGACTCCAGGTTACATTGGCCGCTACTAGCATAACACACCTGCATCCCTAACCCGAGTTGAATAGTGGTAATGTAGTCAGCATGGTTTGACAAGGAAGAAGAATGCGTGGACTAAAAGAGATGCTATCTCTATATAACTGTCCATCATGAGTTCAACTATGTTGTAGGAGTGTAATGCTATATTGGTGGAGTTCTCTTTTAAGCAGTTCAGACAATGGATGAATGGAAAACAGTTACTGGCATAGTTCATTGGAGAAATAGTTTCCAACTGAGTGAACTGTTAAAATCCCAGATGTTTGTTATGGTTGCATTATTCCATCCAGTGGCAAAATACTAAATTGTGCATCATTTTATATACATAGCCTGACACATTATTTAACATCACTGCAATATGAAATAAGGTTCTGTGGGTTTGAGGAGTTTAAAGGCAGAGGTACTTTTGATCCCAAGTGACAGAAAATGTGTCACTTAACACAAGTTGCTCTTTGGTTTATGAAAAGCCTGAACTCTCAAGCCACACTTCTCTGAATGTAAATCAGCAGACATACAGTACAGGAAGTTTCCCGCCTGTCTCACCTCTCTCTCCCTGTCTGTGACCAGACGTCTTAAGCAACATGAATAATTTAGTCCTGACAGATTGAGCCTGTGGTGGCTTAGTGCCTTTTAAGCCCTGCTAGTGCTGCCACCGCACCACCTTTAAATAACTCCCCACAATGACAAATGAACATTAATGGCATTACATGCTGTGCTACGTGACGTTTTATTATTCTCCCTGTGACTAATGAACAACACATGACAAATTACACAGATTGATGGCTAAAAGGTGGGCAGATGCATTCATAACCAGGAAGGAGCTTGAGTCCTGCTAATCAAGTTTCCCAACACATGAGAAAGTATGTCATTGGACCAGGATGGACAGAGATGTAGTGGACTCCAAACAAATGCAGGACACAAGCCAGCTAATTGACTGATAGAAATGAAACACAGATTAATGATCTGCTTTGCAGACTGAGATTAATAGAAACATTTCGCAGATTAAAAAGTAATAGGAGATCATGGCAGCAGGAAACAGGAGACAGAGACAGACAGGAGGAGTAAGAAGCCTCTCTTTCAAAACGCAATTACTGCCTTTACAAACTAAAATCCTCAAAGACACACAGACAGTGCTGGTTTGTACAGAAAGCTAAATAAATCATGATAAATCTGGATTGGAGACGCAAACATGTTTTATGTTGTCATCACGCTGCTGTTTTTGCAGCATGGCAGAGCATCCATTTCTCACTGACTTTCATCCATCAACATTGTGCGCTGCCACAGAGTTGCTCCCAGGACAGTAAGATAAGACTGATGTAGACATAAGACTGTAGGTCGACTCTGTATGCAAACTTTCCTATCTGAAAGAACATATTGACTTGTTTGTGAAAACTCTTTATATGAATTTATTTTCCTGTGGGTCCTAAAAATAGCAATGTTGGTCAGTGGGTCAGTTGATAAGAGATAGAAACCACAGGGTACCGTTTCCAGCTCTTTACTGTTTGTTGCATCCTCTTACTTGGCCTACAACTAAGAGGCCTACAATACATGTTTTTTTTCAGAGTTCAAGGTGTGTGAAATCTGCAGCTTCACTGTGAGGATGGGGCTTCACTGTGAGGATGGGGCTTCACTGTGAGGATGGGGCTTAACTGGGGCTAAGCTAGCTGTTGATGGTCAATAAATATCTCCAAACTGTAGGATGGTCAGTTTTTTCTACATGTACACAGAAAATGTGACGTGTGTGTGGAGACTTTTGTTTAAAGGCACATTTGACGAAGCAATGTAATGAGTAATGTAAGTAATTACTCTTGCTGTTGAGTAATTAGTAAAGTAATGAAATACCTATTCAATAAGTAATGAGTACTTACTCATATAAAAGATACAGTATGAGAGAATACGCTACAATACCATACAGTGCCATAGATATTACCATATTGTAATGACCAGCTATAATAATGCTGTGGGGTCTCAGTAAATAACACAATCACACAGTGACAAACTGTTTCGCGCATCTCTTTATGCAGTGTTTCCAGCAGATCCACATGTTCAGTGAAGCCCAACAGTTCCCTAACTGCCATTAAAACTGTTGAATGTCACATCTTTCTCCGACTCCTCCAGCTCAGTGCTAAAAATCTGCATTAGTTAGGGCTCTGAGTCTGTGCTGCACGCCTGTGAATGACTCATACAGACCCCACTGCGAGACACACAAATGAACACTCTCATTCTGATGCACCTCATTACAGCCCAGCAGATTCCAGGTCTCTCAGTCTGTCGTCCCTCCATCAGTCTGCTTGGATTCACTGCAGATACTGTGAGCACTAATTCACATTCAAAAATTCAAAAACAGCTCTCACCAGCTAAGACAAAGGCTGCTCTTCATGCTTCAACCCTTCATGCTGTTTTCAAAATCATGAGAAGCTCCAGTTTGTGTGTGTCTCATGTAATAATTGTTTTTGCATGAGACGCACACTGCTGTTCAAAAGTTTAGAAACATTCCGAAAATTTCAGATTTTCCATGAAGACTCGTACATCGAAGAATCCTCCATCTGCAGTAATTACAGCCTACAGCTGCAGACCTTTGACATTCTAGCTGTCAATTTGTTGAGGTAATCTTCAGAAATGTCCCCTCGAGCTTCCTGAAGTACCTCCTATAAGTTGGATTGGCTTGATGGGCACTTTATTCAAACCATTCAGTCAAGCTGCTCCCACAACAGCTCAATATGGTTGAGATCTGGGGACTGTGCTGGCCAATCCATTACAGAGAGAATACCAGCTGACTGCTTCTTGGTAGGTTTTACATAATTTGGAGCAATGTTTTGTGTCATTGTCCTGTTGTTGGACAAAATTGGCTCCATTCAAGCCATGTTCACATGGTGTTGCAAAATGGCATAGCAAAATAGAGTGATAGCCTTCTCAGACTCAAAACAAAAATTGATTGTTGAGTTTCTAAAGAAAGCTCTTTGTTTCTGGCCATTTTGAGACCATAAACAAACCTGCATATGCTGTTGTTTTAGATACTCAAGTAGTCCAAAGAAGACCCGTTTTATTGTTTCTTTAAACAGCAAACGGTTCTCGGCTGTGCTAGCACTCATCCCCTGACTGTGTCTGAGCAGTGTTTGCCACCATTTTAAAAAAAAAAGCTTCATTTTTTCTGTCCACACTAAAATACAGTGTTTCAGAATTATCCATTTTTGGAAACACATTGTTTTTGGTGAATGGTAGGCCAAAACAGAGAAGAATAAAATGTTTTCAAATGTAGCTAGTAAAGTGTGGACATGGCCTGAATAGAACATATGATGCTGTTATGCATGCCACTGAAAGGTCAGTCTGCCCGGTGACAGGTCCATTAGCTCTTAACTTAACTGTGTTTTCTCTGCTTGTTAAGAAAGTCACCATCAGACCTATAGGTCACTGTGGCACATGGTTGACTCTCTATGGTTTACCGTTCCACACTTGTCCTCACCTTAAAGAATTTTGTTTTGAAAAGATGTTCTGTAATTTTATAGATGTTGTTTTTGGTCAAATGTGTACATATTCATTATCCAAAAGCCATGTCGTGGGACTCTGTGTGGACTGGAGTCAACTCCAGTTTGTGGCTCTCATGTAATCATTCTCTTTTGTTTGAGACCTTTGCATTGATAATTATGTAACCCCTAGTTATAATGGGATGGGTTGGAAGCCAATGGAATAGTAATACACCAATATCTAGAATCTAGGCTCTATAAGGAGGACAATAAGTAAAACACAACTACAGCGTTTGGAAAGAGACAACATACATTTATTTAAAGAAAATAAAACAAACGTTACATAACATAATTATTTTCTGTGAGAAGTATGTGAGTTCACCCCTCACTGTCTTGCTTAGACATAATAACTAATACAAAAATAAGGCCTTTAAAATAAAAACAAATGAAATTAAATTTGTCTCTTTGTTCGAATACCAATATTCGAATTAACAAGCTCTAAACAATTAATAAGCTCTGAACAAAGAGACAAATTTGCCAAGGAAAATTAATTAAATTGTCCATCCTTATATTTCTGTACTGGAGTAGTTTAATTCCTGAGTTCAATATCATTTTCTAGTCTTTATTCCTTTCCTCTTTGATTGTAGAGTTATATCTGTCTTGAAGAGATTTTTAGTTCAGTTCAGTCAAGTCAAAAGGTTTTTTTTTTCAATTCAACTAGTTGGCTAAGGGCGCTTTCACACATGGAGTTCAGTGGTCTCGGTGCGATTCGGGGGTGAAGTTGCAACATTGTTGCATTTCTCATTTGGTCTGGTTAGTGTTCACACTGTAACTTTGTCAAGTGCACCAAACATTGTAAATAAATGTCACACAGTCGAAACGGTCGCTCGTCTATTGGACAAAATGTCCGAGTGAAACTCGCCGACACTTCCTGATCTCAGAAATAATGGAGCAACATTATTATATACGGATACGGATCACATTCTCACCTGTAGCGAACTGAACTCTGGTGCCCTTGGAAGCGAACCGAGACCTCCGTCTTCAGTTGGACCAGAGTTTGGTTGTTTGGTCCGCACCAGAGTTCGAATGAGCTTTCACACCACCCCAAACCAACCGGACTATCCGACGAAACACCCCAGGGTTCGATTAAAACGGACCAAACCGCTTAGGTGTGAAAGCACCCTAAGCTGTTGACTGGTTGACGTAAGCGAAGAAACTGGAGACACTGGTGCAATCAAAACCATGGAGTGGCTCCTTGATTCCTCCACAAGCAGCCACAGTGGTGGGTCGGTTTGCCTCCCATGTTGTCCAGGTTTTCTTTATCCATAGCAGACTGCACAACTCTTTCATGAGTGTGGATTTGAAATTTTTGGTTCCTCCTCCATCTTGTTCCAAAGACAAATAATCCGTACAAACCAGTTCCAGTGGTCTGCTTGTCTGGATGTTAACAAGTGGAGCACTCTTAAGCAGTCCTGGCCTTTTGTCGAATGCACCGTTCACAGGTTTGGACTTTGTCGTTAAGATCTGCCAACAAGTGTGTCCAGTAGAAACAGGTGCGTACCAAGGTGCAATTGACTCCCATGTGTCCGATGGCATGGTGAAGGCCCTCTAGAGCTACATTCCTGTAGCTCTGGGGTAAAAAAGAGCTGTTAAGAGGTTTCTCAGTTCACTGTCTGTTTCCTGTAGAGTACTTCATCCTTTAAGACCAACTGGTCCCAGAGGTGCAACATGAGCTGAATCTCTCTGTCTTCTCGCTGTCTCACTCTGTGTGAAAGACTTCCCCCTTCCAGTATAGAGATGACCCTGCTGAGTTTCTCTTTTGCTTGAGAGCCCCGCATCTTAATTTTTCTTTCCAGCTCTGTAGTATATGGAAATCAAAGGCTGAGAGAGCAGCCAACCACTGATGTCCTGCAGCATCCAGTTTAGCAGTTGTCAAGGGGGTTGTTGTCAGTTACCACTGTAAACTTTGCTCCACAAAGGTATTCAAAGACTTTGTCAGTGACTGCCCACTTACATTAAGAGCAAGGAACTCAAGCTTATGGGTAAGATAGCATTTTTCACAGTCACAACACTGACCTGAGAACATCACAGGTAAGATGCAGTGGACTTTGAGAGATGATGTGATAATCAAAGAGACAGGTGATCTGCTCATACAGCATATATCTGTGCTATGTATTCTATGCATTGACCGGCAGCACCTCAGTCAGAGGCCCTTGCAATAAATCAAACATCTCTGCAGGATTCCTACATGTCATTTGTCTTTTTAGAGACTGTCTGGCTGAGGTAAATTGTTTGGCTTCCAGACAATGGCATGTGGAGAAAAAGCCTAAATGTGATTTTCATCTCCCCACAGAAAAGCCCATTCAATCTAATGACAATGGATGGCGCGAGCCCATTCATTCTCAATATGGTCCTCAGTGTGGGATGCAAACGTTTGCCAGGAGGATGCATTTTCAAAATTAGCAGGTCAGGCCATAAATAATACTTTCAGGACAGGGAGATGAAGTGTAGGAGGAGATTTTTGGCAATGACCTCACCTCCTAACCTGATGAGTCAAATGAGATTCTGTCTTAAAGAGATTCATATCTGGAGGAAAACTGGGGAGTCGACCTTAGCACTTCACCAGATTAAATCAGAGGTCCCACCGGTTGTGTATGCGAGCGTGAGTCCCAGAAGAGGTAGCTGATGTGATTGGGTAACTGGCGCGAGGCTCGCGCTGACTGCAGAGCATCTGTCAATGTTTCCGCTAACGTTTCCCCATGGAGAAACCACAGCATGTGTGACCACAAGGAGAAAAGACAAAATTGTTTGTCAAACACCTTGTTTCACATCAGACTCTGTGTTACATTACAGAACACTAAGCAGTCCATTAATTCCTATGTGGGACAATATATTTTAATATTTTTTTATTGGATTACTATAAAGTGAAGAGAGAGACAGGAGGACAGGCAGATAGAAAGATCGTGGGCCTCTTTCATAGCTGGGAAAAAACATTAAAGGCAAACAAATCCCATGAAAAGACCCAAATCAGCTACGAATCCTGCTACAGTAAGTAAGCATTGTGTGCGCATCCAAAGCCTGATATATCTTCTTCTTCTGTGCCACAGAGCTCCATTGTTGTCCAAAAACTATTAAACACATCAATGAGCCACCCTGTTGCACTGGGTGACATGTTCTTTCATCACCATGAACACACACAGTGTAGTTTATTTTGAGTCAATGCCACATATACCGTCCTGCTGCCCCAAATACTCACTACAGCACCAAATGTGTATTAATCCATGGCTGACAATAGTCCCCAACAAATGCACTATTCCCTCCTGTTTGAGTAACATTTGCCAAAACCTACATTGGCCAGCTGCTTCAGGAAATTACTGAGCCTTTTTTAAAAATAAAAATATTTCTTATTAAATTATTTGTGAGCTGTTTTTAAAGATTTATGTCTTCAGCCAATAAACTTGGGCTGAGCTACAGACAAGGTAGGGAAGTCAGAAAGTATTAAGAGACAGTCTAACCCATTGGATTTGTTGACAATAGAAAAAATGTGTACAGAATAACACCAGCCTTATCCTTCAAGGTGCTATTTTCATTTTATTTCATTTAATTTATTGGGATCTCCAATGAAGCAGGAACTACTCTCCACCAGCGGTTCTCAAACCTATAAACCACAAAATCCATTCATAGGAATTTATTCTATTTATTCTGTGGTGAAACATTATTAAACATCTACAATAAAAATGGAAATGAACAAATCTTGCTCCACCCTTGTCCTGCCCTTAAGGCACCGTAATATGTAAACAATACTTCTATGTACACATTCCATCAGTGACAACACTTCAAATCTTCATCATCTTCTCTTGTCCAACGTGGACCTCTAACGTCCTATTTTTGTCTACATTCTAGTTACTCCAGTTTGTTTTTTAATACCTTAAAATGGAACAGAGCAGATTTTCAGACTGAAATTCTGAAAAGATTGTGTGAATAATAATGAAATAATGAGATTATTAATTAGGTGAGCAGCACACGGAGGCTTTTACTTCAGCCTTCAAATAGGTTTCCTATAGATCCGTCAGTAGCGACTCTATACAATGAATTGGATTTCAGCTGTTGATTAGGTTACTGAGGCAGTGCATACGTGAGTCAATGACTTGAGACACTATTCCAAGGCAAAGCATAATGTGTATGTGTGTGTGTGTGAGAGAGAGAGTGTGTGTGTGTGTGTGTGTGGAGTGTGTTTATGTGACAGCTCATGCATTTTT
>NTHP01000057.1:853821-906694 GCA_003416845.1 Oplegnathus fasciatus
TTTTTTGCATTTGAGAGGCTGACAAATGACTGAAACCGACTAATGAGGCATTAAGTGACTAATCATTTAACTCCTGGTGGTATTTCTCCACGCAGAGAGTTTTGGTTTATTTGACCAGGTTTTGAGAGATTTGTCTCTACCCCATGCTGGTACAGTTTTTCACAAACAATTTTCTACTGAATAAACTTTCCTTTATGAAAGCTGTTGAGAGTGCTTTTCATCGTGGATTATCCAGAGAAACAAGGACATTAGTTCTGGATGTTTTTAGAATGTCACTTGTCAATACTGTGAGCACCAAAAATAAGGTTCCATTCACCTCCATTGTATTGGGGCTGAGGCAGAAATGTCAAATAAAACCAAAACTGTCTGTAAAACTACACCATTAGAGCAGTGGTTGATTCCAGAATTGTAAAGGTTATAGCTCAAGTTAGAAATCTTGCTGTTTAAATAGACCCAAATCTGAGCTTCAGCAGCGTCATCAATCAAATCAGCATTTTATCATCTCAAACAAATAACAAGAATTACAGGTCTCTTAGAGAAACTCATTCATACCGTCATTTCCAGCAGGGTGGACTACTGAAACGTGTCTCTAGTTTTGTCTTTCCAAAAAGACTGTTAGGAAACTGCAGCACATCCAGCACATCTGCTTCCAGAGTTCTAACAAGAACCAGGAGAACTGAGCACATGACTCCTGTTCTTCAGACTTCTAGTTAGCTATAGAATAGATTTTAAAGTGCTGCTGATTCACTGAACAACCTCTGCCCAAAATACATACTTTATCTTCTTGAAGAATATAAACCCGCTGGGTCTCTTAGATCTTTAGCAAGCAGCCAGTTGGTAGTACCTCAAGTCAGAGCCAAACAGGATGAAGCTGCTTTTAGCTACAATGCATATAGATAGAACCAACTTCCTGATGATCTGAAGTGTGCCCTAACTTTCCTCACTTTCAAATCTACATTTAAAAACTCTGCTGTTCTCCTGTGCCTTTGATTGAGTTGGTGTAACTGCATTATAACTTTATTTATAGTATTATTATTTTTGTCTTTTTATATTTCATTTCATTTCCCTGACTTTTCCTTTAGCACCACCAGCAGGTCAAACTTTGCTCTTATTTCACAAAATATCTCAACATGTGTTGGGTGATTTGGGGCTCTCAGACGATGTATTTTAATGACTTTGTTGGTCCCCTGACTCTTCCTGTAACGCCACCATAAGGTTGACATTTTTGTTTTTTATTGAAGTATCTCAACTATTAAATTGCACACATAAAGGAGACAAACATTGGCTCCTTTCTCACCTCCACACAGCTGCCAGTCACGGTGTGAAGCGGGTGTGACTGTCGGAGTTGTCGGTTTCCGAAAGTTACAGAATTCCGACGTCGGACAGGTGTGTGGGGAGGGGGTTTCTGAAGCTATTGGACCACCTGACAAGCACTTCTGAAGAAGCATACTGGCCCCATTAGTTTTGTTGAATGTTGTTCTAATGCAGTTCTTCACCTCATGTGAATGGCTTTGAATTGGCTCTGTGTTTGAAAGGTGCTGTACAGATAAAGTCCTTGCCTTGATATTTGAGGGTAAAAAAGTTCCATTCTAATAGGACAGATTTGTAACGCTCTGTTAATCTTCACAATCATAGCTGAGCGTGTTATGACAATAACAGCTCCAAGTCGGTATCTTTGTCAAATCTTCACTCAGCAGCAGATGCAGAGGATGGAAATATAAGATCCTGCCAGAGTCTGAGCCGAAGGCTGAGAAATGTTCTGGTCACCGAGGAGATGATGACAAAATTCATATTTAACTCTGACATTTACTTTGAATTTGATTAAAGAAATCACTACATGACATCTTAGTATTAAACTTGGAAATCTGAAGCACAATATGTACTGTAGCAACACAGACATCCCTGCTCCCCATTGTCAGCTCAGATAACAGGGCAATTTTTATTTGTTTTCTCAACCTTTGGCTCGGTTGCTGCAGAAACCTGAGTCTTTTATGCGGAGGAAGACGTAATAATTACCCAACAACTCCTCTGAGACGCTGGGTCACGGCTGCTTCAGTCCACTCCGCTCTGCCAGTCCACGTATTGGGTTGCTAATGGCTTTTACCCGCTGATGTACGAGACGATGGGAACGGTCATCTATGGAGGGCTGAGACATTAATATTTACTAGCCTTGAGGGGGTCAAGGCAGAATGGATCAGGCCATCTTCAATAAAACATGCCACCACCAAAGCGACCACTCCCTCACGCTCTCTCTCCAGCTCTGTCATACCCACAACTAGATTTCTTGTCGGAGTGCGTTTTATTAATCTTTGAACTGGTTTTGTGCTTGTCATCTGTGTAAAACGAGCGCAGCGGTCATGGCAGTTTAATGGGAATGGTGTAATCCACTTTATCCCAGGGTACAGGGGATAAATCAATGGACTATAAAGTTCTGGTTTGGTTACTTTGTGAGCTGAAACATGACTGTAAAAAATGATCAGTGTGGTGTCTGGGGGTGTAAAAGCTTTTAGGGAGAATACCTGTGCAGTATATCAAACTTTTATAATGCAGGCTTTTAGACATTACATGGAAGGGTTAAAAGGCAGTGAGCTCCTGGATTTGCAGATGTACTTGGCACCAGACGGATAAAAGTGCTCAACATTATCCAAATGTAATGTACCGGGACTTCTGGTAGAGCAGGTCATGGAGGCATTAACATCGATTTCTACTGGAGAAGATGTTGGCGGATCAGGTGTAATGTAACGGAACAGTATCTGGCCTAGAGAGAGGCTGACCCACACACAGAAGATACACATGGATGTAGACCAGTACCTGTGATGTCACCTGTAGGTTTTCTGAAGGGCCGTTTTGATCATTTTCCCCAATCACTGGAGGTCATGAATCCTAACCTGGGCGAAGCGCCTCAAGGCTACATTAGCCTCTACTCGCATAATACACCTGAATCTCCGACTGAACTGTTTGCAGCCAAGTTGCATTGTGGGTAATGTAGGCGCACAATGCAAGGAAGAAGAATGCGTGGAATGAAAATGCTGATATCTTCTGCTGCTGCAATGATTTTGATCCGACAATGTCATAAGAGTGCAATGCCAAATTAGAGGAGTATTCTTTGAAGCTAAACATTAGGTGTGCCTCAACACCTGAAAGGCACAGTGACGGTGCCGTTTGTGCCAGAGGGGTGTTTTTTTTCCCACCCAATTTGAAACCAGCACATGACGCATGCTGACGACCCCTCCTGTGTCTTCACTCTGCCTGGCCTGCTTGTGTTTTCTCCTCCCCTTACAGGAAGCGGGCTGGCAGAGTGCAGATCGTTAGTGAGCCAGCTCACCTGGGCTGATGAGCTGGCAAGCCTCCGGAGCTGGCCAGTTCAGTCCAGTACATCAAGTTGCTTTGTTTTGTGTTTTCCTTAAGCAACGTCTTCATACACTAGTGTTCACTCACCCCGCCGCTCACATACTGATGTTACAAATTGTTCATATCTTATGGATTTGTTTGGTAAATAACTTTTAAGGATCAGCCTTCTGTGTGCTCTCCTTCCTTTGTCTGAACCATGAGCTACTTCGTGACACTTGCCATGGCTGAATCCAAATGAAAAATTTGTACTGTCTTTGCCAACACTCACAAGTAGTTTGAAAATGAAATAAAAGTTGATTGATAGTTGCATAAATGTATGATGTATCCTACCTAACAGACTGCTGTTACTGAGTTTTCATAGGATTCAATACAGTTGGAGATATTTGAAGCCAGCATCTAGTGGCCATCAATGGAACTGCATCTTTTGACTATAAAATACTAACCCCTGTTCCTGCAGGACAGTCAGCATTTTACCAAAATAAAGCTAAAGACAGCTTTGGAGCTTTGAAGAGTGTGATTCTGCAACATGGGTGGCTCCTGGCCACACCCTTGGATTTGATCAGTTGGCTGACTCAGGTGTATGAGAGCCACCACACGGTGAACAGGTGGAAGCACAGATAGTAGATGGATGGTACTACTTCAAGGCATTTGGAAATGGCAGTCGTCGCTTGGTGCAAATCAGATGTTAACATCAAGACAGTGATGGTTGGCTGGTTGCATAATTAGCTAAAGCTGATGTCAAAACAGTCAGACGTATCTGTGATGAAATGATCAGTTCCCAAAAACAGTGTAAAATTGCACATTTCTGATGAATTGTGTTGAAATGGAAGCTGCACACGAAGAATCATTATCAACTATTCACAGATGTTGTTAACCAGCAGCTGATGACCTCCAGAGTAACTGCTTAAGGCTCCATTACATTACCTGAGGGACTACTACTACTTCTACAACTGTTCAGCTACACACACGGTCAGGTTTGGTTTGTGTTTTTCTCTTTTTGTTCTCGTTTAGTCTTTGACGCCACAATAAACTGTTGCGTCTGCTTTGAAAACACGACAAAAGCTCAGAGATGAAAAGAGAGACCAGCCGTCAGGAGGTAGAGAAAAGGAGATAGCTTTACTATAAAGAAGGCGTCGCTAGCAGAAGTTGCAACATCTCATCATACACGCATACATGGTGAATATATTTATGCCATTTTCTGTTGAGTATGTACCTTACAAAAGCTGTTATTTTGCGTGTCGAAGCAAGACTTTGACAAGCTGCTCTGATACACATGTTAAAAACAAGGAGATGCTAATATGAGATAATTCATAAAAAAGCCAAACAGCATGTGATCAATTATTAAAAAAATCCAGTCGCAAATCTCGTATGTGCACCAGTAAAATTCTAGACTCTGCAGCATTTTGAAATGAAGAAAAACACAAAGCTGTAAAACTGCACATTGACATTTTCTTTTCCCCCATGAAAGATGAGCTGAGGCGATGCGGACAGAAAAAAGAAACGCTCGGATCCGTGCGCACCTCAGATCAACGTGCACAAACAAAAGGACAAGAAAAAAAGCACTGTGTATCAGCAAATATGCACAATTCTCTTTTCTTTGTTATGTAGCCAGTTTACAATATTTCCCCACCGTGATCCACTCGGGGGGTGGGAAGAGAACGGCCATGTGGGAAGAGGGGGGTGCAGGTTTCCAGGCCAGATCTCGAAGAAAAGGCATCCAACGAGTTCAGTGAGAAAGTTCGGACCTACGTCCCAACCCAATGTTTGATCTCTCAGTGCTTTTTTTGTCCTGCTTTCTTCTATTTCAGCACTGGTCTCCCGTTTTTGTCAAGATGTCTGTGCTCAGTGCTCAAACTAACAACCCCCTGTGGTCACACCAAGGTTAAAGTGAACATACTGTAAAACAATGGCATCAGAGAAAACACCCAACTGATTAAAACTCAGAGGATATTGCTTTGAGTTTCTGCAGACAAAACACAACATGGGTTTTTGGAAGAGGAAATTAGTGACGGAGAGATTGTGTTTTTGGAAAATCCAACACTCTTTGTTTTGAAAGGGGTGAGAAATACCAGGCCAGAACCGTTTTCAAAATGGCCGCCTGTCACCAGGACACATGCTGTGTTCGATTTTAGGGGCCTCCTCCTTCGAAGTCTGCAGATTGAAAATGTCATCATGGATCGACAAGGTCAGTCCTGATTCAAAGGCTCCTCCAAATGAGCCAAGAATTGCAGCCTTCTTTTGCCCAAATTTGGTCAACTGATTGTGGGTCACGTTTAATTGTGCATTTAGGCGATCCTTGTCAACTTGTAATTAAATCAGATAGAGGATTACTAATGCAAAGTCACTGCAGGATGTAAATAATGACTGTTGGGAATAAACTAAAATGTTGTTAATCACAGGGTGTTACAAATCAGTTCTATGAATATATTTGCCTTTTTACCTGCTTCACTGTCTGTCAGTTGTCCATGTATTAAAGTGAGTTTATCACTGGTATTTACTACTTCTAACCCTAACCCCACTAACTGAAGGGAATGTAACATGTAGCCATTGTCTCATGTTCTGTTTTTGTTTCCACTGTTCTCCGCCTGCTTTGGGGATGAGTTTTTGGAACTAAATTTGGGTACTGCTCAGGAGGTGATACCAAATGCAAGTGCCAGGTATTTTCAGGGGTTGCTGGCAGTGCTGTCCATTGTGATAGGTGACGCAGATGTGTTGTCACATCACAACAAGGATGACTACAACAAACACAATGTCTTGGACATTGGAGATACAACACACAGCCAAACAGGGAAAAAAGATTCAGCTAAATTACAGAAAAATGAAGCGCACGGTTGAGTAAATAGAAAAACTACCAACTGGTCTGATGCACTGGATGCCGTTTTGGGCCACCAACTGGGACCAATCTGGGTTCATGAAAACTTCACTCACCTAACAAAGAGTGTAAAAATTAGATAGTTGGCCCTGCAGTGAAAAGGCAGGGAAAAACCTTGTACCAAAGCTTCACAAGGTTCTTAAAAGTTCAGGTTAAGGTCCTGCAGGGTAACTTCCTGGTGGTAATCTTGAAAATGTGGATTTTTCAAGTTGACTACGAAGGCCTGAATGCAGCATTAATGGTCAGAATGGCCCAAAATGGACATGCATGTGGACAGTGGACATGCACACACTTCTATTTACATGACATTGGGCGTCTGCATTGGCGTGTGAAGTTGGTGCGTATGGGCCGAATAAATTTTAGGCTGCACACCGACTCTCACAGCCATGGGCAGATGACTTAATGGACGTCACGTGGACCCTCACGGTTACACAGACATGGAAAGAATAATCCGAGCTTAAGTTTCGGTCTGCGTGAGACTTGACAGGAGGAGCAGACTCAGCCTTCGGTCCTCTGAGGTGACCCCTGAAATGGGACTTTCTATGCATCAGTAGGCATGTCAGGTGGAAGGCATTATGGAAAGAAGGAGTCTATGCACTCTCAGAGAGATGACAAATATATGACAGTTTAAAGGAGGGGAGTTTGTTCCAATACCTCAGCAAATGTATGTTTTTTAGGCCTACTAGCAGCTTGTGTGCGACAATGCTACAAACGGTATATTGCTGGAGCACTTACATCTTATTTACATCATAGAGAATCTAACGTATTCCTCTTTCACAATATAGAATCCAAACCATCATCAAACAAGTGACTGATAGACTCGCCACAGTCAGTACCATATATCACAATGTCAAAGCAAAGGGCAACATAGAGTGAGGGATGATTCTTGTTACTTTTTCAGAGTGCAAATGTTAGTCAAAGCTACATTACAAAGGTGCATGACAGACTAAAGATGCACCTGTCGCATTTGCATGGTGGATACAGATTTGTGACTTTTTGTTTCCTTTTCGGATAAAGCATTTTTCTGGGGAAATCGACTTTTAAATATTTACAAGGATAAGAGATTTTTTCAGGACCTACATGTACAGAATATATGTGAAATAAATAATAAGCAACAATATTAATTTTCTGTGTGGTGGAAAAGTTATGTTACATAAATCTGAATAACAACACAGAGTAACGGTAATACAACATGAGTAAGCGAAGAGCAGCACAATGAACAGATAACCATGACCTTTTTCATGTACGGTGACAGGTATTCTTTTGTTTTTGTGTTGTTTACAGCAGAAAAGCCAGCTGCTACAAAAATATCTTGAACATACTGTTGTGTTTAACTCCTCTCGTGATGACCAATAACATATTCTGGAGATATCTTTAGTTTGGCTATTTCTGGTGTGAAACAACAAAATAAGTTGGTTAAAAATGTGATAATAACAATGATTAAATTAAGGACTAATATATTAATACTATCCACATAAGGTAATAAGTAGAAATATAAAATAAATATTTGAAATACAAATGTGAACTCCAGTCGCTAACTGCAGTAAAGATCTATTTGATTTAGCATTGGCGGGTTTAATAGTGCTGTTAGTAGCAGGTAACTACAGTACTAAAATTGAAATTATGTGGTGAAAACAATGAGCACTCAGTGAACATTTAGTATAAAATAAAGAAACCCAAGTAAGTCGTTGACTGTCAGTCCATCAGTCTGCTGACCGAAAGACTACATGACAAATATGGTTGTAGGACAAGTGAAATACTGAGTGTACATACTTCTAAAAACTTGTTCTGTTATTCAAACAGTTTCCCTTTTTCTTTCTTCCTCTGCAAAAACTTAAAAGTAAACTGATACGTTTCATTTCAAAGGTGGCTGTGAATTTAATGTATATATTTTCATGCTGTAAATGTTGTAATTTAATTCAAGTACTCTACGCGGCCCTAACGCTGTCTTTTTTCATCAGTCACGATTAACAAATCGAGTTTATAAAAACTAGAGGGAAGGAAAGAGGCGTAGATCCCTCTGAAAAGGTGAGTTCAGACTAAACATGGGGAAAATTTTAAAGGCGGTGCGATTGCATATAAAGTCAATGCAAAGACATGAGAGGACACAAACTTATGAACTGAGCCAAAGACGTGTCCGTGTGGAGCTGAAAATGTTTCAGCTTGAACAAAACATTTGCGCCCACTCCGAAGCTTCATGACTCCAATTCACGAACATACGGAGACAAGGAGAGAGGTCTGGAGGAAAGTAAAGTAACAGAACGAACTGGAGGTTGGTGCACATGTTAATAGCTGGCTGACAGCTAACATCTGTACAATGGCTGTTTATGGTGAATAAACACAGACTGCAAAAACAATCTAGTGGTGAAATTTGTGCGAATAATGCGAGGCAAAAATTTTGTCTGAACACACCTTAAGGATCTCAGCCTCTCATGCTGCATTCATGTCCAACAGGAGAGAACGTAGATGTCCAACTTGAAAACATTCTACACCTTACAGGAGCTAAAAACTAATTGGGAAATTTGGGGTTGGGACCCCAAACTTCCAGAGTTCTGGTGTCACAGTGGAGAAAATACAAGTAGGTAAGTTGTGGAGGAATATATCCATTTTTTAAAACCCATTTTCCATCATAATAAATCATTATGTGATCACCATGTTGGATTGACATTGCAATGTTTGGTATAAAACATACTTTTAAAACTACCACTCACTTATTCATGTGTGTAACAAATGAGAAACCAAAGTCAACAGAAAAACAGAGTCACAGAAGCTTCACAGCTCCAAAGAAGTTGTTCCCATGTGACATGAATGCAGCATTAGCCTGCATGCTAAAGGGAATTCACTGGGCTGTGGTGGACTGTAATGGTGTTTCTCAAGCAAAACTAACTTTCCTCTCTGTTGCCTTCCCATTTCTCTTGCACTAAGTTACTACCATGCTCCAAAATAATATTCATCATCTTTTAAACAATGGGATTCATTAACAACATACTGTAGCAGAGCTTGCTGCTTGTGGCAGAAATAGCTTTTCTTGTGGCGGCCATTTTGAACATCTGCACTACAACATTGGATTAGAGATAAGAAAAACACGTCTACCACATCGTACAAGGCAAAGTGAATTAAAGCATGTGATTTAGCCTGCAAGTGGTAAAAAAAGAAACCCAAAATGTGTACTTTTACTAACCCGATTAAACCCAAAATGGTATGAATGAGGTGATAGTGCATAGTTTTGCAGGGCACTAAAATGTGTGCCAGAACTGTATACAGCACTCATTAAGATTCAATGACTCGTCTATCAGCTGTGGAAAAACTAAAATCTTTCATTGCGTAAATATCAATATGATAAACATATCTGCCGGCATCCTGTTGAGTTTGATGGTTAGAAGCTGATATGTTACAGGACGGGGCCAGTGTGTGTAAGGGACCTCTTGTGTGTACTTTACTGGGATGCTACACAGAGGTATAAGGGGGCGTATCAGGAAGGAGGGCGCGGACACTGAAAATGTTCGGAGCAGAATCGAACCAAAGAAAACTCTCTAAAGAACGCTTGTTGATGCCTCCAAGTGCTGAGAGCTGCCCCGAAGGCACACTTCAAGTCTGTGTGGGTAAAGGGCAGGCAGAGTGCAGAGGAGAACGAGCACTGTCCACTTTGTCCAAATGTCACCTCCAAGGGGCCAATTTCTTAGAGCTGGAAACATAAAATAAAGGCTTGTGGTCTAATTCCACTCCCGTGTTCCCCTGTTACTTTATATGCAGAGGAAAGCCTACACAGTCTCCAGACAGGCCCTGCTGCATTTATTCTGTGTTTAATGTGTTTCATATATTAATATATTCATATGTGTGTGTGTGTGTTTGTGTCTGGTGTGTGGTGTTTTTGTGGTTTGTCGTAACACCCTCAAATCAGAGGGTGCCACAGAGTCCCCCCGTGTGCTGCTACGGCGCTACGCCAGCGAGTAGATGGCGTTTACAGGCGAGGTGGCCTCAGAGCTCTCGTTGCCCTCCGTTTCGTCCTTGTCCTTCTTCACCGTGTACTGGCCAATGAAAGAGCCGTCCTCGTTGAACTGGCCATCGCCGCCTTCGCCGTAGTCCACCAGACTGTCATCGCTTTCCTTCACATTGCCGTCCAGCGACGTCTGGCTGCCCTGCAGAGGCTTGTTGTCCTCATCGCTGCTGCGAAGGTAAACGAAGAGGAGAGTTAAAGGTTAAAATGGGAGCAGGACGTTGGCGCGCAGTGTCGGCAGGAGTTCGGGCCCCTGTCGTCCCCATGGGCTCGCGTTAAAAGGGGAAAGTGAAAGGTTATGGGGATTGCAGGTAAAGAAATGATGTTTATTCCATATTCAGCTTTTCTATCGGCAACTCTTGGTGAAGTGACTGAATGTTTAAGTCACTCAGGCCTTGTCAGACTAGAATTTCTATTTTTATGATTCATTTCTTTTCCATATTTTCCTTAAAGGACAGGTTTGAATATTTCCAATTCTATATTAATATAATACTCACATGTTATATGTTGTTTGTTATAGATTATAGATATAGTTATAGATCTCTGTATTCATTCCTCCAAACCATACTGGCCATGAAGCAATTCCTTTGTAGAGTGACTACACTGCAAGTTATGAGGACAAAATCCACAGTCCTTGTTCTATGAAAAGATCCATCAAGTTCAGCCAAAGCTAATATGAGGCTTCAGCAATCTGGGTTAGCCAAATCAAGTGGATATCTTCTTCCTGTTAGTTGTGTGTCAGTTTATTGCTGTTCTTTTGTCCCAGCAACAAACATAAATGTAATTAGCAGGATATATCCCTCCACAGCAAGGAAACAGTGTCTGTGGGAACATTTCATACTAAAAAGAATTTTGGAAGATACCCACTCGATTCAGCTGAAGCTTATAATTTCCTGAGTATTTCATTTTATTATTCATTTATTTCATTTTATTTTGTGACTCATATTAGAGGTTTTGGTTTTACCTAATTATACTTATAACACAGAAGACCGGAGCTGATAGGAAATCTCCCTTTCAAAATGAAAATAACAAATTTGGCTTCTTTTCTGATGATTGGGCGGGTTCTTGGCTCTGATGCCCTGATTGGTCTACTTTTTGTCTGTCTAATCTGGCAACACTGATTGCAAACTTGCACAGTTTGAACAAAACCACGTGTGCATCCGCTGGCTGTTTTGGAATATATCTGGCCCTCAGATATGAGACTGCTGAATACTCATATTAACTTCAGCTGAACTTCAGAAGCCATTTTTGCATGGATCAAGGAGAGACTTTGTCCTACATCTCTTACAGTACAGTCAAGTGTCAGTACAGACAGACATGGCCAGTACAGACAAAAGAAATGATTACAACTCTCTCGACATACAGTATATATGGCATGTGAGTATTGTAAGATAGACATGAGAAAAGTCACACCTATCCTTTAAAAACAAAGCTGCATTTGCATTTTATACCAAAGATGCTTGTTGATCTACAATTAAAAGTCTATTTTGCAGAACACTACACAGTATTCGCCTCTACGTTTTTAAAGAAACCCTGTCTCCTGAAAATTATGTTCATACAAAACTAATTTGCGCTAATATGTTTTATAGGAAATGTAATTCTGCCCATATTAAGTTCTCAGCATAACATTGAATGTATCTGCAAACTGTTTACTGCCAATACAAAAAGTTTATACGGGATTAATCTGCAAAGCGGTCACTGTCAACATATTTCCTTTATCTTAGTTTTTCCCCAGCCTTAACCAAACCCTAAAACTAACATGCAGGACATAGGACACAAACTCCGAACTTGACTTCTGTACAGTATAAGAACGTCACACTTCCCGGACTGGAAAAAACGTATGCCAGTGAAAACATTCCAGGCAGCAATTACATTTCCTCCTAAACGTATTTGGCAAAGCAAGTAAGTAAACATCCAGTATTTTGTAGGAGACAGGGGTGATTAAAAGATAAAATACTTAAATACTGTCCTTAAAATTCGAATAAGACATTTGCATACACATGCTAACTGGTGGCCATATTCTGACATGAGATCTAAGCATGAAAACTCCATTGCACCTCATTTATGGAGCTGTGCTTGATCTCAGTTCAGAGCATGGCTGCATGTCTCCTAGCTCTGTTTTTAGGGGGAAGAGAACTTCATGCACAGGGAGAAAGAGTTACAGACTAGCATTAGCTTTCTTGTCTCAGATCAAGCCAGTAGCATAACAGCAGGAAATGCATTTGAAGGGTGCAAAAGTGAAATATTTACTGTGGGATTTCTCTTCTCTGCTCGTGTCTGTGCAATGCATTTCAAACATCATGTATTCAGATTCCCAAGGAGAGGACAGAATGTACACTGTATCTTCTCAGAATCATCATGCTCCATGCTGAAACACTTCGGGAACCACACGTCACATTTAAGATACCATACATGTTGATAATCAAGAGTATAAATGGGCCGCGGCAGGCGCAGCACAATCACAGTCTGATACAATTCAAATCCAGCAAATTCGACTCTGATTGAGCCCAAAATCCAGTATTTATCCATCCATGAGAAAAACTTTCAGAGTAGAGCAAGAGACAGCGTGAGAAGCAGAGACGGTGAAACAATGGATGCTTTCAGAACACAGGCTAACATGTAACAAGGCGAAGAGATGAAAAGATGCTGCACATAAGATGGAGAGTGGGAGTTGAGAATATGTGTGGGAAGTGTTGGATAAATGCGAGGTAAAGGTTGTTATCTTTTTATCAATTATAATGCCACCAGAGAGAGGGAATCGTTAGTGAAAGAAGTTTAAGACTATACATTGCAGTCTGTACGTGTGAGGACAGCGACACATTTTCCATTGTGTTGGCACCAGCACACTGGATTTGAAATTAACCCAGTTCACCCAAATGACAAAAGCATGCTGTATTTTTCCATGGTTACGGCTATGGTTAGATCCCACCAGAAGTGGGATAGTTTTGGTTTTACGTGCACTAGTTTTGAGATATTCATCTCTGAGATTATTGCCTCAACCCCAAATCAATGGAGGTGAATGGAAGTTAAGTCAAAGATGGTTTCTTTAAACCTATGACTACGATCTTTCCCGAACATTATCCAAGTGGGTTTTGTTGTGCAAACCTAAACAAACCTTAATCATAGAGCTGGTCATCCAGAAAATGCTCAAATTAATCTTCTTTTGATTAACAATTCTGTCCTGCTGATAGGTTTACTAGATTGGAAAATGTTTATATGATCATAGTTTTTGTTTCATTCTAAATCCAATGTGCTACAGGGCCAATACAGCAAAAATGTGTCACTGTCTACACAGACTGCAGCGTATATATGTAGTTGTAAAGAAAGAAAAGTATTGTTCTTAAAAGTGGCCAGAAGGCCTGTAAGTTGTGGATTCAAGTTTGAATGTCCCCATAACTCAATACATCAGATGCAGCGTACAGTAAGGTGAGCAGCACAGCAGCTGGCAGATAGAAAGTGGATCTGTGGTTCGATGTCCTTTTGAGTGTGCCAGGAGTAAATCAGAAGGACATCTCTCTATGCACCAGTGGCACTGAAACGCTTCAAGATTAAATCTCTAACAGCTAATTAAATAAATCTGGCCAAGAGGCAGAGCCTTTTTCAAACTGCCTGCCCTGGTCGCATTTGCCAAGCTTGCTTTCATTTGTTGACCGTACTGCACCAGCAACTTCAGTGAGCCGGGGGTGCTTTTAGAGGGAGCCTTTTATTTCAGTGACTTCAAAATGTCTTCAGAATGAAAGACGGCAGAGTCGAGAATGATTCAATTATCTGATTAGGTGATTTTTTGAGTAGAAGAGCAAAGGTGGGGGAAGTAACTTGGAAAATGAGAGTGAGTTTCAGATAACCTTCCTTGCATGACAAAACGTAAACTCGCCCATCTGCAGCATTCACGAAATCTCACGACAATAACACGAATTAACATGACTATAGAGTCAGGA
Source organism: Oplegnathus fasciatus (assembly GCA_003416845.1). NCBI lineage: Eukaryota > Metazoa > Chordata > Actinopteri > Centrarchiformes > Oplegnathidae > Oplegnathus > Oplegnathus fasciatus. Next base: position 867,980 of record NTHP01000057.1, read on the forward strand.
AGTCAACTCTCTGTGTTTTGTTTTGTTTTTTTTACTTCAGCTTCACTTGAAAGATTTGTACTGGGAACATTGTACGAGTTTGTTATTCTCCGAGATTGGATTAACCATGCTTTGAAACGTTTGATGGATAAAATTCATTAGATGTTAACAAATTGGATTGGCTCTAACAGACTAATCAATTAAAATGCACTGCAAATGAGCAACAGAAATTATATTACTTTCTTAGAGCAGGATTAAGAGGAAGAGGACTCAGGTGGTGATACAGGAGATTCTTCTCCTTTCATACCTTTCAAGAGACCTTTGGACCAATGAGGAAAATAAATCCCAAAAGAGACAGAGGACACAGACACAAAGTGGGGTGGGTAGAACAGAAAGACAGTCATGAGACAGATGGATAACCAGACATGCTAAATAAACAGATATTGAAAAGGAGGTTCCTACAGTGTTGGTGTAGGGAGATGAGGAACATTAACATTTATATATCTTTGCTAAGGGTGAAGGTAAATACATTTAAATCATCACAGAGTAAAAGTTTGAGTTTTGAATAACATAAATGATAGTTGTTTTTCATTACTGTCCATATGAGAAAAGGGCAGCATAGCATGTTTCAGGACCATCTAATTCCAGCTTGTTACCACTTGGGTCTTGTTTTGTAGTTTTGGCCATCATTTTCATTAGTTATAATAACACTTAAGTCACCAATTGCTTAGATATGGAAACACAGGGACTTCACTAAAATAAAATTTGACAGGGCAAACAGACAGATTCTAACAACCCAGTATCCTAATTACTGCTCATTGGACAATTCCACACCTCAAGATTTACGTTGTCCAATCATACAAAATCAACATTCTTGTCAATAGGGCTGGGTTGTAAACAAGCCAATAGTTTATCCAGATTATCTAAACCACTGCAGTGGAGGTCAAACTGAAAGTGAGCTCATCTGAAATGTCACTTATAATCCTTCATTACAAAGAAAAACTGTGTGTGCACAACTTCAGTAAGTGCGGCAGGTCCGAGTTGAAGCAGGAGCTGGGTATGTAAAATGTGACAGATGTTTAACATGGACATTTTGGGTAATAATTTTACTATTCACCTTTCTTTTCTCTTTCAAATTAATTTGTCTGACCTGGAGCTGTGTTTACAACTTGTATGGTGGTCAGAGTGCTTGTGTTTCTTGACTCGTCTGACTTTTTTTAGGCGATGTTGCCGCATTCCCAGATCTCAGCAATTAACTTGGTTTGCACAATGCTGATGGCCAACTACAAAAATAAAGACCCATGCTGTAATAAATTGGATTTATCCTTTAACAACTACACTATAAAATCCCATGTGTTTTTCATGCGGGACGACAGATAAAACTGAGTTAATGATGTTTAATTCTTGTCCTGCACACTAAAACTACTTAAGATCCTCTGAAAGAAGACAGAATTCAAAACAAGATGGAGAAAACAGGAGAAGCTATGCACAGAAACATTATGTCAAATTCCTGAATTTTCTACTTTCAAGATTTAGGGATCCAAGGTCATAACTTTTTTTTTGGGTTGGTTTGTCCTCCAAATGCTCTCCAGTTGTTTGTTGCCTAAATCAGTTCCTTAAGGGTGTCAAATTGTGCCAAACATAGATTGTCCTGCCCCCCTGCCCTCACTACAACCCAAATTGATTTCCCTTGCCATCTCTCGCCCCATGCACCTGGTGGCGGATGCTTTTTAAATGTCAGCCGGCGGAAGAAAAACAATGCAATTAACCTCCAGAAGGGTGAAAAACATGTTAGTGCCTTAGCTGGGACAAAAAAGGTGCAAGACCTCCCATACTTTTCACTCGGGCTGCTTTCTGGGATCACTACGTCTCTTTGTACTGCTGGAACAGCTGATCCGTGAAGAGCCTGATGTGGTTATGGGGACGGATACTTCTTTGCTCTTTTATTTACTGGATGAAGTTCGAGACAAGGTCTTTGGGTATTGACTGCAACATATGTAACTCAGAGTAACAGAAAGGCACAGGCAACACTGCGCAACGTTACATTAAAATCAATGGAGTTGTGTAATTACTGCTCCAATATTGAGCTTAATAAAAAGCAGCTTTGAGCCACACAAATCCTGAACCAAGGCTGTGATTAACCAGAGGCATTTTATATTTAGTTCTGAACCTTTACACAGCCCTGAACAGCTGCTCTGTGGTGTTCTGGGAAATGCATCTTACCTGGAATATGATTTCCCTTCACCTTGGCCTACTGTGAATTACTGTGTAATTATGTTATTTTCTAAGTATGCAATTTAAAAACAGAATATTTATCACCAGGGTGATGGAGGATATTTTGGGATGAATCTGTTATTATAGAGTATGTCTCAGTTTTGAGTTTAAAATGTTAAAAGCCCGTTAAAAGGTTTGCACAGTCCTGACAAAGTTAGCTACATTCAAAAGATCGATGGATCGATTTATTGTGAGCCTTAAGGTGTTAAATGCTTGTGGTCTTTTCTGTTGTCTTGTGTGTTTATTGTGATAATTCACTTTAAAGAAAGTCTTTTGGGGGACCAGTTGCAATAAATATACATATTTACGAATGCATGGATCTGTCCTGTACTGTATTTCTGTGTGTGTCTCTTGGATGTCATGTGACCATCGTGGAACTAGAATGCTCCGGAGCCAGGGTGTCCTGGTCTTGGTTTTGAATGAACAGATCTGAATATTAGGTTGCTGACATGGAGATAGTTTGGTTGATTATTGGACCGACAGTTTGACACCCATAAAGAACTAAAGCCTGGCACTGCATTCTGTCCATCTCTGTACTCATCATATTTAATCACTATGGTGTCAGCTACTTCCTATGATGTCTCCAATGTCTATGACATTGTTCAAATAGTGCTTTCAAATCTAGTGCAGGCCAGTTGGACTGATATTGCCGACATCATGAATGAAAACTGTGCACTCTTTGCAGACTGACCAAAGAGCCAGCAATGCGTTAATCAGGCAGATTGTCTTGTTTGGTCTCCCCAAATAAGCTACACCTTATCCACCCCTGCACTTTCCAGCTCAGGGGGAGACATCTGCTCCCCCCGACATGCACAGGTAGAGAGAGATGCCGTGCCGAAACCAAAGTACCTGTTCTCGTTTTCGTTTTCGTTTTCGTTCCTGTCAGGGACAGATGACCCATTTCAGCGTGAGGGAAAGAGAGGGACGAGACGTGAGGAAACAGGGGAGACAGCAAGAGAGAGGAAGAGTAGAGAGAGAAAGAGGAAGGAAGGAGGACAAGCTCCACATGATACATGCATGTAAATCTTTGCATGCACACAAACACAAACACACACACAAAGAGCTGAGTGGACACCAGGGATGGAGTCTGGGTCAGAGTAAGAGTAAAGCAATGACCTTTACTGTAAGAAAGGGGTTGGGTATTAATGTTAGACTCATTATTGATAAAAAAAAAAAAAACAGGATCTCACACACTGGAGACGGATTAATCACACACCTCAGCACAGCACCACTCAGGTGATAATAAATGCTGATCGCACCTCCTTTGCACATTCACATAGAGCCATCTTTTGAATTTTAATGCCAACAGATGCACTGCTGTGTCAACCAAAGACTTTACTTTCAGCAAAGGCATTTTACACCAAAGCAGAGCTACATAATAATAAGATACAGTATATGTATGCACATTCTCTAGTGCTTTACACCTTATGACATTGACAGTCTGAATACTAGAAAAGATCCTTGCTGTTGTGTGTATTGATATGTAGGTATTTATACTGCTGTCTTTTCATCCAAGGTCGACGATAAGATTCGGAGGCTTTTTCTCATTCTAGAGTGTCTGCAATTACAGGTAAAAGTTTTAGCACCACTCTCACGCAGTGAGTTAGAACACGTATATCTCAGATTAAGAAAGCAGGTTAAATGAATTAATAAACATGTTTTTAAGTGGATAGATACAGAAAAAGACAGACTCCTTCTTCATAAAGAAGAATGAAGCCACAGAGATCAGTGGGACCTGGAAGGAGCAAAAGACACATCACTTACCAACACATACTGTACAGACACATTGTACAGCATATACAGTACATCCTCACATACACCACTGTATAACATGGCCTACGATATATGTGTTCAATTATTCGTATAAAAGTCCACAACAAAGTATGTGCCTACTTCACATGAGGCAAGGTTTAAGAACTTGTGTCCAGATTTACAAAGGTGGTGTTCAGATGGCGGTTTGAACATTGGATAGCTGGACGGCACTGTGCCTCCGTCGCTTGAGCTAGAAAGTCCACACTAATACTGATGAATATTAAAACACTATTCAAGTGTCAAACATAGTTCTGTCCACACTCACATTTTCACACAGTTTTTTAAAAGATGCACGTCCACTGAAATGCCAGAAGAACAGGAAACAGGTTCTTCCTTCTCTTTGAGTTGGCAAACAACACAACTGTGTTGGAATTGTAGTTAAGATGTTGGATAACGTTGGCTAGATAGACTATTCTGACATATACGACTTAACAGGTTATATCTGTCTTCAACTTTCTCTGTCTCACAATCCAGGTGTTATCATATATTCTTGTTTCTGTTGTCAGACCACTCTACTGGTATAATATAGTAAGCTGACCGGATTCATTAATGCTACTGGCTAACTAAGGCTAACAGTAATTCTTGGGCAGCTGCGTTAAGATATTTATGTTTAGTTATCGTACAACATTATCTGAAAGTGTGTCAGTGCCAACACGTGACATTTTCAAATTGTATCTAAAGAGCCTTTTTGAAAAGCTTCATTCTGAAGAAGAAAACGGAAGCTTGGAGAGAAAAAGATGTGCTTTCAAATGTACCCGCATTCACCAACATGATTCATTATCAATTGTACGCACACCTGTAGGACCAATCGATCAAGGCCGGCACCTCTGTGCCCTAAAAGTCCTTCATAATTGAAGCGTTGACTCATCTGATTTGAATTTCAAAGATGAAAACCCTCCCCTGTGCTTGCATGACTTGCTGGTGACAATGCTGCATCTGGCACCAATAATGTCAGGGCTTTCTAAACAGACAAAGTCTTGGAGCAAAGTCTCTCTGCCACCGTCCAAAAGATCTCATATCCGCTACAATAACTAGAGGAAAATGAACACCATCCCAGTTTGAATATTCAAAACAAGGTTTTATTTGTCAATGAGAGCCCTAAGCTTTCCTGCAGCGTCAATAAATAGCAGGTTGTTGTGATTTAGTTGTTTTAAGGATATCATGTTTAAAGGAAGTCTTTCCTGCTCAGTCACATAGTGGATCTTTGCTTGAATGTTAAAGTAAGCCAAACTGTGTAACCTTTAACACATCGTTTTCACTGCACCCCACTACTATCATTTGAACTGACCAAAATGTATTTGTGTTTTTATTTGTCACAATCTGGCAAAAACATGACCTGTACTGCAGCTGTATGTCTTGTATCTAATACCTTCATACAGTAAACAAGATGAGACACGGTAATGCTACTTAGCAGTTATACAACCTCATCCTTTTACCACAAATTCCCTCGACCACTAAAAACTTTCAAATTAACTTGAAATCATCTCAAAGGCCAGTGTTCAAACAAAAGCTAGACACTGGTGTAGGTGTAGGTGGTGCAGATGTAATTCAGACATGTCGGCAGTAATACAGGCTGAGAGCAGTCTGTTTTATTATACTTACTGGTAATCAAAGGATCCCTCTTGGTCTTTCTGATCTACTGGGTCCAAGGGGAGATCTTTTTTCTCACGAACTGAGGAGAGAAGAACAAAAGTTATATTTTCATCATTTTGCTGAGAACTACACTGATGTCATAATTAGACACAGCCATCCACATGTTGAAGGGTTCCTGGAGTTAGTTTTAAAATATAATCCTTCTGTTAGTCCTCGTCTGGTAATTTAGTTGCATATATTTGTCTTCAGCCTGCATTTATCAAACTGTTAACTAACACTGTGTCCCAATTCCATACTAATGCCATATACAGTACATCACATAAACTGATACTATAAAGCAAACTTAAAAAAACCTCAAAAACAAAGAGTGAAATGTGTTTCCATTCATTTATGACTTTTTACTGTTTCTCTGAGCTGCTCCCCCAGTACTTCATATATGCTGTAGTATGCATTTGGAACACAGTGCACGTTTTTAAGAGACATACAAGCCTGTTTTAGTAGCAGTTGTATAACATTGGGTTGGGTTTGTAAGGTGTCAGTGCTTCGGTCAGTACTGAAAACACGTTTTACTCCCAGTTGATGTGTGTGAACTCGTCTCATTAGTCTTTTTCTGTCTGTCACTGTTCTGTTATAATCCTTATTTGACTTTGATTTTGAGTTCATCACTGGGTGTTAGTTCTTCACTTTTACTGCATCACAGTTCAGCACCTACCCAGATATTTTGCGAAACCAGTCACGCAACCACCACCTAGACATTATAGAAACTGCAAAACATTAACAAGACTCTAATTTCTGTTGTTCCAAACCATTCAGTTATCACATACTGTAGATCAGCATCAATGTTGCATGAAGACTGTTTTCATTTTTGTCTGAACAAGGAAAATATACTTTTGTTTTAGAAATGTATAATAGTAATTAAAAGGATAAATCAGTAAATTCAGTGGATTGGATTCACTTTGGGATTTACATTTTATTTTAAACAATTCCATAAATACAGTGGGATGTATTATTCCTGATTACAGTACAGATTATCAATAACAGTTGAATGCAGTATTTATCATACTGTTCAAAAGTTTGGAATCTCCTGCCACAAAAGCTTGATTCAGTACAGTCAGATGGCTGAGAGGACTACTCTATATTTTAGTCCTCTTTACAAATAGATGTTTTTTTGTATCAAGGGGTTGCAAAAAAAAGTCATGTTTTGTACATGAAGAACAAAACACTGTCCAATGGTTCAACCAGACTGACAAATGAAAGGGCAGAAAGAGACAAAGATCCCTCTGAGCGACAGTTAAAGAAGAATATAAGAAATCACCGGTCACTGGTAAAAGAAATTGGAAGCTGAGCATCAAAATCTGTGCAGATTTAAAACAGGAACAGGTTCCTGTTTCAGTGTCAAGTGTAGCTACTAATGCTTCTAACAAGCTGGAATTAACAGGCGTGTTGTTTTAGTGAAACTATCCTTAAAACTTCAAAATAGAAGTAGAAGGTTAGTCGAGGATCAGCACTACTGGAATATCAGCTGAACATACTATGGACTGACAAATCACAGTTTAAACCGGTTCAATCTTAACACTGAGTAGAAAATATTTAGAGCGCAACTGCACTGTTCTGGTTCAATAAAGATCGAGGGTCACTTACGCTTTTCTGGACTGGAAAACAAATTCAAAATCGAAGGTATTTGGGGGAAAAAATGGTTCCAACAATATTCTCCCGTCAGGCAACACTGTGGGGACATCGACTAAATTTTTAATAATTTATTCTTCTTTTGGGGCCCAAACTATTTGAAACATAAATAATACATTTGAAGTCTGAATTATAAAAATAAGGACAGAATAGTCCAGTGGCCATAACATAACCCATTAATATTGTTAAAATATCCAGGAGACTCCTCTGTTTCTTTGTTAAGAAACATTGAGTTTATTATTAAAAGAAAAACTTTTAAAATCTATAGAGGGAAAAATATTTGGGAACCAGTGGCTCCATCCACTTTTGTTATTGATGTTGTTCAAATCCAAGCAAATGCCTGTGAACCTTTGGCAGACGGCTCTGTGGGGCTAACATTGGTCCTCTAACGGGTATAAAAGCTGCAGTGTCTGGCCTTACCTGGGTATTTGCCCCCACGACTCCTCTTGATGAAGCAGACGATGAGGAGGATCAGTATGATGAGGGCGATGGCACACATCAAGCCAATGAACCAGCCTTGAGTGGCTATGTCTACCTGGTCTATGTAGGCTGGAGACACACACAGAACACACACACACACACACACAGTGGGACAGGAGAAGAGAGAGAGAAGAGTGGAAACACAGTGAGTGTTTTTCTGGACCACGATGAGTCGGAGCTAACATATCAGACAGATCTGTTCTCATCCCACAGCGCTCAGCACAAGTCAACAACTCAGAACCAACATCTCATTATTTGCCTCAAAGCTCATATCCAGGTTGATGTTGTACATCCATAACAATAAGGTGTTTGTCTTCTTTCCTATTACACAGTGAGTGAATTTTAATCAGAAAAGCATGCAATGCGGAGGTTTGTGGAGTGAAAATTATTGTTACTTCCAACACCCAGAAGAATTTCAGTAGAACCTGAAGGAACACAAATTATTTGAAATTATAACTGAAATGTTTGGGGTATTAGCACTGATTTTGAACAAATGTTGACAGCAAAAATATTCAATAAAAAATGTACACATTTTAATCAAAACTGGAGGTCCAATGATCAGACAAAGAAAGGTTATCTTTTGTTTAAAAAAATCACTTTCTAAGCTGAGCAGTGTTGTTAATATGCCATAGGAATCAGATGGGAAACTCCCATTTTCCTAATAACCAGCTGGCTAAAGCTGGGTTTTTAGCTAATGTAGCGGTGGCCATAGCTATGTGACAATAATTCCTATTAATGCCCACTTGTATTTTTTACACCTACAGTATAACAATCATCCTACCTGTGTGGAATTAATGTTGTTAAATTTAGGAGGCTAATTGTGCAGTTACTGGTGCATCATTGATTTTGTCTTTTGGTAGTTTATTTAAGAGAAAACTATTGAGCATTCAGAGTGCCACATCTTGAATGTGCATACCCATCGCTGAATCAATTCATCTCAAAGTTTGAATCACATTTTAAGTTCTAGAGAATGTTTTGTTGAACAGGCTTCAACAGAAAATATGAATCTTACTGTTAAGAGTCATATCCCGTTCTCAGTTAAAGTCTCCTAAACCAATAAGCTAATGGAGCTCACTTAGTTACTTGGACGTCTGAGCCTTCAGTTCCAGGTCAAATCCAGTAATGTTACTGCTTGATCTAATTCTCCAGTAGCTCAAAACATCGATTACACTCACCACCCTGTCCCCCCTCGCTGTCTAACCTTGCTCTACACTTACAAAAGCATCACTGTACGCTCTGAAGTGTTGACTTACAGATTGATAAATGCTATAATTTGTTGTGTGCTGACCATTGTTGAACTTCCACGACTAATGAGCAAACTAGCCACGCCTGGTCCGAAAATTAGCAGCATTTGTTGCTGCTTGTTAACGCATCATATCTGACATTAGATGGTGGGGAGCTGGTAGTGGCTAGTGTTTGCATGTTAACGTATGCGGCTTGAGTTAGCCTGCCACCTATTTAACAAGGTAACAAAGCACAAAGCAACAGTTTGTTTTAGGTTAACTGAGAAAGGACAAGAAATACCTGACATATCTACAGTAGCTTATCATTATGTAAAAGGGGAGTGAGCACAGTAAGCTTTGCTTTAGTCCAATGTTACACCTTCTATAAAACTGAGTTTAGCAAGTTAGCATAAAACTTCCCACTGGCCAAGTTGAAAGACGCACAAAGACCTACTTAATCACTATCATTTGAATAAAATTGAATAAAGTTGCAGAATGTAGAGCAGTTATCCATCATAATCAGCAGAGTATACTGTATGTTTCATTATAAAGATCTTAAGCTGCACTACATGGTTTATACTTATATATGCTTATTTATGCTTATACTATGAGCATTTACCTGTCAAAAGAGAACATGTGAGTTGTGTAGAAAGTCACAGAGAGTGTGAATATTCACAGTTCCATTTCACAAAAATACAACGTTTATTTCCACTCATACTTAGATAGTGCTCATAAAGACAATCAAGTTGAAGTTTGATGGCTTCCAAATATAGAGTGGTGAAATGTCTTACCCTGACTGACTTGAGTTTACCTTTGGAAGAACATGCATAGTGTTAAAGAACAAACCATAACAACTCACCCAGCTTTGAGTGAGTTACTGTAGACACTACTACTGACAGACTTGCACCCAGAGTAGCCCACCTGGCTGGAACCCCCTGGTTCCACCTGGCCAGGTGGGGTCTCACCTGCTTTGGTCTTAAAGGTGACAGTTTTGCTGCTGATGCTGTTGAGCTCATGGGAGTAAACCCTCAGATGGTACTTGGCGCCTGCGATCAGATCCGCCACTGTAATGGGGGGCTGTTGTTTCACCGGTACAACTTTCACCGTCTTGTCGCCTTGGAGACACAAGAAAGGGGCCAATCACACTCCAGGGGGTGTGGCCCCCACAGTAACGGCTGTGCTTACTAGCAAAGGTCACGGCATCACAATGCTTTGCAGGGAGACTGTTTTCTCTGAGTGATAGCAGGGTTGCTGAAGTGAATTGAGACTGATAACAATGCAGTGCCCATCCCCGTCATAAAGATTCATGATGAAGTTTAACACTTGGAGCAATTATAACTATGTTGTATACCTATGTATGAGGTGCAGCTCTTTGAAGCTCAGTTCAGCTGACACATTCTGGCTCATTTTCCTCTTTTATAGCTCTGAGACTACATTTTCTCTCAAGGGCATAATTCTCCAGAGAAATCTCATCAAAAACGGGAAGTGAAGGAGAAGAGGGGCACAAGAAGGAGGTGCTCCTTCAGGCAAAACCGCTACATTATGGACATCAAAGTCTCACACAACTAGAATTGAAATTGACCATTACGGAACTTTCTTTGTTCTTGGGTAACATCGGGGTCTAAGGCGGCAAAGCATTGTTTGTCTCAATTATTCACAGGCCCACGCTCATCTCCTTGAGATCGAAACAAAAAACAGCGATGACAACCTGCGTCTTTCTGGCGGAAAGACGTGTCTGTCATGACATGACCGAGCTATGAGCATGACTCTGAGGTTGCAGTGAGAGGAAAAGGCAGCACGAGGTGGTGACATCATGCACCATGCTATCAGCTATTTCACAAGGTTGATGTCATTCAACAGAAGTCATTTCAAAGCCATGCTATTAATACCAGTCTTTAAACCAGCCAAACAAAACGCCCAATGCAGACACAAGAGAAGACATGCCAGTCTTTTTTACACTCAGTCAATGAAGTGCTATGAGAAAGGCCAAGGCTGATGTTTAGTATTACTAGTACAATAAGGTGATTATTGAGACTCCTGAAAATTACATATTTTCCTTCACTTGATCAATCACATATGTTGCTAAATCACTGCTGCATATCAAGCTATTTCCTATATAACACTGGTCTTTGCAGTGACTTACAATCTGCAGTATTTGCTGTAGCTTGTGTGACCAACACAAGTGTGCATACCTGACACTTTTTCACAACATTTTGTGAAAAAAGCAGAAATGTGATTGGTGAAAACGATTCATGTGGCTTCATTCCTCTGTACTGCATGTGTATCCTACTGTGATGCATTTTAAATTCCATTTTAACACGTAGTTTCCATATTTTCTCAAATAAGCTGGTCATTATTAATCTGGGGTTTGGTGATTGTTCAAGAAAAGAAAAACATTTGGCCAAAAAGTAAAAACTTCTGATCTGCAAATATCTTGATATAAGCTGGGAGATAACTAATTTGACAGTCACACCTCCTCATGTTTCACTGCTAGTAGTCTTCACGTTTCAAGAAATCTAGTGCCTCATCATTTCCTGGTGAGCAAATGGATTTCTCTAGATTTATGCACAAGGAGAAAAGGGTAAATTCTTAAATAAAAGCTAGTATTCAAATACTGACAGAGACTCAATTAAAGGCATTGAGAAGGGGTGGAATTACCTGTGCTCTAATAGTCACATGATAAACTCAACATAATGTAGATTTCCACAGCACTAATTCTCTCTTCGCGCTTCGCACTCACTTTCTCTTTTAAGCACAAATACAGTTTTCATTCACTAATTAAGTCCACTCGCCTCTACTTTACCTCTCTTTTGATTGGTGTGAAGCTGCTGTCAGTAAAACTCAACACTGTCTACAGATGTTTAAAATGAAAAGCACCACCAGGAACAGGAGGGATTGTGCCCTTTGAGCTGCTGGAAGGATTTTAATGTGAGATTTATGTGCAGCAAATGTTGAGTTTTTATTTATTATTATTATTTATGATAGCTTGATAAAAAAACAGCAAGTATGGCAGTTGGCATACTGTACCAATGGATTAGCTGTAGAAATGTACTTTATCCTGAATTTATCAAGATAACAGGTAAATGTGGAGGAAGTGTTCAGTTTGCATTACCAGCAAACACTGAGGCGTCTACTAAAATATGTTTAATTTATAAAACAGGGTAAATTATAAATAAAGGCCTGTCTGTAATATTTAGCCTGTTTCAAATAACAGTAGTCTCTGTGGTTGAATAAGTAAATGCTGCACCGTTATAAAATTTCCTGGATTATATTAGGAGCATACTGTATCTCTTGAAATGCAAATCGTGCATTGTGGGAACAAAAAATATGCACAAAAAGATTATGCTCCTCCATCATTGGAGAATGGATATGACCACAAAGTGGTCATGACATTTTTACATGTTGTGTTTATGTGTGAACAGACTGGCTAATGGTAAAGTTTGGAAAAGTCAAACAACTTTGGTTATGCTTCGAATTAAATTTAAGCAGCTTATCCTCTCACTTTTACTGCATAAAGCAAGTGATTTGAAGACATCAACTCATTTCACAACAATTTTATGAGAACAGGTTGGAATCTAAACATGTAGCTGTATATAAATGTACAAATTATAGTACTTATGCCCACACCCTGAAAATTATTCCCATTTTCTTCTCTTATGCCACCAATTCATCATCCTTCACCTAAACCCTCTTCTGACAGACATGCAGAGACTCCTGAGTCACAGTCAGGAAGACAGGGGGAGGATGAATGGATGATGATGGGAGGTGGGGGAGTGTCAGGGGCTCCCTGCCACTCTTCTTTAGAGTCAAAGCTTTCAGATTTGACCTTGGAGAACAGGGGATGGGTGGGAGGGGTGGAGGCCATTAGATCAGTCTCATCATCCCCCTCTCCTCCCTCCCTCTCTCTTTCTGGTCACATTCAGACATCATTAAGAATTAAAGCCACTGCCCAAGTACATGAAAAATACATTCTCCCTTCTTTCCGTCCTTGATCAAAGATCACAGTTGAATTGGTAGAAAGCAATAACAGAGAGCCTATAAGCGCCGGACTATCCCATCTCGACCAGAAAAGGAGGGATGATGTGTTTTATAAAAGCAGGCTTCAAGAGTGCTAAACACACAATCCAAAGTAAAAGCAGATTATGGAAGCGTGGATGACCAAAAACGTGACACATTCAAACAGCAATTCAGAGAAAGCAAACAGAACAGCCCATTCACAGTGCTGGTCCAACAAGAGCCAATCAAAGCCAGGCAGCGTGTTGAAAAGAAACCATTGTGATGGTGCACTGCACAGGAGGTTAGTAGTGACATGATGATGATCAACATTTTCCAACATATAAAGACCAAAGAGAGATAGAAAGAGTGTGAGAGAGAAAGACACACACACAGACTGTGGTATGTTGTACCTTCTGCCTTTGTAACGAATTGTGACGTCAGTCGTTAGGTGCAAATATCACATCCTTAAATAAAAAGGGTGCTAAAAAAACAACAGGCCAACAGAGCAGCAGCTGCAGTCGTCCTCTAGAACGAACCATAGCTAATGGGAGCTACAGAGTTGGTGATGACTCTCTGTGGGTTCATCGCTACAGCTAAAAAACTACATTATACATACTCATTTGACCCACTGTTCATATACAAGAATCAAATGAGAGCTGGTCAAGTCTTAAATCTTAAGAGGTCAAGCCAAAATTGTTGAGTCAACTGGATTCTCATATAGTGTCCAAATAACTGAACACATTTTAGATCTGTTTTGCCTACTCTCTGAAATAATGCCCTTTGTCTGCTCCTACTCTTTGTACTTAGTATCACCTTGTAACGCCAATCGATATCTCACCACTCTGGCCGTTTCAGATCTAGCTTTAGGTTTCTATAGCTTAAGGTGGGCTTGGTCTGGTTTCTTACTGTCCAGTGTGAACTCTAGCACAAACTCGCTGCTGCCGGCCGGGAAGTTGTGTCTCCAGCTGACGTTAGCGTAGTTACTGTTAGGCTCCACCGTCAGATTCCAGATCTCCCGCCCAGGGGCCACTACACAAGGGGGGGTCAGGGGTAAAGGGTTAAAGGTCAGGGGCAAGGGGCAGAGAGGGCACAGTTATAACAACCACACACAGGGCTCCATTTAGACCTATGCATGGTGCTAGCACTAAGGGAGTCTGACAAGAATGATTCTTTTTTATCGGGACTGATCCCGATCATGGTCCGCTCAAAACCAGGGGTAAATGTTCATGGACAGAAAATTCACCCACAAGAAAGTTCCAGAGGATTTTTCAATTCATGAAACACAGTGCTTGCAGTGCTTACTTCTGGTTTAGAGTGGACTCCAATTGCAATTGAACCTAAAAACTGAAGAAAAGGGTGAACTCTGCCAATATCACAATCCTCATTAATCAAAACCCTCATCACTCTAAAGTTTTGAAGGGTACTCTCTCCAAGAACTTTACAGTTTTTAACATCCATTTAATAAAAAAAGTTTGGATTCTCACTTCCTGACCAGGAGGATAGTTGCTGGCTACATCCCAATATTCTGAAGTAATTCCCCACTTTTTGTACAGCAGGTACAGCACAGCTTATTGGAATGCAGCCCTGATGTAGTTTCCTGTTTCGTCAGGTGGGAGAAGGCAATCGTCTTTTGATATCCATGAAGTGACATTCATGGTCAGCTAAAACACTAGACAGTAAAAACCACAATGGGACAACAGCATGTACCCAACACGTTCTGATCTGCACGCTTGGTGGTGACCAGCACAGGAGGTGTGGTGGTAGTGGTCGCCTCAGTTGTAGTGGTGGTGGTAGAAGGAGTAGTAGTAGTAGTAGAGGTCGTAGATGTAGGAGTGGCAGAAGTTGATGTACTAATGGTTGTAGGGGCGGTGGTTGTAGGGACGATGGTTGTAGGGACGATGGTAGTAGGAGAAAGAGGAACAAGAGGAGGAGGAGTAGGAGTGAAAGCTGAAGCCACGGGGGCGTCGGTAAGCTCAACTACAAGGGAGGAGGTGGGAGAGAGCAAAGGGTTAAAGATAAGGCAACAGGAACACCAAACAGGTACACACACACACACACACACACACACACACACACAGGAGAAAGTCAATGAAGCCCTGAGCCAAAACACACAAGGAATTCCCCACAAGCAGCACTCATCACCGCGCTCATCACATACCTGACTAAGTCATCATGAGTCAACAAATGATCACAGTGTTCATTTGAGTGTTTCCCACTTCATCCCTGTTGTGATTCTCACACACTTCATCATTGTCCTGCATAGACTCAGATGCCACTGCCACCAAGAGGACAAATGCTGATATAACAACGTGACTGTCACACTGAGACTCTTTGAAGAGGATGCGAATGAATAGGTACTGTATTTTCTTGGGCTCTGGGGGAGCCATAGAAAAGTGGCTTGAATTGACTTGACTTTGTAAAGAGAATAACCTCTGATGATGTCATCTGGGGTTTTCTTGGCTTGGACTTAAAGACTACAAATTTATAACAAAGGCCTGTGTTACAAACAGTGGCCATGGAGTTTGAAATAAAGGGGGCAAAGAAAAATTATGCTATTAGTTGTATCATGGGAAATATAGGATCTAGCATTATTCCATACGAGGATCTAAAAGCCACAATATCTCAACCTCTGCCGCTTCTATTTTGTACCATTCTTTTTTTAATGTCTCTCACAAGTCCCCCAACTTTATGTAAGTGCAATGCTAAATTTCTGGAGTGCCCTTTAAGTATTGTTCGTCTTTGGTATTGAGCTAAAAGGTTTTTTTTCTCAAGGACCTCATGTAACACATTTACAGACACCTCTTTTAAACACATCACTGAGGGGAAAATACAAGACATTTTATGTAGTATTATGTCACATTTCATCCAGTGTCTGTCATTATAGTAGAAACGGCAACGACAGTCCAGTCCAATCGACAAAATTTCGGTATCTGTAGCAAAACTCTGCTATAATGGCACTGGTGTTGAAAAATTGCAAACACCTAATCCTAGTCTTTTCTATTTTTACTTTTGTGACACTATGGTGCCCCCTTGTGGGGGTTAGGCCCCCCTCAGGTTGAGAGCCAGCACATCCTTTTCCATGGATTTCCACTTTAAATGTTGCTCACACTTACTGTACCTTGAAGTTGAGGTCATCTCCTGCCAGTGAAGGGTCCCACTCATGATGCACCCACCCCAAACATTTCCCTCATACAACCACCCCAAACCCCAGCCAGCATGCTTGATATGCCAAGCATATCCTCAACCCACCGTGCGAGGGAAAAAGAAAGAAGGATGGGATGATGGAAACATCAGCACGTTCGGAAGCCATTACAGCCCAGTGAGGTGCCTACCTCAGTTCAGCCACCTTCAAGCCATACCTGTAATCCCCAGTACTGTATGTAACTGACCAGATGAATAGAAGTAACAGATAAAGATGGCAGAGTGACATGACTTTTGAAAAAAGCTCAGGAGCAAGACGATCAAGCCAGTGAGTGAGTGAGTGTGCAAGCCAACAGCTGAGGGAGTTTTGTTTATTTGTCATCCCCAACAAACTCATCACCTCGCATCATTCATCAAAATGTTTCCCCCGTTTTGACATTCTGGTGCAAGGACGTGCATCTCCTCCCATCCCACACACACTCCCAAAATAGCTGCGTCATCATGACATTGTATCCAGTGACAATGACAGAAAAACTTTAGAAAGACATAAGTTGCTACACGAGCCGAACTTGTGTCTCGTGGCAGACAGGAAGAGGCAGTGATGCTGTGAGATTGCATTGTAAAGGTGTGCCATCAGGGATTGGTTCAGAAGTCAGAGGACAAAGGTCAACATAAATACTTGAAGGCAGCTTGAAGGAGGATTCTACAGCAGCTGTCTGTGTGTGAGTCCTGGTCATGAGGACCATCTAGTAGAATAAATTAAAAATATATGAAATATGTGATGTATCTGATATGTTAAATTTTTACATAACTGGGCTGTATGTTCCTTTCACTAAACATGTGAATCATAAAAGAAATGATGATCTGAGCATGTTAAGCGGGCTTCTTCAATCCCTGACAGCACACAGCAGCAGACAAACAGCGGGCTTTACACACAGAGGAAAGATACAGAGATGAGGAGAGGCAGACAGGCAGATGGACAGATGAGAAAAGAAAGAAAAACAGCAGACAGCAGTTCAGTCCAATAGCAAAAAGCACCGCCTGGTCTGTTTTCACTCAGAGCTTTAGACCTTTTGTCTGTTTCATATCAATATAAATAAAAATATTCCTTATGGTCTGGGTACCTTGTAATGGCCACTTATGATTATTTCTGACATTTTAAGATGAGTTTAAACAAATCTAAATTAGAAACCATACGTTCATTACAAAAACAACAATTAGTTGCAGTCTATCTATATTTACCTATCACCCAATTTATTCGCAACATTGCTGCAGTAAAGTCTTTTACACAAAAGTTCATTCTTGACTGGGAAATAGTTTGACAAACCAACTCAAGGTCCAGCATTTCTCTGAGCTTTCAGCCATATCCCACAATCTTCATCAGCGGATGGAGTTTGCTTTGTTGTTATGGATGTGGATCTATTGACATGCAAGCTAAGCAGCTGTTATGATTTCATCCCTGACATAATATAATAATACATAGCATAACTGCTGAGCTTGCATGTCAACAGATCCATAACAACTGAGGAAATTCAGTCCACTGATGAAGACTGTGTGATATGGTTGAAAGCTCCAGAAAAAGCTAGTCATGGACCTTGAGTTTGAGGATTATTTTGTCTGTCACTCAGTATAGTGATAGAAGGATTTGGATCATGGATTGTGCCTTCAAGCTTTAAACAGATAAAAATTGGTCATTGAAAAAGACAATTTTATAACCTGCTTGAGTATGTTGAATATCCAGTCCTGGAACAGCTTTCTGTGGTGTACCACATGCAGGTCTTGTATACATAAACACTCTATATGTCTTAAGATTCATGTAACAATAATTTACTGATTATATTCAATATAAGAACATGCAACAGATTTATGTTTTCTTAAATATGAGAGCTAGAAGCCCTCCCTCCAGTACACAAGGGTGTACTGTTTAAACCCAATGGGGTTTAAACTCCCTCTGTTGCCTATCAGTGTGAGGTGCAGGGGGAGGTAGAACTGCACTTTAGAGGACAACGCAATGAAGGTGGACTGCACTGCTGCTTAGTGTTAAGATGAACAGATAAAGAGTCGAGATGGAGGATGGGGGTGGGAAAAGGCGACAGGCAGACACTTTGCTTCTCATTCCCCATTACCTAGACCTGTAGCGTCAGTAAAGTTTTCTGCCAACAAAAAGAGAAGGGGAGACAGGAGAGGGGGGAGAGGTGTAAGAAAGAGAGGGACAACAAGAACAACAGTGGCTGGAAGGTCGGTTCAGCAGATATTCTCACTTACCACTAACGGTATCTAACCGTGCAATCTGTCCAGGTTTTGAGATATCTGCCTCTAACTTGTCATTGGTACTTTCTACTGAAGAAGGAAGAAAGTCCTGATGAAAATGGTTCACAGTGACGTCTGTGAATTATTTAGAGTTACAGGGACGCTGTTTCTGGAAAGAGATGATGCTGCTGATTTTTTTCACATTAAATTTTGGTTGAGCAGCACAAACAAAATTCCATTCCCCTCCATTATATCGGGGTTGAAACAAAAATCTAAGACACAGATATCGCAACAACCTGCACATAAAAACAAAACAAAACTATGTGCTAGTACCACTAAATCTGAGTGAACCAATCCTTTTAAAATAACCAGGTGAACTTTTATTCATGACCGAAAAATATCAGCACATTGCTGTACCTCGAATGAATGCAAAGTTGATAACATGAGTGGCTAGTGGCAGATTCTGATCTTCTTCTTCTGATCTGCTGTGTGTCCGTGTGTGCGTCACAATGTTGCGCCGATATTGTCATCCATCAGAGAAAGACCAGTTCTCTCCCATCTAACAAAGACGCCTCTGTTTGCTAAAGGGCTACAACCTCTCTCACTTTCTACTTCTATGTCTCTCTGTCTCTCACGCACACAAGTTCCAGTGATTCACAAAACCAGACTCTTACAATGTAGACACACTATCGAACCAACCTAGTTCCCATGCAGGAAAAAAAGGCTGGAAATGGTGCGATTACATAGCAAAAAACACAATGCAGTTCAACGTGTCAGTGTCAGAAATGAACCTGTTGAACCTCTAAAAACTCTATTTCAGGCAAGTTTCAAGTCTCAGTGGTAAAATGTGTTAAAGGATAAGGCTAGTGTTATTCTATATTATTCTTATTGTCTCACAGTACTTTTCGATTTCCCTACTCTGTCTGTGGCACTCAGCCCCAAGCCAAATAGACCTACTGAAGATGTAAATCTTTAAAAACAGCTCACAAATACATAATTTCATTTTTTAAAATGGCTCAGTAATTTCCTAAAACAGCTGGACAAAACAACATTACTTAAACAGAAAGAAATACAGCTGTGTTTTTAGTAGTTTTTGGACAACAATGGAGCTCTGTGACACAGATGAATAAGATACAGTATGTCAGGCTTTGTATACACACACCATATTTGTAGTAGCATCAAGTCAACTGAACTGCTCAGGCGTTTCTTGTGGGGAAAAAATCCCTCTGGTGAACTGGTTGTATTTCCATGGAGAGTTTTAGTGTTCCAGATGTATTTTCAACAACAAGAGGGGCGCGCCTCAGCTATATTTTTGTGGAGGCGCTGAATGTGAGACTTTTTGGCAAACAAATGGTCAAATGTAGAAACACTCACCTTCATTGGCGAAGTGTGGGGACTCCTCAGCAAAGACCTCTCCTGTTCCCACCTGGGTGAGCGCCGACAGGTAGAACTTGTAGCGGGTAGATCGGTCCGGCAGGCGGAGGGTGAAGTCTGTCACATTAGGAAGTAAAGTCTCCAAATGGGGACGGCCCACCCTGGAGCCATTGACTGCACACGTGCACATTCACAGAAGAATGACAGAAAAGGACAGATGGGTTGGCTTGTTATCAGATTTATTACCAAGTCATCTCAAGAGGCAGTCTGGCACTGCAGCAGAGTGCTACCCCGTTCACTGTGAGCTTCCTCCTCACAGTTATTCCTTTTGAACTACAACATTTTTACTAAACTTCCACTTATTAGTTGTGCACATACTGTATGTGCAGTACTTTTACAATGCAGTGGCTGACTACAACAGACATTCTGAGCGCATTTACCTTCAGTGTCACTTCCAAATAAGTGGTTAAGATCACAGGATTAAACTGGTTTGGTTAAAGCCTGTCTGATATGTGTTCATTCATGTTGCTGCCCTGTTGTATCTCTGTTGTAAAGCTGTGTGGTCCAAATACTATTTGCTCAAATAAAAACTATAAAACAAAGCAAATACCTGAATCCTAAAGCTCACAAACACATATATAGCTCATACTGATCAGCAAATCCCCACCAAGTAGAAGCACTAAGTTAAAGAATGCTTTCTATGTGAAGGTTTAAAATATATATGAGTGAATACTTGGTGTGTGATAAATCAGAGCAGCTCACCTGTTTGGTACTTGAGCTGGTATCCAACCAGAATGCCATTGGGCTCCAGAGGTTTGTCCCATTCGAGGTGAATGGTGTCGAAACTTCTACGGTTAATCCTGAAGAATCTCGGAGCGTCTGGCACTGCAAACAAACACACACACACACACACACACACACACACACACACACACACACACAAATAAGTAAAGATAAGAAACAAGAGAGGGATCTGGGATTTAGGAAAAGGACAGAGGAGAAAAGAAACTTATTCTGCCCCAGCTGGTACTGCATTATAACACAAGGGGCGTTATAATGCAGTACCACTAATGGCTCCAAAAGATCTCTAACTCCGTAAGCATCCATTCCAATAGTGCCAAATACCTCTCAAAATGCAAAGCCAATGCTTTTTCCTTACAAGAAATTATGGTCTCAAAAGCAAATGTTACCTCTAAAGTGTGTCTTGGTGATGGTTACAAATATAGGCCCATTTAAACTATAGTAGGTGTTAAAGAGATACCAAGTGTTTGCTTGATTGACAGGGTCTCAGCCTGTTACTCTGCCATGCTGATTACCAATTGTTTATCCCGTTTCACTACACCCAGGCTTTCACCCTTTTACCTTAAATTTGGATTTTCTGGCTCCACTAACAAAGTGACAAAAATGGTAGCAAGCAGTACACCCACATACTGGATTCAAAGAGTCCCTTAAGAAACCTGTGTGTGCTGTCAAGGATACACTTTGATACAGTCTGTGGTTCTGCATAATAAAAAGTGTCTTTATGAGAATAAAACTGACGAATATGCTACCTTTAGCTCAGAACACTTCTGTGAAACTACATGAGATGTCAGCCTCTTCCGGATGTAATATTTTAGTTGTGAGGGATGCGTCCTTACCTCCCTCCTTGGTGGTGAATTCCACCGTGTTGCTGGGTGGACCCTCAAAGCGGTTGTTGGCCACAACCATGAACATCTTATATTTAGAGTAGGGCACAAGGTCACTGAGGATGCCAGACGGCTCGGCCATGGTGCTGTAGAAACCTTTGGTCTTCTTCTCCTTACTGACCACCAGACCCGGAACCAGACTGGACTCACGCCAGTAGGCCAGCTGTGAGGTAGAAGGGGAAGGAAGGGGTTAATGGTTGAGAAGCGCAGAGGAGGGTGAGGAGATTTAACAAGAGAAATCAGAAACTGAGAATCAGAGTCTATTTTTAGACCATCTCTGCAGTCGGTTCTCATTACAAAAATACAGCCAGTCTCACTCTGTACTCTTTGAACTCTCCCTGGACAGAGTTTGGGTCCACAGGCTTCCAGTGGATGTTCGCCTTGGTGCTGTCGACCTTTGACACCCGCAGGTCAGTGGGAGCGTCAGTGGGCTCTGAACAAACAAACAAACAGGGACACATTAACAAAATATCTACAATTTAGTCCAAAAATCAGTATTAGTGTCTACTTACTGTCCTCTCCAGAGTATCCAATGACCATGTTAGACTCAGGTCCTGATCCAAACTCATTCCTGGCCTGGATTTTGATCTCATAAGGCACGTAGGTTTCTGTGTTGTGGACAACATGTTTGGACCCC
This sequence comes from Oplegnathus fasciatus, assembly GCA_003416845.1. NCBI lineage: Eukaryota > Metazoa > Chordata > Actinopteri > Centrarchiformes > Oplegnathidae > Oplegnathus > Oplegnathus fasciatus. Next base: position 890,110 of record NTHP01000057.1, read on the forward strand.
ACTGTGGTCACGTTACTCCACTCCTCTCCCAAATCCTTCTGTCTCCACCACACGTTGTAGTGCAGGTTTAGGCCATTTCTCTCCAGATCAAGCAGAGGCTGGAAAAAAAACAACAAACAAACCAATAAGCTCAATGTGAATACACACTGACGGAAAGTAAGATTTTGGTTTTGGTTTTTTTTGTTTGTTTTTTTGTACATGTACATGTAAGACATGAAAACACATGAGCAGAAATCATTTTTATTTTTCCTCTGGAAAGAACCTGTTCTTCTTACTTCAAAATACTACTACTACTGTCTTCAGGCTACTTGATTTTACAGTTCATAATCATGATAAAGACTACATACAGTCTTTGTGTTATTTACAATGGCATAACAGGCACTGAATTCAACATGGGTCTTACAAGTTGTAATTTTCTGCCTTGTACATGTCTTACCTCCCAGGTGATCTCCATGTTGTCCTTCTTGGAGCCCCATCCTCGTAGACCTCTGGGAATGGCATCTGGGGCTAGTTTTAACATAACAAAATTCACTCAGATTGAACATTAACTCCAACAAACCCCATGTTCACAGGTACAGATTTACGGCTCAACACCAACTGAGAAAGCTGGAGCTTACTGGCCAGTAGTCTTTCACTCTGTAGCCCCTTACTTAAGAGCAGTACAAACTACACATCCAGCCCATGTGACATTTCATAAACCCCCCTCAAATCAAAATGTTTTATTTTTTCCTATTTTGATTTTACCCCCAAGTGTAAGAGTAACCAATTCATTTTCTATCAAGGCTGTAAGACTAGAGCATAATAACTTTTTTTTCACATTTAATATGGAGTTTGTTTGTTTTTTCAGCTTCCATGTGCAAGTGGCCCTAGCTAGGAGACAACAACCTGGCCCCCAGATAATTTGAGTTTGAGACCACTGGCCTATATGCTTGAACAGTTCAGTATTTCAAGAGGACACTTCCATTACTTCAAAAAACCCATTCTTACAAAATGCAGGTAGGTAGTCGTGACCTGAAGTCCTTAAGTCAACAAAATCACAATTTTCATGTTAAGTATGTTAAATGTTGTTCCTGATTTGAAGGCAAGGAAACTACATTAAGCAAACTAAAAGTTAGAGTGTCTTCAAACACTCACAACCATATGATTTTAGATGAGTGTGTGTGGTGCTCCTCACCAGCTCCGCTGGTCTTGTATCGTGGCGAGGGGCGGCTGGGCTGACTCTGGCCCACTGTGTTGATGGCGATGACCCTAAACTGGTAGTTGACAAAGGGGGCGAGCTGCAGAATGACTGAGTTGAGGTCTCCAGGGTAAGTGGACAGGTTCTGCCACCTGCCCGGCTCCCAGCGGTTCTCTTCAAACTGGACCAAGAACTCTGCAGAGACACACAACCGGCTTGAGAAAAGGCAGACCACTTACTGTTAACGCAGTGGAAATGTGAATGGGTTCAGCAGGTTCTCTGGGTCAGCTCTTGCTCCTGTGGTGGACCACCAGTTGTGGCTTCATGTATTCTGGTATAACGTCATCTCATCCCCTCATCTCCTCTTACGTTTGTTTAATGACCCTATTGCATTAATTTTACAAGCCTTCCTTTAAATACAGATTATAATGATCCTTTTATGAGTAATATTCCCCCAAATCATATTTCTCTGATGGATTATAATTGTGGTCTTATTACTGAAGAAATTAGGTACATTTTAATGAGTATTTCTATTTCAGCATCCCTTCACTATAATTTCTTTCCTGAGCTTGGTGACCTGAGACAAACTCTACTACTCTACCTTTTTAGCTCTCCTGTACTCACACAATCTCCCTAAAGGATGCACTTAACTGCTATGTCAGGAGACTATGAAAGAAAGCTGAACCTGTTCCACACAAATATAGCTCAGAGTATGGCTGTAACAAGACACATTTTTGAGAAATGTGACCAAAAAGGGCAATTTTAATCCTTCCAGGATGTCCAGCAGAGGTGGGAGAATACAAGTATATGAAGACTGTGTGTATACTGACGTGTGATTGGACTCCTGTGGTCATTTCCAGGGATCCAGGTGAGGCGAACACTGCGGGCTGCTGGGTCCGACACATCCAGATCCATTGGAGGGTCTGGGCGGTCTGCAGAATAACAGGGAATGACCTGAATGACTTTAGACATACTGTACATACTGTACTGTACAAGCATGCACATAGAAGAATAGGCATGCTGTGAAACACTCACATACTGTACAATGTCATTTATTCTCATAATCAGTCCTTCAATCTTGTGTGAAAATACACTCATTTTGCTGTAACACTCAGTAGCACCTTTGAATCTCCAAATCTCCTCCCAGTTCTCTGTTGATGTTTTGAAACAGTTCACAGTTGAGTTTCAAAATCAGCAGTTTCACTTGTTTCAGGAAATTATAAATATATCAAAGAGGAGAAAACGATGAGAAAAAACTACTCTACTAATAACATCAACAAACAACTTGGAATGAGTGGGATTATTGTACCAAACTGGACATTCAGACCTGAATGTGACTAAATGAGTTGACAGGATGCATTGTGGATGCATGCATATAAAAATCTATCCTGTATTGAAAAATGTCTCTTCTCTCAAACATACATGGAGAAAAAAATAATCTTTGGCACATAATAAAACAATATTCATTATAAAAGTGTAAGATAAATATTATAATATAACAGACGCACAAGTTGAGATAGAGGCTGAGAACAAATGTGAAATAATAAGAAGACAAAATAAACAGGAAAGAAAACCAGGACAGGAAAGACAAAAAAACCACAGATTTCCACCCGAGCCATGTGTTACCTGGAGGCAAGGCACTAGAGACTGAGGGGTTGAGAGAGGCTTCCTCTGTGGGGCAGGGTCAAGGACCGGGAAGTGGGTATAAAGGTTAGAGTTTGCAGGTTAGTCTACCAGCCAATCAACAGCAAGGGAGAACAACTGTTAATTTGTCATTTGGTACACATTGTATTAATAAAATTCAGCGTCACTGAACTCCAGTTTGAGCCGGTCATGCAAGCATTGTTTTTACAGATGAGACTTGGCACTGATAACTGGGTCACAGACATGAGCCAGTTTTTCTCAAAAAATTGAAAAAGTCAACGTTTGAGAACTCAGCAGGTCAATTCACTGAAAGTAATCTTTGCTGAAGACATGTCCATAATCTTGAGAAATTCTTCACGTGACATAGACTTTTGACATTTGAGCCATTTCTCAAGATGCATCTCTACAGTATAGCTTAACCCAAACGCAACCTACTGCACAGTAGAGGAAAACTTCTTCAGAGGCAGATAGATGAGTCTTTACAGATTACAGACATGTCTTCACAAAATGGTAACATCTGTTAAATGACAGCCACATTTTTGATTTTTTACCAAATACAGCAGCTTATTCCTGTGACTCACTGTCATTAATGCTAAAGTATCACATGTCAAAACAATGGTCGCACAGGACGCTCAAACTGAGTCTACAGTATAGCTTCACTACAGCACTTTCTACACAGCACTACAGTATCTCAATATGCTGCATGCAGACAGTTGAATAAGTGGGAGTAAGTAGAGTTAAAGTTGAGGTAGGTAAGTACTTTAGTAAACTGCAGCAACAATAAAACATGCATGATTTCCATTTGAAGGCACAGAGCTGAAAAATAGTACAGTGTCAAGAAAAACTGACATTTACAGTAATATCACATATCTAAATGAGAAAATATAAAACACCAATAGAAATAAAAGAATTGTAGTGTGTGTGTGTGTGTGTGTGTGTGTGTGTGTGTGTGTGGTGTGTGAAGTACTGGGACTTAACTTGAGTATTTCAATTTTGAGACTTCATGCTTTTCCTTCGCTATATTTCAAATGGGACCATAGTAAGTTTTACTTCACTCCATTTAACTGGCAGCTGTAGTTTCAGTCTGATACATTATTTAGAGTTAAAACAAGATACTGTAACATATTTGGGTTTTTACATACAACTCTTTTTGTATATTTAATCTAATTATTTGGTCATTTGCTCCAGCACTGTTCTGAAAGTGAGTGTACCTAACACAGTGAGGCGGGCTGAAGCTGAGTCCTGGTCTATCTCAGATTTAACAGTGCAGGTGTACGTTCCCTCATCGCCCTCATTCACATTGGGGATGGTCAGCGACTCCTCGTCTTTCCTCAGCCTGGGAGACAAACAGAGAAAAAGGCCTGGTTGTTATACTGTACGTCATTATTTCAAGTTTATACTCGAAATACTTTGACTCATTTTATACAGGTGTCAGTTCCAAAAGAGAGAGCCATTTAATTCTCAAATCAAATGACTCTAGAGTGTATGGAAGACAGTTTAACTGTGACATGAGCCAGGTTGCATTGAGGAGGGTTAAGTGAAAAAATCTAATCTCAAAATTTCACTTATTCACAAACAAACCAGAGACCAATGATGTTAAATTCCTTTGAGGTTCAGTGAAGTAAAGGGGAAGAGGAAGAAACAACAAACATTTACTGATGTTAAAATGATTACGCTTATTTTTTCTCCATTAAAACACTGCGTGATGTTTTAGGGTCAGGGCTGTTACCTCCATCCCAGGCTGAGAGGCTTATCGTCCTTCGTCCAGGCCACAGTGATGGGCAGGCTGGGATCAGACTTCACCTTACAGTCAAAGCGAGCCATGGAGCCCCTGATGGCTGACTGGTGCTCCGGGGCTCGAATTATACGAGTCGGCTCTGAGTTGGAGTGAGGTCGAAGAGGAACACACACACGCACATACAACATGAACTTGCACATTTAGATGCATCCAGGAAAGTCAGTGAGGTGAGACTGTGTCTGATGACTGACACCGTAGAGTTGGTCAGACGAGGATCTCTACCTGCCATTTATCTTAAAATAACTGATTAATCTTTAGATTAATAAAGATTAGTTCACCTGTTTTAATCTTTTTTCAGTTCAGTTCAAATGTAAGTGACAGCAAAGAGAAGATGAGGCACTTAAATTAAAGGCACAAGAGATTTGAATATAATCCAACAGTGCAGGCTGTTTGGCACAAGGAAAGGAAATCATTTCATATTTCACATGTTTCATCTTTCACACACAATTCTGACATGCGATGGGAATCCATAAACCACTGTTGCACATATAGGCTGCACATGATATCATATTACTTCATATCATCATGTCATTGTGTAGTTGCAAGATGATTGCTTAGTTTCCAGGCTCAGTGTGAGTTTGGATGCTGAGTCATAACAGGATGCCTCATATGAGTCAGTGTGCAGTGATGTAATGTCTGACCTTTGACCTCCAGGCGGACCTGGTTCTCGGCCTTGCCCAGGATGCTGTTGGCCACACAGGTGTAGGTGCCCTCGTCCTCTGCTCGGGCCCGTTTGATCTCTAGGGTACCGTTGATGTAAACACGGTACTGACCGCCGTCCAGCCCACTGCCCTGTCCATTCTTAAACCTACACACGTAGTAAACACATGGACATGGCTAAAAAACTGAAAATATCAACTACTGAACTCAACAAGAAAGTTTATGAGTTTATGAATTCAGGACACATGGATGTGTGTTTTCAGAGGATGATGCCAAAACCAGTATTTTTGGATTTAAGTAAGCAAAGAAACATTAGATGCTCACCAGCGTAACTCCGGGAGAGGGGAACCGAAGAAGGGGCAGTCCAGGAAGGTGCGGTTGTTCTCGATGACTTTAATCAGCTGGTTTTTAGGGCCCAGCATCCTTGGAGGCAAGTCTACAAAAAGAGAGAGAGACAGTGGATGACACCTTTACCACTTCATCATTTACAAGGACTCTGCATGTCACAGAGTATTTTACATTTGTAAAGTGATACAAAACCTAAAGGTGTGAACAGTTTCATCAAACAGTGATCTGGTTCGATGTTTTTAGTAAAAACTCTATGTGTCATAAAAATGTGCATTGTACCCCAGTAGTTATTTTTCACAGCAGACATTTTGACTTGTCTTATTAGGAAAAGCACAGGTGTTACTAATAACATCAACAGTGGCTCCGCTCTATTCAAGCTCCCAGTAAGCCATGACAGTGTGACGGTGGGCCAGCGTGCACAATACCAGGAACCTCAAACTGAGGAAGCCGAATGGAATTCAGCCATCATTCAATTTGCTATTTACACCTCTGCTTTTCCTACTGTGACATGTCAAAATGTCTTCTGTGAAAAGGGCCTATTAGATTTGATTTAAATGTAATCAATTTAAAAAGTAATAACAATATAACATAAACATTTCAACTGATTACAGTTGAATAGCAAAAAATGTCTCCCAACAACTCTCTAAAGCTGTTCTATTTTACACAAAGTATAGTTAGCTAGCAAGCTAATACATCAAAGAGTCAGTTGGGTTTTTAGGTTATAACAGTGTAACCCCGGCAACACTAACGCTAACCGCAAATATGAATTGTAATATAAACTGTAGTTGCTAAAAATAGCAATGATAGTTTACTGTAAACAGTGACTTACTCGCTATTGCTGTTTCATGAAATAAACAGTTTAATCCTGTAAATAGTTTGAAATAATTGTTGTGAGCAACATACATTAGAACAAAGCAAGTATAAGTACACATATATGAAGAAAAGGTCATTTGTAAGTATTTCACACAGTGCAATCAAAACCTGATCATACAAAATGTGTCAAGAGACACAAGAGATTCTTACAATGAAAAACGTATGTGGATGAGAGGCAAAGCAAACAGTATCAGCTTTGGTTGATGAGAATCATTTGAGAGAAAAATCAAATTTTCAGAGGTCACGATGGTGATGCTCGTGCATGTAATCTACCACAAAGAACACAGCGGGTATTCATATTTTCACAGAGATTTCTTCACTAACTAGCGAAGAGCAAAGCTAAGGCATACAGAAAGATGTATAACACTCGAAGCAAATTTTAGCTACTGCTCTGTTTACATTTTGAAATCAACCCCTGAGTCTCACCGAGGACGCTAACGAAGGCATTGGCCAGCAGGTAGCCGTGCTGGTTGGAGGCGTTGCACTGGTAGACGGCGCTGCTTCCCATCTGCACCGAGCGAAAGATGATTGTGTCACCCAGCTCCTGTCTGCTCAGGTTGGGGGGAGAAGCTGGGGGTCGGTGGGGAAGAATGAAGAAAAAGGGCAGAAAGACAAATAATACAAATGAAATCACCATCAATGATTCATTTTTAAGAGCAGTTCAACCTGTCACTGTATATACTGGACCTACAGAATTAATCTTAGACAGATGTACAGTGAAGACAAATTCAAACTTGATTTGAGTGGTTACATTTGTAGGCTGTGCATAATAATCCTTACTTTGGTCCAGTTTGTTTTTGTGCTTGACTTACTCCAGTCATAACAGCACTTTGTCTTAATTATCTCCTTCATTTACTGAAATCTGTTCAATCAGGCAGGTTTACCTCTATCTGAATTGCATAGAGCCTGTTTTAAAGACACGGGGCCTCATGCAGGAACATTTTCGTATTCTAATCAAAAACCTATCCTATTTTTTTTGTCACCAAACTCTCTTAACTGCACAAACTTGTTGTAAATCTTTTCATTTCAGAGGGTTCGTAAGATTTGATCAACGGCACTAAAAAAGTTTCATTCACAAAAATGTTACCAAAGAGTAAAAAGAAGACTTTCACAAACTTTCACAACTTTGACAAAAACATTAATTTAGCCACTAGGACCACTCTGTGAGATATTAGAAAATATCAGCAGTCCAGCTGCCAACAACGAGCTGTCCTGTGACAGAAATAAAGAGGGACAGGTTTAGGCTACATGACGTTAGAGGCTAAAAGCGCCTTTCTTAAGCAAAGCGGTCCATGACTAATATGGGAGGCGGTCAAGGGGACGTGACAGTCATGGAGATACTAGGCGAGAGAATATTATAGCCTACACTAGGTGATGTCAGGTGTTATAATAGAGGATGATACTGGACAGTGACCTGCATAAGACCCTGAGGCATCTGTTGGAGTGACAGAATTTTCCCAATAACTACTGAACTGTAGAAGTTCCTGTGCCAAAATATGCCAATAAGATCATAAAATCTGAAAAACCTCTCAATAAACTGGCAGTCCATGATGATGATGGTATGGTGTTATTTTGTAATCAACTGTGGTCAGGTTTAAAAATTGCTAATCAAATGGCCAATAATCACAGTGTTATATATAATATAATATAACTTAATCATTTTGCCCTGAATTTAACCTAACAAGCGAAGCTGACAGATGTGTACATACTGTCTATAGGCTGTCCATTGATCAGCCACTGGATGTTAGGTTTAGGGTTGCCGTTGGCCCGACACACCAGGCGCCCATTCTCATCCGGGGCTAGCACCAGGTTTGTAGGTTTATCCAGCCAATAAGGAGCCGCTGTGGAACACAGGGAATCAGGTTAGCATGATGGACACGCAAACACAAGCTCATATATTTGAGCCACTGTAACCTCCTCACCTTTGACCTGAACAAAGATGGAGTGGCGTATGCTGCCTAAATGATTGTTGGCCATGCATACATACTCCCCAGCATCCTCCTCCGACACGTTGATAATCTTTAGGGTCTTGTTGAAGTTCTCAAACTTCACTTTCCGTCCTGGCAGGTCCCCGCCCTTCTTAAACCACTTGATGGTGGGTGTCGGACTGTAGGGGAAGGACATGAGACATGAGAGGGTTTGGTGTAAGTGACACACTCAACAGCCTCATGGTGTTACCTGCAGGTTCAAGGTCACACTTCCACCGTGCGCTAATCAAATTAAGATAAGCAGACTAAGCCACAATGAATTCTATCGCTAAAGAATTATTCTTCCTGAATGTGGTCGGTGCGCTCAATTTTTTCTGAAAGTTGTTTGTCAATGAGGAGGCCATAAACTATTTTTGATCTGTAACTTTCAAGTACCACTGAAGAGCAGTGACTTAATGAACTGACAAATACTAGTCCAGACAGCTACAAATACAGAATGTGATCTTCTGTAGACCAGTCCCATTTTAAATAATCCTGGATAGAAGTTGTAAATTAACATTTGTTTTCTTTTAATTTTCTTGTTTTCAAATGTGTGTTATATATATTTGCATATTTCTGTTATTATATTTTGCTCTTTCGCAGTGTTAAAAATTTTCAAAGACACAGTGAAATAAAAAGTAATTATTCCAAATTTGTCTTATCCTGTGTGTATGTGTATCTCTTAGCGTCTTTAAACAGCACCAAAACACCTACTGTATGAATGTCCTTTTGAAATGACATACTGTATGTAGTCTATTTTTGCAGTATCCTAGCACTACTCACCAGAATTAATATCTCATCTTATCTTATCTTGTGTGTGTGTGTGTGTGTGTGTGTGTGTGAGTGAGCTCACAGTCCAGCAGCGATGCACTCCAGCAGCAGTTGCTCATCTCGTAGCACCATTTTGGAGCTCTCACTCCCTGAAGGTGAGAGGAAGGTCGGCGTGGACTCAGCTACTTTGCGGCCTGCAGACAAGGAACCGGGAGGGTTGAATACACACACAAATGCATTCACGCAACCTTTAATCCAGGAGCACTTTCAGACTTTATCTTTGTACCATGACTCACTTCCTACAAGGAGCTAAACATCCTCTTTGTAGGCACTGCCACATAAATCTAACACTATTATTCTGATCATTTCCTTGTGGCTGTGTTCCATCCCCACCAGGCTTTGGCTCTCTCTGCAGTCTGTTGTGAGGCCAAAGCAGCCTGTAAATGGGTTCAACACCCTCTGGCTTCTCTCACAGGAAGACATTAAGAGATGCAGAAACAACAACAGGGTCATTGATCTTGCTTTATGTTTGCCAAGGGAAAAGAGATGGCAAAGATTGCCATTAAAAGCTTAAATAAAGCAGCTGATAAAACTTGCCCAGTTTTTCTGCTGTAATGAGATTAGTTTAACATCAAGCTGAAGTATATTTAGGGTCATGAAGTTGAAGCCATTAGTCTTCGACCCCATGTTTAACCTTCCCGTAGGGCTTGGCTAAAGCATTACCCCGTGGTAGCATTGTAACTGGTTGCTTTGCCAAAACTAGAGCCTTTAGAACCTTTGGAGTTGGCTTTCGAGTTGTAAGGCCTTTTATAAGCCACACATATAGTACAATGACTGGGAGGAAGGAGGGATGATAAAGAGCTATTTTAAACCCATGCTAAATGTTCTGGTGCTTTTCTACAATAATTGAGGGATAGTTCAGCATCAACATTGCTTCAGTTGGTTGGAACAAACTTTTGAAACACAAATTTTGAACACAACGTTTGAGCATAAATGAATGAAACAGTCAGTTCAGCTATGCAGTCTGGGATGTGAGCAAACTGCCAAGTGTTGTCTTTGTTTACACAGCACAATACCCAAACATATGGGGAATTTTAATCAGGCACGTAGCTGAGTTGCCCTGTTTTATGTACAAGGGCTTCAACTTGAAACTAATATTTCAACTGCTTTCAGCTTTTACACTTCAACAGACACTTCAAGCCCTTTCAAGTGTTTCATCTTAAACTGCAGGGACCATATAGTACAGCATTTCACATGCAAACAGTTTAAGACATTTTAACCTGCAAACACAAACAGTATCTGCATCTTCAAACTTAAAAGTTTCTTCAGAGCAGTTAGCCTTATCTACTGTAGTTGTAGTTTATTGTTGTTCTGCACATTTGAATAATTCAAGGTTGATTTCAAAAACTTCATTGTTTTCATTTGATAAAACCTTTGAAGTCTTTCTTAACCTTTCTTATACTTTATTTGGAGGTCAAAGCGAAAGTGAGCACACCTGAAGCGTCTCTAATAACCCCTCATTGCTCAGGAAAACTGTGAGCACACAACTCAGTAAGGTATGGTAGGTCAGAGCGTATCCAGGAAGTCAGTGTTTCTGTAAACTGTGATGGGTGTTTCAATGCACAGTTTGGGGTCACTGTCTGACTGCTCGTGTTTCTTCGCCCATCGGATGTCTTTTAGGCCATGTATTCTGAAATTCATCAATTACTTTGGTGAATACAATGTTGTCATAGCCAACAGAGGCGATGGCCAAACCTAAGAAAATAAAAGACTTATCCTTTAAATGCTATTCTGGAATAGTGTAGCGTTTACATTCTGCTTAGTGCTCCAAAAAGGCTTGGGCTGACCTTGTACTACATCCAGTTGTATACAGCATTATAAATGATACATTTAATGATAAACCAGTTTAAAAAAACTCTAATTTGTCTGACTCTTTGATCATTACTCAGATTTCTAGACTGCACATTTCCAGTCCGATCCAATCCCAACACAAATGCTGTTAATAGTGGACATAAAATTCAGTCAGCAGAGAGCTACAGCCTGCTGAGAAGTGTGTGGGATTAAATTAGCATTAGCCTCCTTTGTGATGCAGATCTGTATGGGATTAAAGCATCTGTTAGCGGTTAGCTCCTCCAGCGGTCTGCAAACAGACAGCAGTGGGTGAGGAGGCTCTGTTATTGTTAGTGATACTGGGAGGAGAAGAAGAACGACAAGAGGAGGAAACATACAGAAGAAGGTTAGTGTTAACAATGCCAAAGTGCTTATGTACACAATCACTATCGTGGGAGCTACACCGATGCAGTGAGCGCCCTGGAAACGTGGCAAACAACCCGCTGATGGCGCTGGCAGGAGTTGTGGTTTTTGCTTCTGTTTGCGTTCGTAAGAGATTAGTGATAAAGTAGGTGGCATGTGTGCATGAGTGTGTGTTTGAGTGGTCACGTGTGAGCGTTTCGACAGCCTTTACAGTTCCCATCACTCCCCCACACTCACACAGAAATGCGTTTGAGAGCAGAAGTAGGAGGCGGCGAGCCCTATTTCCATACATATATGACTATTAATGACCACAGCATGAATCCAGACTAAATATTCATCATGTGACCTAATCCTCCTCTGTGCTGGAGCCTTGTCGGTGTCTTCAGTCCCACTGGGCCTTAAAGCCGCCAGCCTGGTCTGTCACTAGGAGCATCTTCTCCCTTGGGGACATATCCCATCTACCCCCAGGGCTTCACTGCCCTCCCTAGCTCAGCCAATTGCACATATGCTGCCACTTTGGCTGATCTGTTCCCTCCAGCTATGGGCTCATTCAGTGGGTGTAGGGCATAATAAATATACAGATTCAATTCTCTATGTGAAATCTTCTTGAATTAAGGGTAATTTGTGTGTTAATTACTGTATGTTTATTCATTACATGTGATCATTTAACACTGATTGAAAGGTGGAATAAACAGATTATAGACTAAATGAGATGAATACTTATTTCTACTGTGTGAGTGTATATTAGGGTCAGAGAGATGGCGGCTTGTCTTTTATTGGAAGTCACATCTGGTCCAGTCTGTCACTCTCCTCTCCTATGTTTGACGTGACGTCATTTGATTTGATTCTATATTCGATGAATAGCGGACTGACACTGATTGATTGGGAGAAATGGGATTCTGCTGCAGCATTTTGCATTAAATTGTTTATATTGTTGTGAGATATATTAGGAGTTTTAGTGGAGAGCTGCTGTGTGCCAAGATGGTCCAAAAAACCCCCCAATTTGGATGAATGAAGACTTTTGGGAGAGTAACAAAACTTACACATGTTGCATGTAAACACAAAATAACGGCAGCTTCAATGAAAAAAATTCTGCATCCACAAAAAACACAGTGTAAACTAAGCTTTGCGACGTCAGACTATATCTCCCTAGTTTTTGAGATTTTAATGTGAAAAACATCAACTGCTGCAAGGTTCAATCAAACTAAGGGGAATGGTTAAATGATGAAATGACTCAACACCTCTCCTAAATCCTGAAACTCAGTTCTTCAGAGATTGATTTTAGTACGTACTGTAGTTTAAGGACAAATTCAATAATGTTTTCAGAGCAGCCACCATATCTTCCTGGTTTGAAAAATGGGAAAGAAAGACCAATGACAGCCCAATAACTGGTAAATTTGTTAAATCGGGAGTTGATATCTAAGTGACTGATGGAACTGAAAACGACAATTTGACTGTCTACTTATCTGTCTACTTACAAAGACGTTTTTATGACATTAGACCCAAAGCTTATTGAGCCATGATATCACTCAAAATAAATTCAGTTGTGAATTTAAAATGGAAAAAAGTACAGCCAATAGGGCTGTCACAAAACAAACACCATATGTCTAAATTCAGTCAGCCAAACTTTCCAGAACGTAGTGTATCAATCCCGCGGTCCCCAGAGCGATCTGAGAACATTTGATTAGTATGTAAGAACAATTCAAGCACGTTCTAATATTGTAGCTCACAAGTCTCATGTGGCAGTATCTAGTCTTGTTATGTGATCTTTATTAGACTGATATGGGAAACACTTTATTGAATGATCTAAATGTGGTTTCTGCCCAGGCAAGAACAAAACTCCAGTACTGAATACATGTAGATTTTGTGATTTTTCTCTCTTGAAAAGGGTCCAATTTAAAAATATTTAATAGCAACAGCAAAAGCATCAAAAAAACAGTTATGCCTTAAAAGAAACACCACAACCCATACTCGCTTTTCCACATGAAAGCACACAGTGAGTTCTACACCTGTAGAGAGCTGTTAGGAGGTTAAATTTGCGTCTAAGGTCAGTCTGAGGTCAGTGGATGACTTGAGCGTCACTGAGCCGGCAGGTTAGTGTGCTAGCCATGCTACTGTGGGACATGACTAAGGAAGTGGACAGGAAGTGCCGCTGTCAAGACAGGAATTAACTCACCACTGTAGGGGTCAGTGGCATTGTAAGATGTGTCATTATACGGCTCCTCTGAAAACACAGGTAGACACAGTGGCTCATCAGTCCACACACAAACACACTCACAGAACCTGTCAACGCACAGACCTGTTGAACATTGAACAAAGCTGAGAAGAAAATATGTCACATTATAGATAATCCCACATGTCATTGTCTTCTTTATTCTGCAACAACCTGAGGAAATACAGTATTATTAAAGGTTATGATTTCAAGCATCGCATGTCATGTCATGACATCACCTCTAGATGGGGATATGTCATACTCCATTCGGCTTGGATTAGTGAGTGATCAAAACACGCACAGCAGACATGGAGAGAGAACAGGACCACAGAGTTCATACACTGTTTCCGCAGTGGCTCCTGTTGAATAAATGACTACATATGAACTCATAAATGTTTGAGGATATAAATCAAAATCAGTATGGGATCTGTAAGTCCTGTGTGTGTGTATGTGTGTGTGTGTGTGTGTGTGTGTTGTCTACTCACTGGTCAGAACTTTGAGTGTGAAGGGGTTCTTCTGCTGGATGGTGTGTGTGAAGAGGAAGCGAGCGTTGCAGCTGTAGTCAGTGTGAGCATCTTTGGCCAAAACGTCGGAGAAGTACAGGTCCCCGTTCAGACCCATGGACACTCTCTTGTCCTGAGGGATAGGAGTCATAGCTGGAAGACACAGGAGGACAACAGAGGAGTCAAAGACCTTGGCGCAAAAAATTTTCTTTTGAAGAATCACCTTGGATGAGTAATGAAACGAGACTAGATTAACGTGCTGAACATACATTATCATTGTTGGAAAAATAATAGTTATGATTTTATGGGTCATAAAATAAAGCATTACTGATGTCACAACTTAACGGGTTCAAGTTTGGAATCTGCAGTTGTATTCGGGTCCACGTTCTGAACAAGGACAGATTTACTGTTTCACTGCTGCTACTTTTGAGTTTTGTTTAAAGTTTTTTCTTTACATTTTGGACTTAATCATTTGGATGCGTGTAATTATATTTTGATATTTATATTTTGCATATGTTATGTCATTTATATTACTACTTCATATTTAGCTTTCATTTTGGGAATTTATGAGGTTGTACTACAAATTTGAAACTGGGCACATGGAGTTTGAAAGAGGTGGGAGTTTAACAGGCCGGCGGGGTCTAACGGAAAAATCGGTTGCATTGTTAGAAATGTAGCTTTCAACCTTTTTGGAGACTGATCCATACAAGGGACTAAAAGTCTGCATGTCTCGGCCTCTACTACTCTGATTTTGGCCATTCTTTTTTTTTAATCTGTCTACTGTCCCACAACTTTATGGAATCGGCCGTCCTTTTCTTGTCTGAGACAAACAGAAATTTGTTTGTCAAGAAATCGCACGCTACCATCACCGACTGATCTCTCACATCTTGTATCAAAGTCTAAAAATATCACATCTAAATGTAGAAGCAAAAATCCCTTTAAGGTGAAGCACTTGCTTGTAGACTGTTGGATGCGTATATTTTTACATACAGCTCAGCTCAACGTCTGTTCAAGTTAGCTCTGGTAACCCGGCTGATGTGTCATCCTACAGTCGCTACAGGCAAACGTTAACTTACAGCACACCCACACAGACGTCCAGACAGACCGCCGTCTACCCTCCGTTACTGCTCCAACCGACGTGAGCCGTATGGTCGTCAAGACAGTGCCCCAGGACCAATCAGCAGCTGGGCCAGCAGTCCTAATCATGTGTTGGTCTGTTAAGAGTGCTGGGCTACATGACATGCTGATATGATAGATCTGAGTGTATATGTCAGTGTGTGTCATATAGGCTTTTCACTCAGTGGGTAAAGTTCACATAAGGTGAAAGGACCTCTAGCTGCTCTATCTATGTTTTTAACTGGGAACTGGATTTCAAACAGGTTTTTAGTACACAATATTTAATCAATGTTTTGGTTGTTTAACTACAGTAAGGTGCTTTGTACAGTGTCTCTATACGGCTCTAAAATGGCTTCTGGCTGGACATGATCTCTACACGCACACACACATACACACATGCACACACACACAGTACTGTAGCGTAACCCACTTGGGAGAAGAGCAATACAGCGCAAAGGATGCCAGCGTGGCTCGAGACTGAAAGGTTGCTGAGAGAGACAAGAACATGGGGGATAAAAGACTAAATTAAAGCATTATGCTGAGAGGTCACTGGAGACAAACTGCTATGGAAGGCGGGAAATAAAGCCTGCCTCTAGATGACCTGAAAGACCGCTAGCCTATCACAATGTAAAGGGACTAAAAAGAAATAAAATGCTTTTCTCAGCACCTAGATTGTTCTTCTTTGGAGATGCTGATTGACGTGACGTGAGGTCATTGTGTTCAAAACACACCAACAGTAAACTTGTTATCCCCAAGAACGATGCAGTCAGTCTCCGAGCTAATCGGGTGCTCAGTTTGAAGAGGTGAAATTCCTTTAAACAAAGTTGTATTAGAGGGATATGACAGCCAAAAGGGACATAATCCACCTCTATTCCCCCCTTGTTGGAAAAGCCAGTAAACATACCATTGTCACCTGCTGCCGCACCACCATAAAAATATTGCTCACATGTCTCAGTCCACCTTAAGATGATAAAACTGCATCCAATAATGGGTGATAGTGTCATTTTTATTGGTTAATACAGTGACAGAAGTGAAGAAACTCAGCAGGACACAGGGATAAAACACATATATAGAGAAAGAGAAATATACTCAGTGTACTTGTGTGTATATTTGTGTGTAATTGGTGCTCACCGCTGTTCATCCAGAAGGTGAATGGAGGAGGCAGGCCTGGTGGGGGGTTGCAGGGTAGAACCAGCGGGGAGCCTTCAGTCACCACCACTGGCTCCAGCACCTCTTTAGGCCATAAAGGAGCCTCTGACGGAT
>NTHP01000057.1:913868-925191 GCA_003416845.1 Oplegnathus fasciatus
TTTTAATAGTTTTTGGACAACAATGGAGCTCTATGACACAGAGGAATAAGATTATCAGGCTCTGGATACACACAATACTTTTTCTTTCCATGGGATTTGTTGACAATAGGAAAGTTATAGAATATTGCCTTACAGTACCTTTACGCCATTTCCAATCATTCATCCTTTTTTTTAGTCTTTTTTCTTTAATCATAAGGCCATTATCAGCCTCATTCATCAGTCTAAACCTGCTTTACATTCTGATGAGAGAATTAAATGGATCATACTTTCCACCTCCCCAGCTGTGGTCAGTCTACATATTTAATGGCTCACTTAAGCCAAGCCCCTCAACAGCACAGACGCACCACGCAGCCAACATTTCTCTGCCCTTTTGCATTTCTAGCTCACTGAGCCCTGCAGGGCTTTGAATCTACACAAGCACGCACACACTCACACATACTGTACACACAGCACCAGATAGCAGGCACTTCAGAGGGCCGGCCGCCTGCTAGATTAAAGGAGATGCTCGATGCTCTAAAAGAAAGCTCTGTGGACAATAAGAATGAATTCCTGTCTAACAGAGAGGACGGAGATGAGAGAACACTTTCCCCGTTGAAGCTATTCCAGCTAATCTTAGCCACAACTGGAATAGGACTGTATTATACATAGTCATCTTGTTGCTATGGCAACCATAAGAGTATTTTTATAGTATGCTTGGTTGTGATGAAAGCCAGGCTATGAGAGATAATTGGTATGGAAATTACTCCTCAACATATCAGCTTATAAAATATCCTCCAAGACTCATAATCTTTAAACTACCTCTGAGTTATGAATGTTATATTGCTATATATAATGCTGGTAGTGTTGACATAGTACTGTATTTCACATACATAATAATTACTGTTTTTTACAACCAATGATCTGTTGGAATATACCAATTTATCATTCACTGTCAGCCATTAACGAATGTTGGGGATTTGCAAGTGAAGGNNTTCAAAAATTCACAGATTGCAAAGTGTGTGTTCCCTAAATGAAGCTGGTCAGCACATGTGTCGCACAGAGTCATCTGGTCATCAGCAGATTGTTTCCTAAACGTATTGTATGAGTGTGTTTCTAGAGCAAGAGGTGAAAGAGTGAGTAATGGCTGCTCTTTTTCACAGTAGCAAAGGCTACCGCAACATTACAAGCTACGAGCTTTAAGCTATAAAATGAGTTGGTGGGATAGAAACATTAGCAGTGACATGTTAAAAAGAAACACTTACGGTCTTGCAGGATCTTTGCTGTTAGTCCAACATAACGCCAGAGAGAGACAGAGAGAAGGACGGACACATGTAATGTGATTGTTAATCATATTAGAGACATTTATAGCAATATGTTACAACTTTACATATACATTGTGTTATGTTATGTTCCNNGTTCCCAACTGGTGGGGTGCACTTTGAATGTGTTCCGAGTAGGTGGTTCAACTTTGTCAAAAAAAACCTTTTACTTTGAAATGTAGCGAGTTTCTAGAGCAGCGCTGTCTTCCTAGAGAATAGCGGTGCAGCTACCTGCAACTTAACAGTACAGGTGAACACTCGCATTCCACAGAATATATTTAATTCGTTGTTTGACTTACAATGAACACAAAAAAAAAAAAAANNAACATGACGCAATAAAGTACTGGCCTGGGTTGAAACCGATCTTGAAAACCATTTTCTTCTCTTTATCATTTTGCACCATTGCAGCTATACTGCCTTGTTCCTTTTGTCAGACCTATTCATGTTATATTGCAAAAATCGTTTAAGTAGTCTGAATAAGCCTGAATTACTTGTAACTGCTACTGCAATTCCCCTAATGTTTCTCTAAATGTTGCTTTAAGCCTTGATTGTGCTCTCTTGCTGCATTCCTTCCTATTTCATTGAGTTTTAAGCCCCAGTTGTACTTAGGTTCATTTAGTTTTCATTTTGTGAAATCAAATCAAAGAGGGAGCATAATGGTAAGCATTGTCTCCTCACAGTAAGAAGGTTCGTATCCAATGACAAGTGGAATAGACGGATAGAAATAAACTGAATGGGTATTAAGTTGGTCTACAATATGCGTGGGCCATGGCCTGGTGTTAAGAGAAAATCTGAACCCTGAGGCTGGACCAGTTGAGAACCACTGTTTTAGCTTACAGTTATGTTGTATAGAGTTCAGGTTATAAAATATCTGAATTAGTTGTTATAAAAAATGAGAGAGAGAACTGTGAACTATAGAGGGAAACAGAGAAAGATGACTGAACGCTTACCTGTAAGGAGTTCCCATATCAGTGTAGGATGAGAAGTGAGGAAGAGAAAAACAACACACAAGTTAGATTGTACATCATAGACTGTAACACAGTGCCACACTGTGTATTTCAATTGCAAATAATTCATTAGTAATAGAGGGGAAGCATAATCACATGCCTGGCTGTATTTGGGAGGCCAGCACATGAAGCTTCAAAAGGCCTGCATACTGTATGTAGTTTTTTAGCACATATGTTTCTCCACAGTTGTGAAAGGATTTGCAGGCACTGTTGGGAACTATGATAAAACCAAGGGAGTGTACCTTTGACTTAAGGTAGCACACTCATCTTTTCTAGTCCGGCCAAGCCATGAAATCCCTCACAAAATAAAAAATACAAGATTAAAGATCTAGTGATGATGAGTTCAGCTCTTCTGGATGGAGTGCTGCTTACTGCTGTGAGGAGGCAGTTTGTATTTCCTTCCGGTGTGACGAGCATTTCAAATCACTGTTCAGATTCACTTTCATTTCATTTCATCTCAGTGGGGACACTTTTCTTTGGCAACCAGATCCTGTTTGTGATTCAGATGCGTTTTTACTTGCTGCAGCTCCAAAGGAAATAGGATTGTGGAGGAATTTCTAAGTGGAAGTTCACTGAGGTGGTAACTGTGGTGTCATTTTGTCCCAGTTGGTTACATGATTACAGTATAAATCTACTTTATGTTTGTCCAGTCATTTTGTAGTTCTTGCTGGATATGATTAGGCTGGCTTTTATTGTTTTGGATTACAATCTGAAATAAAGTGACGACAGGGATCTGACAATGAAGTGTGTGAGGTGACACATGTTTTTAGGTGACCGAGTGTAAGTGAGTGTAATGTAATGCAGCGCTAATAAGAAATCATTCAACTGGAGCACAAGGTAATAAGATGTCAAAAGGACATTTAACCAAACCAAAACACATGTTTACTGTGATGGATTATCTAGTTCTGTTGCAGCTGCTTAAGGCAGAAATACATGTGCTACAGCAGAAACCAGTCTCATTCATTTCTCATTCCTTATTTTTTGCCCTACCTTCCTGTAAATGTACTAAATACCTTTATGTGTAGATATTTAGCAGTAATATGGACTTGCTGGTTATGATTTAAGCCCCCTCCCCACTGACACACATGCACACAATGATGAAGCAACCCTGTATCAGGGGCTTTACCTTGTGTTTGCGTGACAGTTACAGACGAGCCTTGATGTAAAGTGCGTCCTGTGTGTGCACATGTATGCATGCTCACGTCCACGCTGCTATTCGCTATTATGTATGTATTTTGCCTGCACGTACTGCATATTTGATCCAGTTAATAATGATGACCGTTTTGTCAGCTACAGTAAAACTCCACAGACATATTTACTGAATTTAAACAGCATTCATCACATGCTCTATGCTCCTTAGATATTATTATGTAGAGATGGAGTGTGTGTGAGTGTGTGAATGTGTGTGTGTGTGTGTGTCCTGAAGGGATGTGCGGAAAGCACTCATCAATAAAGGTCAGGAGTGCAGTTTGCTGTGAAGCAGATAAGGAGACATAAGGGAAAGAGGGGGATGGGGCTTCTCATTCTGTCTACTGAATCAAACCATTAACACGCTGTGGAGCATGTGGTGCCTTAGTTAGCTCCCACAAAAAGCTACAAGGAAAGAGTCATTAGGCGTTTAACATTTCATATAGCATCATTTTGTCATACAAAAATGTGATGACGTGCATCACTATCAACTAAATCTGATCAGTACGCCCACCAAAAGGGAACTGGTGGTCTTTTTAATATACATTAAATTCCTAACAGTGCAATTACGAGACGTATATAAAAAATGCTCAAGCAACTGTGTGCAGGTACATTGGGAGCTGCTGGAATGCCAAAATGATGGCAAATACCTTATATGCATAAACATCCTTGGCCTGATTCTGATTCTGCTGCTTGGAAACATCAGACATTTAAAACCTGCGTCTGTGATGATGTTGAAGTATTGTGGAAGATGTTAGTACAACCAAGTTCAAACCATCTCAGCTGATTTGGAGCTTAGAACTGCTGCCTTTAGAGACAGGACATCTGGAGCATCTGGAGAGCTGGAGCACAAGGTTATACATACAGTTTGTAATGAGGTCCAACAACTAACATTTAGAAAAACAGCACTTTATTCTGCAGTTTGTAGATGTTAGTTGGCACACCCTATTAAAAGCTTTGTTTATAACCTTGTGTTGCAGACCTCATCCCTCCAGATTCAAAGATTTGTTTTTTGTGTTAATGAGGACAGTCTATGTTTATTCTGACAAAGCCTATAAGAAAGAAACTAAGAAATAGTTCAACTTTAACTTAATTCTGCATCAAATAATGCATCAAATATGAACCCTTTACTGTGTATCTGAACCATGGGTTGAATCTATTTAGAAGTGACCAACTGATTATATGTTTTTTTCAAAAATAAATAAAATCCCTGCCTGTCAGTTTATCACAGTGTGGCAAATACATTAAAGAGAGGTCACTGGGTTATAAGGGTATTATCCAAATGGTCCCTGTTAGGCAGGGTGTGTACATGTGTGTATCAGATCAATAGAGCATCATAAGTCCAGGGTTGAAAGGTCAGGCTTATAAAAAAACAGAGAGAGAGATGGCGCCATAGGGGGGTGGAGAACAGAAGACAGAGCAGCTGACAGCTGACTGCTGCGTGTGTGTGTGTGTGAACATGCAGTTGTGCATGGAACATATAAGCCAGGTGTCCTTGGGGTTCTCTCAGTATCAAATCATTTGTCATTGTACAACTGTGAAACATTCATCTTTGCTGTGTGTGTGTGTGTGTGTGTGTTATCAGTAAAAAAGGAGTGTGTGTAAAGGGTAGGAAAAAAGAAAGAAAAGGCATTACTTTTTCCTTTCTCCTTTGTGCTTTGGTTCCCAATTCCCTCAGGAAACCATTTCACAGCAGAATCCAGTCAAGCTTTTATACTA
Organism: Oplegnathus fasciatus; assembly: GCA_003416845.1. Taxonomy (NCBI): domain Eukaryota; kingdom Metazoa; phylum Chordata; class Actinopteri; order Centrarchiformes; family Oplegnathidae; genus Oplegnathus; species Oplegnathus fasciatus. The sequence continues at coordinate 919,081 of NTHP01000057.1, forward strand.
GACAGATATGAGAATGTGTGTGTGTGTGTGTGTGTGTGTGTGTGTGTGTGCGTGTGTGTGTGTGTGCGTGTGTGTTGGGAGTATGTCTATATAATATATTAATATGTGCATGTTGGAATCAATGAAGACCTATCATCTTTGAATTTGCAGTGAGGGAGCCACCCAAAGTGACACACTATCACCCAGGGACAGGAAGCAGTCTATTCTCATGATAATCAAATGTTAATGTGATCACTGCTCCAGCTCCTGCAACGCATTTTAAAAAAGATTTTTTTACCGAACTCATGTCAGTTCATTTTGGCTTTTTATTGTGTGATAAGAAGTTTAAAATTAAATTAAAATTATATTTATTTTTGTTTACTTTAGATTGGAGAGGAAAAAAATGTTTATTATTTGAATGAGGCCTTGCTTAAAGCAAATACATAGTTAACACCCACAGTTTCATTTTCAAAGGGCCTTTCTAAATCCAGCAGTGCTTAGTAGCCAATAGGTTGGTGATGATAAGATCATGATTCTAAGGTTAAAGAAACATTCACCAAGATTTGTATGTAAAAAGAGTTACTCCAGCGATTTAGTACAGCACTTCCATGAAGCTGGGGGACTAATTTTGGTGTTAATACGATTGCTGTTAGGGAATCTTCTTGACACAGGAAGTGATTGATACAAACTTTTAATTTTTTTTTATATGACTTCCAAAAAGCTCCATCCCAAAAAATTCTTCACCTCACCCACTCCTATAATTCATTAACAAGAAGAAATCATGATCCACCTCAAACAACAACCAATATGGCAGACATCCGTCCCGGTTCTAAAATTATGGGGCGACCAATTCCAAACTAAAATCAGGCTTAATGTGTCTGCCTGCTTTAAGGACATGTTATAAATTGGGATTACAGATGCTGGTGATGGTTTGGGTTTCCTGCAGTATCCTGCAGACCTCCACTGAACACTGTGCTGCATATTCTCTTTATTTCACATGGTGTTGGATTCATTGAAACACTTTCAGGTTACATTTTGAAGGATTAAAGTCTCTCAACTTTACACTGACAAGAAAAGCTGCCACAGAATGATGATGCATTCACCACTTGGCCTTGTCAGAATAAAGGTCAGGACAAATGTTCAAAAACATTTGCATAAATTGTCACAAACAGTGGTTGTTCTGGTGAGCTAATGGTCTAAGGCGCATACCCTACACCCACAATGCCCCCTGTTGGAGTCCGGCCAGGAACCTTTGTTGTGTTATGCACCTCTCTCTCCACCATGTTTCCTGTCTGTATCTTCACTGTAAGCTGGCAATGCCAAAAAAAAACACTTTGTCTAATGGACTTGCAAAACATGTCTCACTTGCAATACGGTAAGTTCTAAAATTATCTGCCCTTTACTAAAAGGCTAGAAGCAACAACTTTTAATTTGATGAGGCAAGCTGTAACAGCTTCCTTGTTCTCTGTCAGCTTGTGTCAGCAGTATACAGTTTAAAGACTTTGTAAAAATGTGAGCTAAAAACGGTTGGCAGAATCTGACACCAAATGGAATATATCTAATAACTACCCTAGTACTACCATCCTCGTTTGTTACAGCAATCGTAGCAGCACTGGGCACCCTGGTGTAACCCCAGTAACAAACCTAGCTGAGCCATCTATCTCAAGCCAACTTCCCTATGACCAAATTAATTGTCATAGTTTTTTGGTATGGCATTTGCATCACCATTTCCTGTAACATATAGCGTTAGAGTGGATCTGATGATTGCTGAGTGACTTACGGTCTTGTGGGACTTCAATGGGTGCTGCTTCGTGCGGCAGTAGCAGCAGTAATGACATGAAAGCCAGGGCCACATGCCCGCCCTGCCCCGACATCTCTCCCCCTCCGATTGGCCGGCCTCGCTCCTCACCTCTCCCGGTTGGCTAGATGGTTCTCCTGACAGTCGCGTCGAGGACCTGTGAATACAGACGTAGAGACAGATGGTTAGGATGAAGACAGCGTAGTAGAGCGTACAGTATGTCTACAGTATAAACTGTTTGTGTGTGTGGGTGAGGGTGTAGATTTGTATGTATTCTGGCATAAGTGTGTGTCGACTCTGGCCTACATTTACAGCTGAGTCCCTGTGTGGCTCCCTAGAGAGAGCAGCCTAGAAACAAAGCCAAGGAGAAGCTCTGTGGCACTGATTCTTAAAGTGGGATCAGGTTCCAATCACGAGCTGCTTCACAGTAAAATGCAGAATGGTTTAAATCATCTGTCCAGAAATGATGGAGCGTGGATTATTGGGATCATTTATTTCATTATTCGAATGGCTTTGCTACAGTGAATATTTTCATCATTATTTAACTTGAACTTACAAAAGGGTGTTTATAGGTGTTTGTAGACTTGAGACATTTTGGCTCACAGGTCTCATCTCTATGAAAGTCAACACATTTTATTTATCTAACCAACATGGAAGGAGTCTCTGTCTGTCTGTCTGTCTGTCTGTCTGTCTGTCTGTCCTTTGATTATCTCGACAACCGTTCATCCGATCAACTTCACACTTGGCAGGTGTATTGCTGAGGACCCAAGGAAATGCAGTGTTGAGTATGAAGTTGTTTGGAGGAGCCGTTCTCGAGAAAGCTGCAAGCAGCAATACCACAGGCCAAGCAATCGGCCCGTTCCGGACAGGCACTGCACTAATTTATCTTAAATGCTAAATTCTTGAAGTACATATTTTATTTCAAAAGGCAAAAGGCAAAATTCTACAAATTTCAGCACATGAATGTGTTTCCATCATTTTATGTTGAATACATGATTGAATATTGTCATACACTAATATAACTTATAATGCCAGCTTCAACATGCATTTGTCTAATAGCGTTGACACCTGCAGTAACAAACAAGGTGTGTCACCCACTGTATTACATCGTTGAATCTTACCAAAATGTCACCCCTACTGGCTGTTTTTTTAAAGGGTTTTAAGGGTGTGACTTTTGAGGGGCCCTGAGATCTGTCTTTCCAGTATTTCCATCACCAGACAATTCCAATGAATCCAGGTCGGATGGTGAAATCAAATTCTCCAAATAAGGAGGAGATTTGTTTGGCAGTTGGCTGCCATGATGGACTAGCCACATTTAAACGCTGTTAGTGGAACATTCATACACAGAAAGTCATTGTTTTAACTATGGCGTCCTGAGTAAAGTCACAGTCACACCCAACGTGGTGGTAACAGCACAGTACTATTAACTTATTGGCTGATATTGTCAATTTACTGATGTCAAACTAGAGGCCACATATGGTGTTAGAAATAAGAGGAAACATTCTACCTGTAAATTTAGGCTGACTTCTTGCAGTGTGTGCTTTTATTGCATCATCAAAAATGATCTTTTCATTTATGATTGATGAGATTCTGTATGTTTTGAATCATGTTTGCTTGAATCTTTGGCTTGTGGGCTGAAGAGGGAAGAAGAGTTTAGACCACTGAGTGCAGAAAAACATGGATGTAGCGTCCATGTTGTCACCGGCCTACAAGGATCAATCTAAAGCTTCTATACAGGTTTACCAAACAAGAAGCTACCACGGGTGACTGTGACGGGCTGAGATACTTAATTTACTCCCCGCCACCTCCACATGACAGCCAGGTCTGTTTACTGGCAACCATACCAGGACCACCTGCCCACTGATAATCCCTGTCCCCCATGCTGCCATCCCCTACCAAGATCAATCCGCCACTCTGCTTCAAATCACACCAGAGCTCAAAGCTATGACAACAGGATAAATTAAAAATAAAATCAGATGGGAGGGAGGGGGTGGGGGCTTACCATAAGGTTGTCATTTAAAATCTCCAGGAAAATATGGGAAAATTAGGTTGGAGAACGTGACATAGCACAAAGGACTATTGAGGTGCTGACGAAGACGGTGACTGCACTGGGCGCACTCAGCCAACTGAAATTTATAATTTAATTACAGTTACAATAAATAAAGAAATAGTGAGATGTAGTGAAAACTGGACTCAGATCCCTCATTTAAAATGTTAAATAACAATTACCAAAGCTGTTATGATTCCATAAATATGATTTAAAGAATAATACATTAATATTATAAACTTTTGAAAGAAGAAACAATACATTCTTCCTTTAGCAAATGAAAAGCTGAATTCATAAGCAGCAAAACACACTTTTGCTCAGTTCAGTACATTCAGGGGTTTTGCTGCCATAGCCTTACTTGGTCTGGTATGACCAGTGGCTTATGGTGGCTAATGTTAGCTAATGTTAGTTAACTTTACATTACAAGAGTCAGTTTGTTGACTTTGTTCGACTTTTCTCTACTTGTGCCACAGTGTTACACAGCGATTTGGCCCTAAGTTATGTCCATCCCCATCCCCAAGTTTTAGCATTTGTCATTTTTATGCTATTTTTGGGCCTCTACACTAACTGTGGCTCATTTACAGTTTTTTTCTGTTGATTAAGCAGTTCAGAAAACGTTACAAAGCCTCCCTTAAAAAAACATGATTTAATTAAATTATTATTATTTACTTACACCCTACTGTACAATGATCGGCATGAAGCATGTTAGCACTGTGGAGTTCCATTAGGATCAATTCTTACAACGCTATTTCCTGATGATCATATAAACTGTTTTGCTCAAAAATTCAACCAAAATGTCAAAAAAACACACAATTTAGTATCAGCCTTTATCTCTTTAAACTATGAGCTGTAAAATAACAGATGGATTTCACAACAGAGGGGACACAACAGCTTTTTGGCCTGAGGGCAGTAGTCAGATTTCACCCAAAACCTGCAAACACCTACCCCACACACACACACACACATAAACCATCTGGTGGTATGTCAATCCAACACTATTCAACTAAATAGCTAATCTGCCCCTCGGGAGCTAATACCCCAGCATTGGCTGGCATGAGGTGCCAATCACACAACAACACACAACATGCATGGATGCAGAGCACAGGGAGGTACAGTACATGGTCACACATGGATGAAGACACACCCTCATTCCAATGAGCGAACACACACACACACACATACACAAAAGCACACATATCTCTGCAGCCCAGCTGTTGTGAAACCTGACCGCTATCTCCCCATCTCTGTTAATTACTGAACTTTTTTCTGTACACACAGACACATGCGCGCGCGCACACACACACACACACACACACACACACACACACACACACACACCAAAGAGGAAGAACAGTGGAGGGAAGGGATTAGGAAAAGAGCATGCCAAACCGTCCAATATGAGCCTTAAGACAGAAATCTGCTTTGAATTGCAGATCTATTCCTAACGGAAAAGTCACGGAGAGAGAGAGAAATCAAAATAAAGAGGAAAGAAAAAGAGAGACGTGGACAAAGAAGAGACCGAATGCAAGCGAAAGCACTGAAATAGGTCAGTGTTTCTCTCCACGTGTGGAACCGTCTCTACACACTGCAGTGCATTATAAATGATAGCACACAGTGATACACTGAGGCTGAGTGCACATGCAGGCGAGAAAAAGGGTCAGTGAACATCACGTACTACATACTACACATTACCTCACATGGTACTGGAAGATAGCAGCTATACTGCAAAAACCCAGGGCTCTTTTCATAGTCTGATCACAAACGTTGGCAGAATCATGTTTCACTAATGTTCATCAAATGAAAATTGAAAATACATTTTCCAGCCCTAGAGTTGTCTTGAATGGTTACACATTCGTCTTAAAGGAATAGTTAAACACTTTGGGGAATACACTTCATCACTTTGGGGAGACTCACTGCACCCAGCCAAGAAATGTAAAATGTAAAACTACATCTTGTCGTTTTTACACTTTGGTTTTGTACAAATTAAACAAACGAGATATAGAGGACGGTCATATCAGGACGGAGGACGGGCGTATCATATCAGCACTAGTATCGAAACATTTCAAATGATACCCAGCACCAGAAATGACACTGAGACGTTGAGGAGTCATGCCAAAGACACACCAGCACATACAGCAGACAGTGATCAGCTGTGAAAACAAGGGGAGTGTTTGAGGGGAGTTGTGGGAACACTGAGGTAAGAGATGTGAAGAGCAGGTGGCTCAAGGCTTTTTGATTTATTGACTATGATAGAAGCTTTAATTCTGAGGTTCATACACACAGAGAG
>NTHP01000057.1:959880-989042 GCA_003416845.1 Oplegnathus fasciatus
AAAAGATCACTCTGTCTAAATGGCTTTGTCTGCACAGTTATATAGGGTAGTTGTTATTGTAAAGATGAGGTAAGCTATAGACCAAAACAATTCTAAGAAGAAAAACAGGAGAGAAATACCAGGAAAAACGAAGGGGACCGAGAGGCCCCCTTTCCTATGGAATATGACCTTTTAACCTGTATCCTTAACGTGAAACCATATGGACCACCAGATACCACACTAGACAATAACTGGAGTTATTGCAGTGTACGCCACAGGGGGCCATGCGTTAATTAACTCTGTCGTTGACCCCTGCACAAACACCCCCACACAGAGCACAGCCATGTCCTGTCCTTATTGAACTGGGTGTGGGGGGGCAGATCTCACCCTGGGCACTGGGAGAATTTGGTTTTCCAATCAAATGACAACAAAATAGAGCACACACACATTACAATAACTAACCCCAGAACACACTGCTGTATGACTCAGTAGAGAGCAGTGGTTGGAGGGTCACACAAGTCATGTGGATGGAAAAACACTCATTAGTTACTAGACTATGTAAAATTAGTGTCGGAGGGAGCTTCTGGTAGTATGAGTGTGTGTCCTCTACCTGCATACATCAAACTAAGAACAACACCATTACTCACAATCTGAAATGTCACCCATCTACACACATAGACACACTCTTTGTTAGGAGTGTATGGGTGTGTGAATGTCGACTTTTTTACCCTTTTCCCCTCAAATATGGAAAATTCCAGTACTTCCTGTGTGTGAGTGCGTGTGTGTGTGTGTCTGTGTGTCCAGAGCTAATCCATGGTAAGCAGATACATTATGTGGGCTACTATCAATAAGGCTTTGTCCAGTGGATGGAGGATTGTGGATTCAGCCAAACATGGAGGAGGAACAGACTGCAACTATTGTACACTCAGTGACCTCTCCCTTTGCCTCTCAAATAACACACAGCAACACCACACTGTAGCACAGAAGATGAGACCCACGAGGAACCCTCTCATGCATCACATCAAGGTGTTTTTACATGGGGCCATGTTACAGAGCCCACAGGGAAGAATTTCAGAGAGACAAAATGTGGTTATAACAGACTGGAATGATTTTCCAGTAAATCAATTCTCACAAAGGATTTCAGTTCTGAGAAGTGGATAAATTGAAGACAGAACTTTATTTTGGAGGAACTCCAACCCAGGCACATGTTCAACAGTAGATGCCAAAAGTGCAACGTCTTTCCTGGAAAAATGGACAAAGAACAAATGGCTCCTTTACAGAACTCCTGCTGCTAGAAACATTTCAGACTTTAGACAATATATCTCTGTCAACATCTGGCTTCCATACACCTTTATTTCAACACAATTAACCCTTTGACCACTCAGCTGTTTTTGCTCAGTTTTTAACTCCTTTTTCTACAGGCCTATGACATACTGTAGTCATCACATGTCCTGGCTAGGCATGTCGTATATTGTTATTTTCAGAATTAGTTACTGTAGGCTACTTAGAAATGCCACGAATTGACATATAAGTAGTACTAAACAGTCGGTGGTGTTGTTGGAAAGTTTCTTTTTGATAAGGTTTTACTCAAATATCTGTATGTGAATGGTTAGAGTAGAGTGCCAGTGTCCCAAGGATATAAAAAACATGTTAATCAGACATCCTGAGCCACGGTCTGTCAGTAAATGTGCTGATGGTGTAAAACAATGAAAAAGTTTGTTGGCTATTGTTTCTCTTTTTCCTATTAATGAATATGAGGCAAGATCTATGGCTGCTTATTGCATATCGTAAAGTGCGTGAGGGCATATATTTGGTCTGTTTCTTCTACAACAAGAAACTTTTTCAGTTCAAAAAGATCCTTTTCACATCATAACAAGACATTGTATAGAACAGCATACCAACTTATCATGTTATAATGAGAAAAGTTTCTTGCTTTAAACAAGATACATCAATTTTATGTAATAACAAGATAATGTGATTTGATGTTTGTCAGGAAAAGGTTCTTGTTAAAATAATAACTTGGAATATGTAGTAATAATGTGAAATGTATACTTTTTATTTTATTTCTAACCAGGTGTATGATCATTTATGTTACCATATGTGACAGCACAAATATTCACACCAGAACAACAATACCTCTGATACACACACACACACACACACACACACACACACATGCATAGTCAGACATGAATAGCCCCCTTCATCAGTGCCAGGTAGCTCACTAATTGAACTGTTTAAAAATTTAGAGTGACAGAGATATAAAGGTAGAAGCATGGGAGCATGATATTAAAAGTACTTGTTGAGGAGGCCACTTTAACATTCACAGACAAAAAATGTCGACTACAGAGACAAACTGAAAGCAAGGGGGTGAGTAAGAGAGATAAAATAACACTGCGGAGAGTTCCTTAACTCCATACAGTGCAGTTCCCTGGAAGAGCAACAGAGTGAGGACACCCTGAAACTTCACACAATCCTCTGTTGTTTATTTCACTCTAATCAGGCGGACAGCAAGCTGCTTCATTAGAACAAGTTTAGGATGGGAGCCAAGAATGTGTTTTGATGTTTGTCTGTGTGTGTGTGTGTGTGTGTGTGTGTGTGTGTGTGCGTGTGTGTGCGTGTGAGTGCGTGTGAGTGCCCGACATGTCAGCTGCACCAGACCAGATTACTGTTTCTCAGAGGTGGAAATTTGTTCAAAAATTGCATTGCTGTTAGTACAAGACAATAACCGTTCCATTATTTATCCTGAATGACACAAAACACCTACCAAATTATTAAAGAGCCATACACCAATGTCATTCAGCTGTCAGCCCTTCTACAGAGACCTTAATTATACTTTACAACTATTAGGGCCACTGTGAGGGAATAATATCAAAACATCTTGGTTGTAATTTCAAGAGAACAGTGTCATAATGCTACAAGAATAAAGTTGTGATCTTACGAGAAAAAAGTATAGAATACATTAGTAATAGCACAAGACAACCGTTTTAATTCTTTGTCGTAGTAAACTTTTGAGAGCAGTCTATCATCTTATGTGTCCATTGGGGGATGTGGGATTAGGGATGACCTGAAGTTACAACTTTCACCAATAAGCACCTGTTATATAATTATAACTTTTAGAATACTGAAATTAAATGAAATCAGTTACATGATGTATGAACCCACAACTGGACATGTGTTGAAGCAGAGGCTGAAGCACAGCAGGGACTTGGCATCAGAAAAGGATTAAAGCAAGGTGGGCTGATACAAATTCAGCAATACACACACACGCACACACACACACACACACACACACACACACAGAGCTGAGGTATTTTTGCTAATCTATGTTCAGCATCAGCCACCTGGGACCCCCCTGAACTCAGGCAACCAAGGGTTTTGATCAAGAGGCTATGCGCCGGATGGAGCACCCTGTGTGGGGCTGTCAGAGTAGACATCTGGCCTCTCTGCTGGAGGTTGCATGGATGAAGCCATCCATCCACCTCCAGGACCCAGCTGGGTAAAATCACATTGAGCGCTGGGAGAGCCAGCCAAAGGACATGTGAGTCAAACACACACACACACACACGCACACACACACACAGATGTGCTATAGTTCCAGTAATATAGTCAGATCAGTATTAATAAATGCGCAGAGAAGGATCTACAAATGCATCCTAGCTAGCTAATGGATGATCCTCGGTCGTCTATCAGCATTATATAGCTAAACTGTTAGCTAATGTTAGTGTTAAATGCCACTAACTTAGCTTCATAACTCAAACATATGTGGGCAGCTGTAACGCTACGTGATGACATTAAACCATACCCTCGAATCTACGCTTATGTGATTGGCTGAAACGGAAGGAGCCATCCGACTGCCTACAGATCCTGTTGAAAAAACTGCATTTGTGAATCGAGTCACAGCAGGGCAGTCTCAAAAAACCCACACACAAATGCAGTGAAGTTCACACATGACAAGCAGTTAGACAACAACATCCAAATATGATTTTTATGAAAATTGCAAATACGTTTAAATAAATATATCTGTGGATTTCTACTACATTTATTTAAAACAATATTTGTGTGTGTGCATCAGAAATATATTTGTGAACGTACAACAATAACTATTTTTGTGTGCATTGAAAAATATTTTTGTGGAGAGAATCATTTAAATATAAATCCTGAAATACATTTGTGAGTCCTTCCGTGCATATTCATTCATATTGAGACTGGTCTGACTCTTTACAGTAAAGCAAGAACTTTAAGGTAATTTCCACATTTGAGAAGAGCATCCCTTAAGGCTAACTTCAAGGGATCAAACAACTAAATTTGACCCTTTACAAAGCAGAGTCCTAAATTGTCCTTACATTTATGATTAAAAGTATGCACACAAAAACAACAACTCTAGGTCAATGATGGTCAACAAAGTTCTGACCAAGATTGGCCCCTGTCTGACAACAGGCAGCGCTCTCTATCTTGCAAAAAAAAAGAGATTTGAAACAGCACAGAACTGTAAGCGAAGTCCATGTGAGCCAGCGAAGACAGATTAGTAACTGTGATGGATGATTTGAACCTCCAGAGGAACTGTGTCTGTAGATTTGACCGAGCAGAAGAGCTTCATTTGCTTTTATCTCGACAGTTTCTGGCTCTCCCTTTTGTATCCCTTGTATGGAAACTCTACTGGATTTGCCTTGGGGGTGACTCATCATCCTGGTACAGCCTGTTTCCACCCATTTCAGGAACTCTTGACAAGAGTAACCATGGTCGTTAGCCGTAGTTAATGGTGCCAAAAAAGTCCCTGCTTCATGCGTGGTACTTTACAATGACCCAGGAATTATTGGAGCGGGGACTGCTGTGCTGAACATTGCTGATTGGTCAAACGCAAAACTTGCGGCTGCTACAACTTGTGTACAGCTTAATTTACAAAATAAACAGCACGAAGTGCAACTAGAATTAATACAGCGACAAGGGACAAACTTTTATATTATTGACACTGAAAAGAAAGTGAATAGGAACATAACAAAATTAGAAACAAAACTTAATTTCTTTTTACCATGGTTACATTCTAAAGCAGAAAAAAGAACCATACAACATTCAGCAGATTGAAAACATTTGAGTGCCTGTCTCCAAAGCAGATGGTCTCCTTTTAATGACATCCATTCATACATCAGAGTCGTGTCACACTAAATACAAAAAACAGCAGACTGCTTTCCTTGTGTGAAAATTACATCTCAAATGCACCCATCGTTTTTAAACACATTATCGCACTAATTTGCCTAAGCTTCGCGATGGAACATGCTTAAAAGGGACTTTTTTGGTTCCTATTTAGTTCCTGTGGCTTCCCAGTGAGCTCCATCAGTTTTCTTATTTGTATAAAAGACTTGGTATTTTCCTGACCTTTAAATTCGCTTTGTCCGCCTGTGTGGCATTTTGGTGCCCAGCTCAGAGCGCACGGTGCACAGGTGGAAGGAGAGGCGCAAACAGGTGGTGTTTTTTGGTGCAACGTCACTTCGCTGCCAGAACAAACTGAACACTTACAAACTGTACTGTTTCGTTGTTGAAATGCATAATGGTGCAAATGCTGTTGTGTCACATTTTACTGTGATTGGCTCAGCTGTTTCACAGCGATGAGACCAGTGATGTGACTGGCTGAGAGACTTATTAATCACCACACCCTCTGATCTATATTCCACTTCAGCCAGCTTTTCTGCACTAACACCTGAACCAAAGAAGCAGGTGAGCTTGGAGACATCCACACAGTCTGTACGCCCAAACCTCCCACTTGTGGTGTGTCCTGCTAAACCCATGTAGCCAAAAAGTAGTTTACAAATCTCCTCACGCACTCAAGTGCTTAGAATGTGACAAAACAGCTGACTGCAAGAAAAACTGGCTTTCAGCACTTTTCACGTATGAATCTGTACCTGCACATATACAAATCTTGACTTGCAGAATGATTCAAGCTTGAATCTCTTTTGTGTTGTGTCAGATACAAAATTAGGACCAGACAAATAGGCTGTCATAAAAAGAGAGAAACAGGGATAAAAATAGTGAGAAAAGACAGACAGTGATAGGGGAGAGAGTGAGAGACAGGGAGGGGAGAGGGAGCAGCTGTCGCAGACAGTGAGGAAGAGAGAGAGGCTCTCTGTCTGGAGGTAAACAAGAGACACACCGGTAATTGAGCAACCGTTGCCATGGCTACATTGATGCTGAATATCCGCCCAGACACAAAAACACACATACACAACAACAACAATCAGGTTTAATCCTGCGCTTTGACAGAAGGTGCACAAAAAAACACTCGGTGGCATCAAAGTCTGTACTGCACTGAAAACAGCCTTCAAATGAGCATTTCCTTTAATTTGAAATCTTTTATTTATTCAGTTTGTCGGATTGAGACTCAACAGGTACAGTGATCATCAGGACAGAACAATCAGCAACATACAGGACAGAGACAAATCTAAAATAACTGCTACAAATATGACACACGCTGTAAGATATCACTTACAGGACATTGTAAAAGACAGAATAAACTGTATAAGGACTATTTAAAACAGACATCGTAGCCATTACATTTATAAAAGTTCTACTGAAGCTTTATCTCATTACTACTTGTAGATGATTTGAATATTCCACTGTAGCTGAGCAACACACTTTAACATTGGTGAATAATTCAAAATGTTCTAATGAATGCTAATTAATGCTAATAAACAGAAAGGGGCAACTTTTCATACCTGGTGGCTTTAGCTGGAGTCTGAATGTAATTTCTTTCATTTGTGCAGACACTGATGATTAAAATGGTTATTTCTTACTTCTCTACCACTGCATTTACTTGAATGAAAAAAAAATCTGCCACATACAGTGGTGGCCAAAATTATTAGAACACTTGGCATATTTAAGAGGTTTCAGTTGTTTTTGTTGAATTGGCCATTAAAATACCCATAAAACGAATGAAATATCTACAAAGTCATCATTATGCTCTATAAACCATAGAATAGAGCCATCATAAGGAGATTTAGGTCATTTTCCTTACAAAAAACAAGCTAGGCCTATTTCACTGTCAATGTCACACAATCATGTTCCTTCACAGAAGAAGCCAAATTACTTGTGTAATCATTGTCAGGTGTGATCGTGGTTAAATTGATGGTGATGCAAGAGTCTTAGGACACAGCTGTGTGATTCTTTTGAATGTACAAGGCCTATCCTGCTCATTAAGTGATTGGTAACATCAGGGTTTTGTCACTGAGGCCACATCACCAATTGGTATAAATTCAAAGCCTCTAGAAGTAGTGTTGAAGCACATGTTGCTCATTGAACATGGCTAAGGTGAAGAAGGAGCTAACGAGTGAGCAACGGGTTCAAATAAAGGCCCTTTTTGATGCTGGCTGGAGTTACCGCCGCATAGCCAAGGACTTGAGATGCAGTCCAAGCACTGTAAAGTACACTTTAGACCGCCATNAACATTCTGGTGAGGCACGGAGTACCATCTGGGAGTCGTCTTATTGGGCCTGAATTTATTTTCCAAGAGGACAATGACCCCAAACATTCTTCTAACTATTGCCGGAGCTACCTGCGACAGAAGGAATCTGCTGGAACATTGAAAATGATGGACAGGCCCCCTCAAAGTCCGGACCTCAACCCCATCGAGCAAATTTGGGGCGAGTTGGAAAATAAACTGGACAGATCTATTGTACATTCAAAGGAAAGCCTTTGGCTTGAGTTGCAGAAGGCATGGGATAACATTAGTGTTGAAGTTCTCAGGAAATATACTGACACTATGCCAGAGAGATGTGCTGCTGTAATTGCTGCACAAGGTGGACATACCAAATATTAAAGTTAAAAGTGGATAAAAACAGTAGGACTCACTTCATCTGATATTTGTTGTGCTCAGAGCAACCATCTGCATGTTTCATGAACATTATGAAATGAAATCATGTTTTGGAGGCAAAAAAAAAGGTCAATATTTTCAGATCTGTCAGGTGTTCTAACAATTTTGGCCACCACTGTATATCCAATGACTGTGTATCACAATGTGTCCTGATGCAGATGTACAGTATATTACACATTTCATAATATTTTCTATAATTCAAACAACAAAGATAGAAAAAATGACTTTTGTACAGCGCCTGCAGGCTGATGTGTGACGTGTCAGAGTGTTGGCGCTGGAATCCAGACAACACAGAAAATCATGAAAAGGTTTGAGAAGTAAAACGACGAGGGGGCAGGGGACAACTGAGCCCACAGCAGACACAGTGACAGCAGGACATGGCAGCAGTGGTGTGTGTGTGTGTGTGTGTGTGTGTGTGTGTGTGTGTGTGTGTGTGTCCAGGAGGCCTAGAACACTTCTTCCCTGATTGTCGAGTCAAATAAAGGTTGTCGCGCGCCAAGCCTATTGTCCATACACTGACCCCCACCGCCCCAAAAAACCCCTGCCTAACTACCGTGCCTCACCACCCAGACACACGCGAACACACACACACACAAACTTCAATCCCCCATGTCTTTGTCTCCAGCAACAGGAGGTGTGGTCGTTTTTCTACAGTTAATGAGTTGGTGGGGCCACGAGGGCCAAGCGGAGGCACGGGTCATTCATTCATTTAGCCCTTTAAGCCTCCATAGCCCACTTCCCCCATACACACACACACACACACACACACACACACACACACACAGATTATACACATCATAGCACAGAGAGACACTAATATTAATACATTAATATTAACATTAATTATTATAATATTTGTGCTGGTGAGGTGAAAGCACAAATTTTACCAACACATGAAAAACACGTCTCCACTTTCTGAAACTCTTTCTTAATGCTCACTAACACACATCCACACAAACACACACGTACACCCAGCCATATAGTCCTGGCGTCTGGTGACACAATAGCTTCTGGTAGCAGCTGGTCAGCAGTAGCCATAGGAGTCACATACACACACACACACACACACATACACACATGCAAACATGCAACATGTACAAGCCCCTGCATGTCTAATGACGTGCCAAGACGACATAAGAACAAGAGAAGATGACTTGACTGGCCATCTGTGGCATGGAGGCCATGTGGAACATCTGCGCCAATCAATAACACACTCACTCTCACACACGTAGGCATGCATGAGTAAACACATTAACTCATGTAGGCATGTAATCTACACATAAATCTACTATATGTTTATTCATAAATGCTGCTGATACAAAATACTGCCAGATTTGGCATTCTGTATCTCTTTAAAAGGAAGAATATCTCTGCAGAAGTATCTGTCAATTTATTCACAGTTTAATTCAAGGTACAAGGCACAAACGCGCGACACCGGTGAACACACTTAACATACGCGCTTACGCACCAGTGGAGGTAACAAACGTCAGTCCTCAAGAGCTAATCAGAGTCTTTTCATGATGTACATTTTCAATTGTATTCCTGTCTGAATGAAGAGGTGAAGAAGTGTCATAGTTACCATCCATGATAAAGACACGTTCAACTAGAGCTTTGTCGAACTGGTCGGCCATGGTTGTTTTGAGCAGAAGTGAACCCAAACAAAAAGGGTCAGCTTTCTCTTGTTGTTTCGTGCTGTAGCGGAAGAACAAAAGCGTCTGTACCCGTATAAGTGCCCTGTGTGCACCACATCAACTTGTTGAGGCTCCAAGCCTATGCTGTGTTTGATGAAATGTCCGGCCAAGGTGGTAGCAGTGCAGCCAGTGACGGTGGTGGGCCAAAGAAAAAACAGAAAAGACAGGGAAACTTTTGATCTGACTAGAACGATGTACTAGCATGCTGGCTAGCCAGCAAGGTCAATGCATACGTTCAAATATTTTTTAAATTTCCATTGATCATTTGATGGAATACAGAGCCATGTGCACAAATTAGTAATTCAGGCTCATAAATTAATGTCAATTTGCTGTAACAGAAGGAGCAGAAGTTACAGGTTGTTGTGTCTACCCTGGGCATTTAGGGAGCAGCACCAAGAGTGTCATTTTTGATTTTCGATAGACATAGGGATATATTTTTCAGGTTTTGGTCCTTAAACAACATTGTATTATCTGTGACATTTAACATTTGTCAAAATATTAATAATGTTAAAATGATTTCATAATAAAGTCGATTGAGAAAAGACTAAATTACAACAAATTATGAACATTCTAACAATATTAATATGGCACAGAGACAGTAACAACCAAGCATCAGTAAAACGAATGCATAGAGATTTCTCTCCTTAAAGAAAATGCTAATCATATTTCCTTTGGCTGATTGTTGCATTGGGATTCAATGCGGTAGAAGCCTGACTTTATATAAAAGGCAGTGAATATGAATAGTTTTCATTCACTCACATTGTCTTCACATGGAAATCAACACATATGGAAGGACTGCACATACAATCAGCAATCACACACACTTACAAACTCGGTGCAGATATCTGTAAGTGTGCTGCTGCTTATAAAGACATCAGGATTTGGTGAAGAGGAATTGGATTACACACACACACACACACACACACACACACTGGATAGGTATGCAAGTGTGGATTACACACACACACACCTCCCCCACTTCTAGGAAACACCTGCAGCCATGCTCGTTATTCTGGGGAACAGAACACATGTGCCAGAACACAGTTCACACATCCCTTAATCAATTAGACTAGAGACCGCTCACACACTCTCACACACACACACACACACGCACACACGCACACCTCCTCTGACACTGTTTATCTGCTTTAACAAAACAACATGCATCTAACCCTTAAGTCTCAAGTCTCACTCTGTTCACTAGGACTTAATTAACAGATTGACAAGAGGCAGCTGAGAGACAAAGACAGTTAAAATGCACTGCAACTGGTTTTGGAAAATACTTGTGCCAATGATACAAAAACGCTGGACAGAACCAACTCCATACCAGTGAATCTTCTATTCATAAAGCCTTAGCAATTGTACAGCAAAGAAAAATTGTATTTGTTCTGAAGGTGGTCTTACATAGAAATCAAATGGGCTCATCCACTGGGGAGCATGTGTTTATCAACTTGTATGATAATCCACACAGTAGATACAAATCATGAGATTGATAAACTGATATTTTTCATGAGGGTTTGCTCATTAAGTGTCCAAAATGCAGAGGATGCATCCTCCGGGGAGCGAGAATGTGCTCACTACATTTCATAGCCTACTTCATATTGATATCTCTCATGTACAAGTGGACATTTTAGCCTGATGGTGGCGAACTGAGGTCAGGGGATCATCAAAAACATTATTAATGATCCTCTGGGGACCATGAGTATGCACAGCAAATCTCAATGCACTTACCATCTCCTCCAGTTCCCTGGGGAAAAACCATGCAGGCCATTTTCTTTTTAGAATTCAGATTTTTCCTGACTATTTTTTTTACAAACATACATTGATGTTTCAGCTTCAAATCCAATAAATAAATCAAGTCCATTGATGCAAGTTTTCCTGTAAATTTCCTGTAAGGGCCAATACTTAGCCACATGAATGACCTAGATGGACTGAAGAAGACGATGATGTGGGGAAGAAAAAGCAGAAAGAGGAAAACTGAGACAGGGAAAGAGAAGATAGTAAGATGTGGACACTGGAACTGTCAGTGATGCTGGAGCGTGTGTGTGTGTGTGTGTGTGTGTGTGTGTGTGTGTGTGTGTGTGCAGGTGGTTGGATGACCTATATGTGTCAGTGCAGTGTGTAGGAGACCCCTGGGCTTGGGTTATATTTGGTCAACACACATGTTAATTCAACCAGCAAGGACACACATGCACAAACACACACACAAACACACACACCAGGGGTCAGAGACAGGATTATTGCCATATTGTAAGTGCTCTGGCATATTCATCTTGAATTCACCTGATTAAGTTAATCCTGCACCACTCCAAACTGCAGATTAGTCCAATCAAAAGTGTTGCTGCATTGGAAGACAACCATGGCTGGGCTGTCATCAGTCTTTGCTTCTGATATCTGAACAGAAAAAAAAGGGTAGTTGTGTTGATATCAGGTTTCCCTTAACTATTCCTTATCAAATTCTATCTCTGAATTTTAGACTAGAATTAGGCCATAGACTGAATCATGCTTCATTTTAGTATCTGTAATACCAATTTAAATAGCTGTGCACAAGGTTTGGGGGTCAGCTTTAGCTAACCCCTACTTATAGTTCAGTGATGGGTCAACAAACATTTTGCAATTTATTCAAGAAGGTGCTTTACAAATTTGACAGAAAAACTCAGAGCAGCTTTATATAGTTAACTAAAATAAGTAATTATGCACAGCAAGGTGTCCTAATGTAAGAAAATAATTGATAAGGAGGAAAAGAATTCCACAACATGAAGACTCCAATATTTTCTATCTATAATGACATGGAGCATTATCACAATTAAACTACAGTCACTTATTAATTGAACAAAGAAAAGCTATTTAAACTGTAACCCATTATTAAGTCAGTTTGTGGTAATGGTTAACGGGTACAGTAGTTTGATATACCTGACTTCACCTCACTTAGTTTTTACAGGACCATTATATAGATTTTTCTTGAGGGTTCCACATACTTCATTGCTGAACTTAGAGTTTTGGCATATGATGTGGTTTTGCCACAAAATGTTCCGTCTGCACACTTGAATGAACAGTGGTCACCACACAGACAGCACTTATAATCTGACTGAGTGCTGCACAACACAGAATTACATTACATGTGTTACTCTGAATGGCATTAGGTGAAGAATCAGTCTATTAGAACTGACCTCCATCACTCACACACTGTTAACCTGTCAACACTGGGCCATGGCTGTGTATGAGTGTGTGTGTTGAAGGTCACAAGCTGAACTGATTGTACGGGTTTAATGTCCTTGACTCCTCTCTAATCCCTACCTTGGCATTCAATTTTGACATGTCATGCTCCATTGACCTCAGATTACTGTACACACAGGCCCACAGCACTGCAAGCACACACACACACACACACACACACATACAAAGACGTTTGAAAAAGATTGCCTTGACCATATACTAGAGGTGTAGTCAAGCGTGTACTGTATGTATCTGTATAAGCAGTGTGCGTATACAGCAGAAAGAAACTCTGTCAGTGTACTCAGAGACGGAACACAATCAATCACTCTGCTGCATATAGATTTATTTTAAATAGCTTGTTCTAAAACGGTTGTGCAGACCGACCTAATGTAACGGAAACGTGGTTCAAGAAAGTTAATTAATGTAGAAGGACGCTTGATTTTATTTTCAAAAGCTAATATGCAACAAGGAAACAAAAAGCCATTTTCCATCCAAGGATTTTTATGCAAATTAGCTCATTAGAAAAGCTGGACGGAAGTGACAAAATTCGACAAAACTTCTACAATATCGCAAAAAAAGGTTTTACACTCACTTAAGGTGTGTTTTTCCTTTTGTCCATAAAGACAGATTAGCTGTTTGGTCCAATTACATTGCACAACAACTTTAAACAGGGTTTATGCTGAAATTAAGCAGCAAAGGACTGTCTGTAAATGATCTCCAGCATAACTTTCCCCAGAGCTACAAACACACTGCTGCATCTATAGGGGAGATTCTCCTCTATAAATCAAGAGACCCGTTATCAGCACCTCTCTGTCATCAAATTGCTTTGGAAAGCAAGAAATACAGTCTGATATAGCTGAAACAAAAGAACCTACTCAATAGCAGTAAGGTGTAGACAGCCAAATTCTTTTTTTCCATGTTTTTTGTTCCTGACATTGGAACCTTGTGCTCAGGTAGACAGTTTATTTGCCTCAATCCAACTGATAGAAATGCACCTAATTTGCATTCTATTTGTAGTAACAGCCAGGTTTCCATCCAAATTTTAGCAAAATTTACTGAAAATCTGCAAAAGAAGATGAGAATTAATCCGTGTCTCTATCCACTACCGCTAAACAAATATTAGAAGTTAAGCGCCTCAAGATAAACAGTTGGTGGCTCTACTTCTCCAGTCTGATGCCATTAAACCATTGCAGAAGAAGAGGCCAGAGTGCCAGGCAAACCTCAAACGGTGGAAAATGCTCATAAAAACAGGTGGATGGAAACGATTTTAATAATTGTGCAAAGTGATAATTGATAATAATTGGTCAGCTCAAATAATCGCGATCAGGCCTACACATGGGCTGAAGTTAAGTTTTAACAATTCCACAATTATTTTGTACATTTAAATAACGTAATTTCAAATATTTATATGTTAAAGCCACAAAGTAGTGTATACGCATCCCAAAATCAAGTCAGGCACATTGGCAAAAAGGAAAAAGTAATATCAAGAAAAAAGGCACATTGAACAGATGCTACGACAGATGTAGTATTACCTTACAAAGACGTAAAGCTCAATGAATATTTTATTTTCATATGTAAATTGACTAATTGGTGAATGGACTCCGTTAATGTATCGCTTTACAGTTTGCCTCTCATTCACCCATTCACACTCACACACCAAGGCTAGTACCATGCAAAGCACTGGTCTAACCATCAGGAGCAATTGGGGTTCAGTGTCTTGCTCAAGGAAACTTCGACATGTGGACAGAATGCATTGTGGATCAAACCATCTCATGTTGAAGTGTGTTAGGCGTTGTTCCACCATGTGCTGCCAAAACAGCTTCAGTGTGCCTTGGCATTGATTCTCCAAGTCTCTGAACTCTACTGGAGGGATGAACACCATTCTTCCAAAAGATGTTCCCTCATTTGGTGTTTTGNTGTTTTGATGATGGTGGTGGAGAGCGCTGTCTAACACGTCGGTCCAAAATCTCCCATAGGTGCTCAATTGGGTTGAGATCTGGTGACTGTGAAGGCCATAGCATATGAATCATTTTCACTTCCATTGCAAACTGGTGACTACATGTTCTAGCTTTATAGTATACCCACTCTTTTCTTTCGACAACACTGCAATATATCCAGAGCCACTGACCTTCAACATTATGGCCATGAACTTTAGCAAGGTTTACCACGATACAGCTGTCTGCCATGTCCTTCTAAGCAGCTACAATCACACATCAATCAGTGTGTTTGTGTCTTCATGCATGCTTTCACTCCAGCTCATTTTGTGTCCATTCCATCCATCCGTGTATTCTAGCGTCCCAATCATCATTCAACCAAAGGGGCCCCCATTTTCCTCAAGAGTACGACCTTTGAGGTGATTGGCTGCACCCTGACTAGGGCCGGGGCCCTGTCCAATCAAATTAGTGGATGGCCTGGGCTGGCCTAATTAAGGGCATTGAGATAACGAGGTCCAGGGATAATTGGTGGGTGAAAACTCATCTGCTCTCATCTTTCTCCCTTCCGACATTCATCTTCCACTGTCTCTTTTTTCTTCCCTCTCTCCATCACTTTCTTCTGCCATTCATTTGTCACATTACATTTTTCAGCCTGTCTCTGTATAACGAGTAAAAAGCATTAGGGATGTGAGCATTTTGCCTACAGTAGATTTATTTTGGGTATTACAGGGTGACTGAAAGTTTTTACAAGTTAAATACTTTTTAAGATAATTTTAATGCAATTATCCACACTCACTTATAGTAACATGGTGTATATAGTATATCATTTTTAAATTCTGACCTATGACACACCCTTATACCCATGAAAACTCAAAACTGTTAGTGAAACTAAAGTTTTCATCTTGGTGGATTGGGCTGAATACATTTTGTAAGCTGAACAAAATATGTGGGAGAAAAGCAACAGCCATCTTATAAATTTTTTGCGGCTCTCATGAGCCAGACTCCATTTATGTCAGTTGTTTGGGAGATGCGACTGCAGCACTGTTAGCCTCAGTTAACCATTAAGTGCTGCCCAACAACCGCAGTTCAGACAGGACAACTGGTTTTCTGAATGTTTGCTTGGAAACCGCACAAGATGAGGACTCACCACTCAGCTCTGACTCACCCTGATGGTCAGCCTGGGGAGATAAGATGATGACTGAATTTTAAATTTAAAGTGAACAGTTCCTGTAAGACCAGTTTCACCCTGAAAAATCAGCCTGAAGCACCATCACAGCATTTGACTACACTCTTGAAAAGAAATATTTTAAGACCTCTGGAATTCTTCTTAAGACTCAAACCTGGATTCATCAATATTTTTGATTATTAATGAATGTAAATGGTAATATAAAGTAAAAGGGTAGTTCTCCTGGTGTGGGAATCACTGAGAATTATCACCCAACTCTGTAGGTCAATGGATTTTTAGCTTCTGTTACATCATTGTTTAGTTTTCACGCCACATTTACTGTGTGGTTCAGTCTTTAATCAACCCCTGTAGGCAGCCCTACAAACAATCTCTGATAAGCCCACTGTAGACCACCTGCCCAGCACCAAACAGCAGACAGATGTTAGCAACTAGTTGTTGAAGAAAGTCAAACTGGGTCCTGGTCTGAACAGTTGGTCGAGACAAAATCAGAACTAAAATCAGCGTGAAAATCGGATTACAGAAACAGACAGAAACTACCCACAATGCAATGTGGCCGCCGACATCTGGTCTGAGATTTGGGTGTGTTTTGCTAGTAGTGGCTAATGTAGCCTTGAGCCGCTAGACTCAAACAGAGATGATTTTTATTTATTTTCAAACTTGTAGCCTTCAGACCCAACTGATGCTGACTCAAGTGACATCACTTGAGGACATTTATCAGACCTCACACAGGTCCCTCTGGAGACACAAAAGGCTTTATACAACATTTTTCACATATGCAGTAGTACTCTCAACACCTGTAAACAGACTTGGAGGTGTAAACTTGGCACACTCCCCTTTAACTACCTCTGAAATTAAACTATCCCAGAGACTTTTCATTGCTCTGTAGATTATTCAATGTGCTTGCTGTTTCTGAGCAGTTTCACACTAAGTCATAATGAAAATCCTACCTGTGTGTACAGCTGTATGTAAAAATCGATAACGTTTTATGTCCCACTACTCGCTATGGCCAATTAATGTATTACTATCATTTAGGCCAGGGCCATACTCTCAAAGCTTCCTACTGACATTCATAGAAAATTGTTACAGTGATAACATGGTTTTTTTGACTTTTTTGTAGCTTATGAATAATAAAACAACCATGAAACACAGGGAATTGATCAAGTTGTACAGATTAGACTGATAATTATAGACATTTGTGGTTGATCTTGAACTTATGTCTTTACTGTCTCAGATAATTAACAAAATGTAAAAAAATCTAAATAAATGTTATCCCATTGGATGTGCGCACATTGCAAGTAACAAAACAGTATGACTGTAATGAATTTCCCTAGTGGTGTCAGAATCGTTTATGGGACTAACATCCGCTTAACCAACACTCTACTGTTAGCATTGCCAATATAAGAAATCACACTAATACTGTTGTTAGATACTCTGAGCAGTGATGGCCACTGTGTCCAAAGAGTGTCACATACAGAAAATCAGTGATCTCCAGAAAGTGCACTAATACAGCACAACAAAAACAATGTTTAATGTATAAAATGGTGACAAAATATCAAAAATACAAAGCAACAACCTTTTAGCAGTAAAGGAGGAGATAAATGAAATCAAGGGGAACATGAGGATTACCAATTTAAGCATGTAACCCAGAGTCCATTCACACAGATTGTCATGACAGCTCACTGCCTAAGGCCAGACTGAACGTCTGTCACTCACAGCACTGATACACTCCCTGTGCACATATGAATACATAATGGAGCCTACATTACTGGGCGGCGCTCCTCCGCTAGAGCGACTCCCGACGTGCCGCTCCAGGTGTTTTGTATATAAATGTTTCTTTTCTATGTGTTTTAGCACAACCAAGTGCAAGATAATAATGCTGAGTCATACATCTCGCAACTCTGATTTTCTCATCTCATCTCTCATCCTGCTACCTGCCGAGAAAGTGAGAGAGACAGAGATACCAGGCTGAGCCAGCACGTGGGACCGATCGCACCCCAAAAACCTGAGAGTTCCAGGGAGTGGTCCACACAAGAAGTGGAAGGCAAAGCTGGCCAAAATCCTCTATAAGAATAAAGTGGAGGAAAAGTTCAACACTGGAAATGCTAAGGAGGCATGGCAAGGGCTTAACGCCATGATGGGCAGATAAAGAGACCAGCCCTAATCAAACCCAGTAAACCCACACAAAACTCCTGGCCCAGACAAGCTCAAAGGCTGAATACATGGGGAACGTGCCATTCAACTGGGGGACGTCATGACCCGACTCTTTCAGCAGCTCCTGGACTCTAGTTTTGTTCCCTACACATGGAAAAAGCCCACCAATATACCTGTACCAGGCCCAGGTCCAAAATGACTACAGGCCAGTAGCGCTAACATCTACTGTAAATCCATGGAGCGTGTGGTGTGTGACCAGCTCTCCACCTCAGCTGCAGACAATTCGACACACTCCAGTCTGCTTATGCAAAGCGAGGGGTTGAGGATGCCTGCCTGACACTAATGGATACTGTGACCAAAAGTTTGGACCCCCCTCATTCCTACACTAGGATTATATTTATGGACGTCTCCTCAGCCTTTAATACAGTGAACAAACACACTTTGCTTAGCCGTCTCTCTAATCCATAGCAACAGTATTGAGTTGACCTGTAGACCAAACACTGCCTGCAGGATGGGCCACAACATGTAGTAGTTAATGGTTCAAACTCACAAAATCTTAATCGTTTTAAACACAGGCCTCCCACAGGGCTGCATCTTATATCCCATTCTGTTCTCCATTATCACAAACAACATAAACATGAACACTGACAAACTGACACTTTTTAAGTACGTGGATGACATGGCCCTTGTGGCCCACCTGACTGAACCCCTTAAATTAAAAGGGCAGGTGGCGGAGCAGTCTTCAGATACCTGGACACTGAAATAGACCGTGTCCTTTTCTGAGCATAGGGACTCTGCACACAAGAAGGCTCAGCAGTGCCTCTTCTTGCTGAGGAAACTCAAACTCAGAATCACTCATACTAACTGTGATTAACATGATAAACATGAAGGAATTAGTATCACTTGTACTTTACAGCCAAACAGCTCTTAACTCTGTGTAAATGCAAGTATATATTTTTTTCTTTTAACACTATGTGCATATTTTTGCTACATGTACGGCAATAAAGTTTTTTCTGATTCTGAACAAGACTAAGAGGACTCACGCACACACACACACTGACAGATTAGTCATCAGATTAGTTGCTGAGTGAATGAATCAACCCCGCTCCAAATTAGCTCAACGACCTCTTTACAGTGTATGAGACACTTCTGTAATTATGAACAAGGCTTAAACTGGGATTAAGACCTTAATTAATCAGAGAATCATTGTTTGGCGTCCATGTAGAACTTGGTGATTATGGCTATCTGGGGGTACATAGTGGTCTTGGTTCAGATTAGATGTGTAGAGTAGCAGTAATCAAAATAAGAGCCTGGCTCCGCAATTCTCCATTAAAACCGGTCATTTCGGTGATGTTCTCCGTAGAAAAACCTTTTAGGCTGAGAGCCACAGTGATAGAAACAGCACTGACGAGTTTTTCTCAAGAAAGCAGCGACGAGTTTATTTTCAGAACTGTAAACTGTAAGATGTCACGCTCAGTCAAATCTTGGTCTGAATTCTTTAATAACCAAAACTGAGGAATCTTAATCATAATCTTTTGCTTATGTTACGTGTTTATGTTGGATTTTTTAAACACTAGTGTCAGCCTCAAAAATCTAGCAACAGTCTTAAACACTAATTGATTTTTTGAAGGCACAAAACAGTTTGCTACTAGTATGGAAAGAGAGATATTATGCAGTAGTATGTATCCTATATTACTGCTTGATGAGAAAAATTTACTTTTCTTTAACTCTGACTTTATTGACACACTGACAGCTAAAGATCTAAGAATAACTGTCTCCCAGTTTTATATACTTTTCAATTGAAGTTCTGATGGATTTCAAAGGGTTTGGACAAATGAACAAAATAAATCGCCTGGTTCCAAACCAATAGAGCAATACCAGACTACACCGGTAGAGTTGGCACATCTCCAATTTGTTCAGAGATTCTGGCATCATGCTCACTGATGGCTGTTTCCCCCAGTTGGAAAAGCAATCCACCAATCAGAGCTATGTACGTAGGCAGGGTTAAGAATAGGGATGTCATTTTCCTGAGCCAGATTAGAAAAATAACTACGGACATTTAAAAAACTCCGTAGAAAAATCGCCACAAAAATGTCAAAAAGCTTGGATGAGATCACCACAGCTGAAAAGGTTGTTGTCAGTAGACCTGCAGAAATAACAACTCTTCAATCACATGTTTCTTAACTGTTAGCAACCACAAGCGCTACCACAGCTTCCATGTCAATTGAAAATGACATTGGCGAGATGTTTTGATTGGTTCAGGCAAAACAAAACAAAAGAAACGCCAAATATCAATGTGATGTCAAGCTGAATGCATGAAATAACATGACAATTCCGTCTGATTACGCTACAAAAGAACTTTTTTCTTCAGATAATCTCCACACTTTACATTCAATACATACATATACAATACATATAAAAGAAAGCCAACATTTTACAGCTTCATCCACAGGTGTGACATTAAGATGTATTCATATTGTAGAACAAAATGTTAAATATTTCTAGGCTTGTGTGAACGATAAGTCTCATTTTCTCCAAAAAAAATCCTATACAGGCAATTATTGTTGCTGACAGTAAGCAGCTTTTAACACATTTCCACTAACAAGAAAATCAATATCATTTTCACTGCTGTGGCGCTATCACACGCCTGTTTTGAAAGATACTATATTATGACTCTCCACAGCTGAGCACAGAGTAATCTGAGGAGCATTCAAGGCCTTTTTCTGAAAAGCAACCTTGAAATCAGTTGCAGAACAGCTGCAGAGCAGGCTGACAAAAATGCAGAAGACTATTAAACAAATCAATGGATGTCATTTTCTGACCAGAAACGACATTGACTCTAATAATGGGTAATTTACGCTTCAAATCAAAGCAGACAGACGTGTCATTTAGTTTGGTTAAGTGTTGTATTATACAGCCAGAACGAAACTAAGACATGGGATACACACACACACACACACACACACACACACACTCACATATTCACGGTGGTGCTGGAGTTAAGTGAAAGGGAAATCAGGCAGACAAATCAGGTCTATAGTGAAAAGGCATTCAGCCTCAAAAACACACTGAGAGCTAATGAGGACTGCAGAGAAATGTGTGTATATGTGCGTGTGTGTGTGTGGTGAGTGCATGCAAGCATTTGTTGGCAGAAAACCGTGAAGTGTGAGCAGTAGTAGGAAGCCAGGACTAACAGCATCAGACAGACAATTCTTTTGAGTCCCTAAAATGTCTAAATGGGGAAAATGTGAACCATGACTGCATCTTCATGTTCATGCATGTGTATCTCTGCTCCCCAGACGGAGCTTTGTTGAATTAGACAGGGGTTTTATTTTTCTTCAAAATGTGTTGACTGAACTCTTTTCCAGCATCTGCGGCCTGACCCGAGCCCGACCTCTCATCCTGGAACCGACAGAACACATCACATCTGTACCAAGACGGTCTGAGCAGCAGCCACAGTCCTGGCTCCCTGCCTGGCTTCTGTGAAATCCAGCAGAAGGTAAGAGGGTGTTCAGAGCACGTAAGCACTGATCACAAGCATGACCATGTGGAAAAAAAAAAAAAATGTAAACACAACTCTCCAGTACACCACGCTTTATTCACCAAGCATTTTCGGCTATCTCGGTAGTGTCTAAAGTTGTTTTCAGTGTCCTTATATTTGATCATTATAACTGGTCATTATAATTGGTCAATTTTTCTTTTAACAATATGCTCAATGTTGGTTAACACAGAAACACAGGACTCTCCTGGATAATATAACTATCATGTAGGTTTACGTTAGGACCACCAGTTTCAATTATTTCAACTTTGTTCCTGAGAAATCCGTCATTTTGGCAGACAGCTCTAAATACTACAATAGCCATGAGCCTCGGGCGCTGTTGCCATGGAGAAGAATCCAGTCAGAGGTGAAAATCAGAACGGTCGCAAATTCAAAACGCTTCGCTGTCACACTTGAAACACGGCGCCATCGCTGCTGAATTCAACCAAGCTGCTTTAAGCTGCTGATTATAAAATCAGTTTTCTCACCAGCATAATCTTTAGCTTCCACTGGTCCATTAGCGGCACAGGTGATTTGATATTTCTTGCTAAAATACACCTTTGGAGTCGTAGTTAACTTCTTCCCTGAATTTTTTTATGTACACAAGCTTGTACCTTCTACTTTTCATTAAAGAACCAGATATTTTCTAACACAGTTGTTAATCTTATGGACTGATGATGTGACTTATAGATAACCATTGATATATACTAAGTATACAAAAGAGCATTACCACCATCTTAAATACAGTATTTACTTGTACCTTATCCTTAGACACAGACATTTTCAAGAGTGACCATAAATACAAAACAAAAAACTTTTCAAAATACTTTGACGAGGTGTTTAGCTCTCAATGGTCGTGGCAGAGAATAAAATGATTGTTGTTGTGATAACCAGAGTTGTAATTGCTCAAACTAGACTTCCTGGATCGTATTTCATCTTGTGTTTTTTGACTCTGTGCTCTTTCAATCTAATCGCCCTCAAACGCACTCTTCTTTGGAACTTCCCAACCCTCTAAATTCATTACTTCTCTTGTTCACTTTCATACTGTACATATGATAATGAGGTATGTGAAATGAACAACAACCAGCACAAAATCATCTTCCTGATGTCTGTTACCACTCTAATCACTGATTTGTAGACACGCCACCTGCTCCTTTTTTACTTTACACCAACTCCCTCCATCTTTCCATTAACTTCCCTCTGGTATCCATTTCTCATCTCTCCCCCAATCTGTTTCTTTTTTTTAACAAATCAACCCCCTTCCTCTCCCCTCACCTCCCCCATCATTTCATCATCTCCCTGTCCTGCATTCATATAATCAGACACCTCCTCCCCTCCATTTTGATTTGGTCATTTTTCCTCTCTCTCTTTCAGCTTTTCTCTGTGTCTCTCGATCACTGCCCCCATCTTTCTCAGCCATCCGTCCCTTCTGTCTGCCGCTGCTGTCTTTCTTAACCCACTTTCAAGGCGAAACAATAGAAACAATGGGGAGTGAGCCCCTGAGGCGATGGGAGGGGATATAGATCGCAGGGCCAGTACAAGTATCAAAAGACTGCTCCCCACCGAGAGAGAGACACAGAGACAGAGACAGAGAGAGAGAGAGAGAGAGAGGGAGGACTACTGCCCATCTGCTGAGGTGCTGAAAGGAAAGAAGGGGGGTTATAGAGGATGGTGACAGACTGAAGAGACAGAGTGAGGTGATTGTGGTGTGTGTGTGGACAGTGACACACTCCTTCCTCCCTCTCCCACTCTATCTCTTATGGTCCATGTCCACTCAACAGATGCACTAGCACACGTTGATGCATTAGAGTTGGGAAATGGGAGGAACTGCTGCTTCCAGAAGTATTTACTACCACTGTAAATTTCATTTTCAGAGTTTTCTTTGAATGATATCCTCAATGTCCTTCAACACAGAAACACAAGAGTTTCTTTTTCATTTTAAAATTTAACAATACTAGTTAAATGTCAGTGTTTCCCCTACCATTATACTGGGGGTGCGGCCTTCCACCGCCTACCGGACCCCCCCGCCCTGCCTGACTGATGAGGGATTATTGATTTCATTCATTGTTTTTTATAATAAATATATATACTGTAGATATTAAGAAATAAACCTGACATTTAAGGTTGAAATAAATCATCTTAATCATGTATAGTTCAAGTATTGCGTTTCTGAATGTTGTGGTGTTGTTTCCGTGTGAAAAAGAAAAAAAAAAGGTTAGATTGTTTATCTTTTCACGGTTGTTTATCTTTCAAAGGCCACACATTCATCGCTTCAGTTGTAGCATGCGAAATTGTGGCAAGACGCACTTCCAAGAACCATACAACGTCCGACAAAAGACCAAAGCAGTCCAAAATATTTAAGTTCTTCGACAGAGACGAACACCATCAACCTGGCGGCCGAGGCGATGCAGAAACATCCGTCGCTGCCTCTGGATCATCCGAGAAGCACAGGAGGACAGGATTTGACCCAATTCCTGGCTGTGTAGGACTGACATTGGTAAGTTCAGTTGTGTTCCCAGCTAACACCAGCAAAACCACCAGAAAACAGTTCCTTCAGACTTAACTTTAGTCAAAGAAAGGCAGCACAAAAGACAGCTAGTAAGCCAAACCGCTGTTGTCTCTGCTCCGCTGACTTCGAGCAACGCGGTTGGGTTCGGGGACAGCTCTCTAGTCAACAACTGCACAAAAGCCCGTGCTGCTGGCTCAGCTTGAGACAATAGCCCCTGTCAAACAGTAATTTCATTTTCACTTGCGGAAATGTTAGACATTGACTCGCTAGCTCGCTTATGTAGCTAGTAATTTCAGACTGCTCGGAGGTCTCCCCACACCTTCATTTCTGAAGGAGACCACACCGTCACTTTGGTGGATGGTTTTATACACTATGATATCCATCAGCCTCAGTCTCCGTTACTATGGAGAAGAAGCAGCCTCACAGAAACGTGAATCAGCGCTGTAGCAAATCTGGACCACTTTGTCGTTGTTAATCTGAACAAAACGCTGTGCTGTGGCTGAAAGTGAACTGATTGAAAAGAAAATTACGGTTTATTACAACTTGGGTCTAGCGACTTCATAGCTCCAGAGTTCTAATGAGCTTTCACACCATCCCAAACCAACCAGACTATACGTCCAAACGCTCCAGGGTTCGATTAAAACGGACCAAACAGCTTGGGTGTGAAAGCACCCTATGGTTGTTTTGGCAAACGCATGTCTGGTGAGCTTTTCTATGGGACCTTCAGAACTGTCTCCCATGCAGTGGATGAGACAGTCCTGAACGGGGCTAATGGAACCTTAGATGCCCAAAATAACTCTTCCCACTTTACAACTCTGTTACTGTTAGTTGGCTTTGGTTAGCAGGTAGCATTTACAAGCTTCAATCAAATCACCATTTTACACTTGTGCAGTAAATAAAAATAAATAAAAAGAAAAAACGTGTCAATAGCAACACCTGTATTAAGTGATCATCTGCACTGAAACTGAAGAAATAACAGCATTACCCTTACAGCACAGGCAGAGTAGCCAGCTATTTAGTTCTTTCAGTGACACTTACCAGATGATGGTCATAATGTATTATTTAGCTATGCTCCAATGAAGAATCAATGGAAGGACAAAGGACAAAAAAGAAGATGGTTTTAATGGTTTTGGTCTTTTTAGAGTAGAAGGGCAAGTTTTAAAAAGATGAAAATGTTAAGTGTTGACAAAACTCTGAATGTAAACAACATTCTTGAATTTACCCGCGGTGGTGTGGATTTGGTCTGAGTTTCTCTTTCACTTCCACGCCATTGTTAGGGAGCATATCACGCCAGTCTCTGTCAGCTGGACTCACACACACAGGCATACACACAGATACAATGCATTCACTGCTCACTTTTCTCTACATTATATGGTTCTTTCAAATCGCTGCATTGGACAGAAAGAAAGGACCACAGTAATGTATTGTGGGTATTGTACTGTGCATATATTTGCATTGTGTGTGTGTGCGTGTATTGTGAGCGTATTGTACACGTACTGTAGCCTCATCAACACAGTGGAAGCTATCACAGGCCTGCAGGATCCAGTGGACGTGGTGTTAATGTATGCCACAAGACTCTCATTGAATGTAGACACTGACGGTTTGTTGGCATTAAAGGAAAATAGCAGGTACACAGACTCAAGTGTTCATGTGGAACAGAGCTTGAAGTTCAGGCTGTGCCCTTTTGGGGGAGACCCTACTGTGTCATGCCCTTAATCTGAAGCCCTTTGGTGACATTTATATACAGTAAAAATAATACTTTTATTAATAATTTGATCTTTAGAGCACTTTGTAAGCAAGAAGCAGAAAGTATTTTCAATAGATCAGAAAACAAATTTCAATAACAAAAGATCTGGTACCAGTAAAAACAGCACAAGGAACAAAACTGGAAAATTTAGGAGCTTGTCAGCTTTCCATCGGTAATTAATATTACAGCAAAACAGATGACACGTACAGGAAATCATAAGTCAGCAGATAATGTTACTTGTTCCTCTCAAAAGGAAAAGTCTGAGGTTTGGAACAACTCTTATACATTCTGTACACAGGGACAAAATATCTATGGGTACTGGTGAATGTGCACAGTTTAAAAATCTGATTAAGTATGATAGAGAGTCGCTCTGCTACAGAATATGACTGTGGTTCACGTTTTAATTGAGTTTGGGCACATTTATGCTGCACGTCCGTCAAAACAGAATCCACCTTGATCCCCCGGGGTCACAGCTCAGATCAAAACTATCACATGCAGCCTACTATCACACCACATTGTTCAGGCGTTAACATTACATTATCCAAACCCTCCCAGTTTAACCCTCAAGAGTTTTGAAACTTAAACCAACAGCAAGCTGAATTTGGAGCACTGTAAATTCAGGCAGTGTAGCTTTAGGAGGAAGAAATGAAATAATAAAGGAGGGTAATTTGTCACAAAGAGTGAAACAGTCTATTAGATTTGAAATATCTGTTGAGTATAAGGAGAGAAAACACACGTTCTATAGTGTTTTAGACGTTTTGTTTTGTTACAGCACCACAATGAAACAGAACTATCTGCTCAATGCTAACACGTGGCTCCCTAATGGAGAAGCAGATAACCTTTGACTTTATCCCATCAGTAGTCATTAACACTGCCTGCTAATGGCCTCTGTGTGTGGGGCGACGTTTCCCCTGGAAACCACCACAGAACGAACTCTCTAATCCAGCACCATTCATCTCCACTACTGTAATGCACTGTTGGAGCTGTAGTTCAAGCTATAGTCCAAAATTCTGCAAGACTAGCAAAGACTTGTATATTTTTCTTGATTCAAACAGATAAAAATGAATTGATCCTACTACTTAAGTACTAGTACCTTATACCTAAGTATTGTGTGTGTGTATCACAGCCTGATATATCTTATTCCTGTGTCATAGAGCTCCATCGCTGTCCAAAAACTAAAACACATCAATGAGCCACACCGTTGCATTGGGTGACATGTTCCTTTGTAGCCATGAACACACACACTGTAGTTTATTTTGTCCTGCTGCCAGAAATACTGGCACCAAATATGCATTAATCTGCTCCTGAAAATAGTTCCCCAAGAAATGCACTATTTACTTCTGTTTGATTGACTTTTGCTAAAAACTAGAGTCCATCTTATTAGGAAATTACTGTAAAAAAATGAAACTATATATTTTGAGTCATTTTTTTATAGATTTACATTTTCAGTAGAGGAAGTCATAATGAGCTGAGCAGCTTGCACATATTAAACAGCCCATTTTTCTTTTTATTTCTACTCTATCAACCAAACACTTCCTGAACTTTGCTCGCCCCAAGAGCACCTGGTTGCATATAGAATATAATGCTCGGTGTCTTCTTATAGCACAAAACACAATAATATACTAGGGACATAAAAATATAGTGAAAATGTTAGTGAACATTTGTTTAAACTAATCAGCTCCTTAAAAAGGTTTTTTTTTTTTTNGGGGGGGTGAAAATTGGGGAAAATGAGCCTTAAGAATGTTTTACTCACTGTCACCACCATCATCATCATCATTGTCATCATCCCTCTCTGTCTTTGTCTCCTTCTCTCTCTTGACCCTGAACAGCCTTCAGGTCACAATAATCAAGTTTCTCCTACCCAGAGTTGTTGTTCAAGGGTCAGCTTTATTGTCATTATACAATACAGGGTTGCAAAATGAAATGCTGTGTCTGTGTATATATGTGTGTGTGTTTGTGTGACAAACCCCACCCTTCCACTGCAGCTCTAAGGTGTCAAAGCCAATCATATCAGGTGGCAGGCCGGTAACAGTGTTATTGATCCAGCGATGGGTTAACCGTGATCAATAGAGCTGTGACAGCTAGTCAGAGAGCAGTGGGAAAGCCTTGCAGGGTTACTGCAGCAAGCAGGAAAGCTGTCCTTTGTTAACAGGTTTAGGTGGTTCAGCTTCATTATGAAGACGAGGCCTTTTGTTGCAGACACTCCTCACCTGCCTGCCAGACGCAGTCAATCAGCTGCAGGAAGACACTCAGTGCAGTGACAGATGGGATATGTGGCGGGAACAGCCCTTTAGGCATCCAGCTTTAGTTACACTCAGACAGGCTGGATCAGAGCTGGAAGATCAGGTGAAAACCGTGTCCAACATACGGCGTCTTTTTAGGCTACTTTCTAGTGAAAGGATGAGCCGCAGCCGAGATTCAGCCCCAACTGAGTAATCATAATTTATTCAACTCCATATTCACATGTGATATATGCTGTTTTTTTGTCTCACATCAGTGCGTGTCACTGTCAAGACAAAAAGGTGAATATGAAAAAAACGGCATGTTACCTCAAATACTGCCTATATAAATGACAGTGCCAGCTATTAGTTCTATGAAAAAGGTTGTGTGGACAATAGCAGCATTATACCGTCTACAGTTTAATTAGATAACACTGAAAAAACCAATAAAGAACAGCAAACAAAGATAGAATGCAAAAATATGAATATGAATGTAAACTAAATGTGCTACAGTAGAGGCAATGAAGGAAAACATCCCATAATACAGAAGTGGCGGATCATCAAGTGGATCATCTTCTCTTGACAATGAACAAAAAATGATATCAAGACATGCATTCAAATTAAAAACATAATAATTAGAGTTTATGTAGGCTACATGGTATGCATACTATTTGTACTGTGAATCATGAACCACTGCAACAGGCATCACCTGCACCTTTGGGTTTCCTGCACCTCAAAATATGCCGTTGGCGTTTTAAGTCACACAGTGAGCAAAAGAGAACAGAAACTGATTGATTAGCACACAGTGGAACAGCTTTGCACTCAGCTAAAGGTGATAAAACTGGATGGACTGAGTTAATGATTAACCATGCAGCCTTTCTAATGGGGCTCATTTCCTCTGCACAACGCCAACATCTGCTTCCTCTTTGTAGCCAGAAGCGGTCTACAGGCCATACTCACACACAGTTACAAGTTAATTTCTGAATCTCACATATTAAAAAAAAATTTAGGTTTTTTTTGTAACTCTTATTTTGGTAGTTTTAGGCATCACTTAGGCAGTCAGTTATGATAACTGTTTACTCACCATGTCACGGCAACACCTGCACTGTTTTCCCTGTCTTACCCCTC
>NTHP01000057.1:998032-1025163 GCA_003416845.1 Oplegnathus fasciatus
GCAGAGGCACAGATATCCTTACTTATAGTTCCTAGTATGGGTCAAGCTCCAAAAACACTGGATCCTATATTTCCCATAATGCGTGGGCATTTTCCTGTTTCTCTCATTATGTGAAAGTGCGATTCTTTCCCCCAAGGCGATTGGCGTTTGATGATGCGCTGCTGGTCAGGTCTAGACCCCCTCTGCCTCCTAAATGCCCACTTTTTTCAAACCCCATACCTTTATCTTTATATTTAGGCTTTCTGTTACAGATAGATTTGAAGTCTCAAGACAAAAAAAGACCATAAAAGGTATAACCAGTAGGATTTTCCTTAATACCAATATATAGACTCACACAAAAATGTGTCTGTATCTGCAGAGACCCTGCCCTCTGCCTGTATTTTCTTATTTTGCTGTGTTCGGGACGTTTCGGGGCGTCAGCCTTTGGGCAGTGGTGTGTAGCCCCCAGCCAATAACAGCGCGCAGGGTGTGAGGTGCGGGACTCTATAAAAACGTAGCGACCAGGTGCCAGATCGTAAGCACGTGGGACCACCAGAAGCATGTGCGCTTTGAGCTGGGAGATGTGTTTACAAACCGCAACCGATGAATCCTACTCGCTATACCTTTAAAAACATTCCTCCAGAGACACAGAAGACATTATACAACTGTTTTCTCTGACTGAGTAGTACTTCTTGTACTACTATACTGTACTCACAGTATGGCAGATCTGTTGGTCAATGGCATTTTCAATACGGGAGAATTCTAGAGTCAGCAAAATTATAGCATTACTCTTATTTTTATGCATGCACTATAAGGTTTTTACTTTGACAATGTTCATTTGTTATGATTAACTTTTATCAATCAAAATGACTGTGTAAAATGTACATCTGTAACAAGAGACCAGACTACTTGACGACTTGTCTTGGAAACTGTAGGGTGGCTGGTTCAAGTCCAGCACCAGTCAGTATGGACTGTGGACTGACTACTGACTACGTGGAAGTTCCATCACTCTAACATCTCTCCACAACAACTGCCATACGTCCTGTGTGTGCATGTGTGTATCTCGGGGCTATGTGTGTGTGTGTGTGTGTGTGTGTGTGTAACAAATAATGGAGTGAAAAAAGTCATTTTTCTTCTTCTACACAATTTAGGCAATTGAGCTAACACCACAAGAACAACTGTAAGTAGCCTATATTAGTAAAATATGCTTTATTCAAAGCAGCTAAAGACAACACTCAGAACTACAGTATATCACGTCATTATGGGAAATGATCACTTGTCCCAGGTTCATCAACACAAATTCATCACAGGCAACAAACCCCAATCACAGCTGGTAAAAATCTAATGCTCAGTTATATTCAAATTAATGCAACACAACAAGAGAATATCTGCTGGGGTTCATTTCACTGATCAGTATCACTTCAACAGAAAAACTCAGACTTCCTTCATCAGAAACTACACGACTGAATCAAGAAACATCAGTCCTGTCCCGTTAGATCAATCTCATTAGAACTTAACTGTTTCCACACTATGCTGATGATCATGATAATGGTAGTATGTGTTTGTGTGTGTGTAGCCTGGCAGCCTCACCCCCCACCCGGCTCTAAGTCACTGCTAAACTACTGCTCACACACATTAGCTCAAGAGCTTCCTGACTACTCTACATATCTTCTTGTTTTGTGGTTAAGGCACATTGCTTGACCGATTTTCACTGACAAATACCAGCAGATCGGTTAAAACTGGTTAAAACCAGATTGTATGTTCTCACATATCCAAAAGTTGTTGCATTTCCTTCGACAAGACCACATTGATTAAAATATTTCTGGAAATCAAAGAGACAAATGAGGCAAAAATGCTAATGAGCTTCTGAGTATCCCTCAAATTAAGTAGTGACTAGTAGTGTTTAAATTACAGTGTGTTGCATTGCAAATGTTTTTTTGCAGTCAGATTTTCACCCAGATTTTTGTATTGTTGTCTTTTAAAATCAAGTTTCGCCCTATTGGGTGACAGTCTTTTAAGAACCATCTATAATAACAACCAACAGTAAAGGGCACTATCAATGGTGCATCCAGCCTACATGTCTAAAAACATACTAAACATACCATGTTTTGACCTATGACCACACACTAATTTCCATAGCAAACGTGAATGAAAACTGAGCAGTCAAAATCTTGTGCACTGGCACATAGAATATGCCTGTACTAATGTGTAAATGTAGTGTATAGTGTGTAAACCATTTTGAGACTTAGACTTTCATGTAAGAACCGTTCTAATCAGTGCAAAAAGAAACATAACTATTTAAAAGCATTCTGATTAGTGTTAGTGCTGTTATATAACTGATAAAAAACAACTTAAAATGAGGTTAGTTTTGAGATTAGCTACCTACAATAGTGTTGGTTGGTCATTGAGACCAAGCTATAATTTCTCAATGGATTGGTGTGGTTATGTGTGTGTGTCTCCCTTTTTCATTCATGTTTAGAATTGTATCATTTCCTTTTTCATTATATGAAGTAAATCACCAATTACTGTATCCTGGAAAAAATAATATCACATAATATAGATGCTTCTGTCGCCTGATGAACATCTGGCCTCAATCCGTAAGCCCTGTGAACGTGTGTGTGTGTGTGTGTGTGTGTGTGTGTGTGTGTGTCCAGATGCTATCCTGTCCTATTCTTATGTAAGACCATTAAACTGTTGGCCAAGGCACAAGCCCCCCACATACACACACACTTACACACACACACAACACACAACACACACATATTTACACACACACGAACACACACACACACACACACACACACACAAACACTCAGTGGTCAGTATGTTCACATACTGATACACTATAGGAGTGTAAAGAATCGGTCGATATATATATATGAAAATCAACAGATATACAGTACTAAAGCTACATTAATCAACCCAAACTTCCAAACCAGGTCCAGCTTCCAAATACTTTAAATAAATGAGCTGCTTTGAGAGAATACTGCAGCCAGTCAAAACTCGTGGTCATCTCATTAGTTGAAGGGGGAGGAGATGAGCGGTGACATCATTAAATCAACGTGTCAATGTGGAAAATGCAACTATGAGTTTCAAAAACATTTGACATAAAAATTGCTACAATCAAATTAAAATGAACTAATAAAACTCAGTTACTGTCAAAATAATAAAGATAAAATGAAATATTTCCCAATTTGCTGGTCAATGAAAACACTTCACTGTATGAACTGATTTGATTATTATATCATATTATTATTACATTATTATCATAATGTTTTAGATATTTTTATATAATATTATCCATTTTGGCCTTAGTCGATGTTCCATAGTATGATGTCTTAACATTTTCAATTCTAGATGAAGTTGATGTATGTGATGTTGATATGTGATTCAACATTCTTCATAGAACATGTTTGGGAGATGAAGATTGAAAACACAAAAAACACAGAGAGAGCTGTTCACGTGTAGAAGCTACAAACTCCATATTTAAGATGAATGCAAAAACTACTGAAGTAGCAAAGTATACCTAAAGCAGTGTTACTGCTATTTAAATATTATATCTTTTTTTATAAATTTAAATAAAACCTTTCAATATACATTTTGTTAGAACAATAACTGTAGTCGATTATTGTTCTAAACGTTAACAGCAGCCGTTAAAGCAAAGAAAGAATTCTCTCTCTAAATGGATGGTTCATTCTGCACTTCAAATGCCCTCTGTTGGGAAAATTAGTGTAGAACGAGTTCAACCGTTTTTCCTTTTGCTGTACTCGACGCTTTATGTTATAAAGTCTTTGTTATTCATCTGGGACACAGACAATCACACACACACTCACATACACTTTCTCTCTTTCCATGGCTGGGTACATGCATTAGGCTCTCATTACACAAGTCAATAAGCAAACCTTTCTATACAGCACAACACATGCAGTCACCCAGCCTCTATATAAGAACACTTAGATATAAGAACACATCAAAGTCATTTAACAGGAGATTAAGAAACCCTGTAAGTATAATAGGTCATAGACACTCAAGCCAGCCAAGGCCAAGCACTACATTTAGTCTGATGGCAAAAATGTCCCAGAATTTATTATGATTCAATTTAAGTGGTGAAACTCAACATAATCACAAATACTGTTTTTTCATACGTATATAAAGTCTGTACAGCATCAGTGGTGGAAAGTAAATGTACTCCACTACTGTACTTAAGTACAATATTTGTACTTTAGGTACTTGTACTTTATCAAAAAATATTTCAGAGCCACTTCACACGTCTGCTTCACTACACTTGAGAGGAAAATGTGCTCTTTACTCCAGTACATTTATTTGACACCTATAGTTTCTTGTCATTTGCAGATTATGATTTTATATACAAAACATATGGTGAGTTTATAAATTGTGATGCACTGTAATAGATTAAACTACCCACCGGCGAATAAAGTAGCTAAAAAAGCTCTAACTCCGACTCAGAAAAGGCCTCTGACATGTTAATAATCACTTATAATAATCCAATAATATGAATAAAAATAAAACACTCTGAAAGGAGTCATTCTGCATAATGATCAGTACTTCTGATACTTTGAGTACATTTTGCTGGTCATACATCTGTACTTCTACTTAAGTCAAACTGTGAATAAAGGACTTTTACTCGTAGTGTGACACTGGTACCTAAAGGATGTGAATACTTGAATAGTTTGCAGGAGATAAACCCAATGCATGAGGCAGTGTGCACACACACACCACTGATTAATACACACTTAAAAGTAACTACAGTAACTAAAATATTACAGTGGTCAACAAAATATCAGGTTAGAAGAGTAGAAGCACCATAAAGAAACATCCTTATGGTCACTAACAGCTCACTATTGATGATAACCCCTGTGGAAACATCATGACTGTAACACAGGGCTACTTCTGATTCACAATATTACCAATCTCTGTTGAGTGATTCAATAATGTAACTGAGTGCAGACACACTGTATGGGACTATTATATGAATAATACAGGAATTCAGTCACTGGTGATCACATAAGGTACTGAAATACAATAAAGTACAACAAGGTCACCATGTAATGTACTACTGTAGCACAGAAACACATACAAGGCGCTGTATTAATACTACAGGAATAGACTTCTGAGAGAAGTGTGTGTTGTTTCCAGGTGTGTGGTCCACTGGCTGACATGACATAATCGACTATAAATGCTCTGCTTTTTCTTCGAGTCGCCTCCCTCACATTCAGATGTGCTCTGATCCACTTCCAGCGCTGAGAGACAGACCTGACTCACCCTGTGTGCAGCCCAGGCTGCAGCCCCGGGGCCTAACCAAACAAGCCCAACTTGACAGCCCTTTAAATGTCCCCGTTCGCTCGTCCTCTGCAATGACACTTCTCCTCATACATCATACACACACACAGGCCTCTGCAGATACAGACGGCGAGGCCGGGCCCGGTCATTTCCCCAGACTTTGGTACCTTTCTTTGCGATTTGCGCAGAGCAGCAAAAATCCCACGAAACCGCAGCATCATCCAGAAGATGCGCAGAAAGAGGCGGGGGCCCGTGTGCACCGGGTGCCCGGAAAACACTGCAGAGAGACTGGGCAATAGGGTTCCGAGCGTCCTGCACGGGACCGGAGCTGCAGCATTCCGTCCTGCTGTCATTTTTCACATCCTCGGTTCTTATTGTCACTCCGGTCCAGCTCCGCCAGAACCGGGACACCACCCGATGCGTCAGTGCGATGGGAGCTACAACTACAGAGCATCACAGTAGAAAGTAGAAAGTGTCCGCTTACCTGCGCTGGTCCGCCGCTGCTCTCCCCGCTGCTGCGCCGGGAACCGTCAACTCCGCAGCGGCATCAGAAAACTATCCACCTCCTCCTCGGTGCTGTCGGCGTTACCGGAGCTCTGACTCCGTGTTTCCTGTCAATGCGGTGCAGGTCTCTGTCTCTCTCTCTCTCTCTCTCTCTCTCTCTCGTGGACTCTCTGCACTCTTCCCCTCCTTCAGCTGTTCTCTCTCCGGTCCGCAAGCGCGCATCCCCGGCTGTGTCGCCGCGTGCACACGCTCCACACGTAACCAGGGGTTGGCGGACAGGTGGTGGGGGTGGAGGGCAGTGGGAGCTCGAGGACTCCTGAGGCTAAAATATAAGGACGCTTTAGTCAGAAGGATATAGCTTTACACAGTAGAAATCACATGTGTAAGATTGCATGTAATACCTGTGCTTTTAGTAGAAATGGGGAAATGTCATGGTAAGAAAAATGTGAAAATATTTATTTACATACTACAAACCCACACGTCAGTGAAGGAACATGACATTAAAGCAGGTAAAATTAAAAGAATACAACAAAAACTCACCCTCCCTTGACTTAGCTTGAATAGCGGCTGTTCACAAGTTGGAGTCACGTGGTTCTAAAAGCCACCTAGCTGGTTTCATGGTGGGAAAAAGTCTGAAAGCATCCATTGAAACTTCTCAAACCGTCTCTCTGTCCACTCATATGCTCAGTGTATGACAGCAGTCATGTTTTGCCAAAATATGGTTAAATACCTGTTTTTTTTCGTCACTACAACGCAGTTAGCTTAGCTGTTAACATCCTCCGCTAGCAACCAAAATAAGCTATACAATACAATTTTAGTTTTTACTAGCTAACACAAAAACTTAGGTCTTGTCAGAGAAAAACGACTGTAGCCCACATAAAACTGAGCTGTACTGGCGGGAGCTACGACTAAAGCTAATACAACCCATAACAGTACAGAGCAGCTAGCATTAGCCACCCTTCCCTACTCTTCGGCCTTGTCACGTGCAGTGGCTCCTTCCAGGTATGGTGGGTCAGTGTGGCATCATGTTACATGAGAACAAGCTCTGGACTATTTTATTACATTTTATTATTTTTTTTTAATTTATTGAATTATTCTCTCAGGTTGTTCGCGTGCATTCTTTTTGTTTTGAGGGGAAACTTTTAATTTTTAAGATAAATAGGCTATTAAGAAAAACATAGTGCATGGAAGTAAATAAGGCCAAATAAAGCTGATGGTGCAGTATAATATGCATCAGTTATGTATGATTCATATATTATTTTACATATGGCACCTGCTGAGACCCTCGTGTGTGTTACCACAAAACTGCTTTGTCTTACAAGCATATACTGCATACTACAGGATCTGACTGGCCTATTTTCAAAATATAATTTAATGCATCCACTGACATAAGTTATCTCCACATATTATACTGTGTATTGGCTCCAAAACGCCAAAAATGTTGAGCTCGGGATCATTTCTATAACATTTAAACATCATATATTCTGCATGATGTTTAAATGTTATTTCAGAGCCTAGAAGTTAAAAGACACAAAGTTCATGGTAAAATGC
Source organism: Oplegnathus fasciatus (assembly GCA_003416845.1). NCBI lineage: Eukaryota > Metazoa > Chordata > Actinopteri > Centrarchiformes > Oplegnathidae > Oplegnathus > Oplegnathus fasciatus. The sequence continues at coordinate 1,005,368 of NTHP01000057.1, forward strand.
AGGACTGAGTCACTTTCACAAAAAAGCTAAACATATTTTTTAGCAAAGTGTAAAAGTGTGATTCTCAAGTGCTGACAGCAATGACTCAGTGTGGTAAAATAAGGACTACCCAAAATGCCCTCGCTCAAAACACAGAGTCAGCCAATAGTGAGCCTCCAGAGAGGGTGTGTGTCAGGGCTGCATACATCGCACCATTCATACGCTTTAATACACACCATTTAGAGATTAATCCCTCTGAAAGCCTTCTTTATTCCTTATTACTGTACACGTGCTTCTGACTCTATTAATGCACACAAACACTGAGCTTCTACAAGATATTTTCCCATAAAAAAAATTTTAAAAATAAAAATAATAATTGTGTTGATAACTCCACACATGCTGTTTGAGGCAGTCGTGTAAATAAAAAACCTTCAATGAAAGAAGGACAGATTTTTCAGTTTTAAGTGATAATCATCTGCAGAGGTAGGCAGCATGAAGAAAACATTCTCTCTGTGTCAGCAGCTGAGAACAAGTGTTAAAGTGAAGGAGATTCATGTGTGGGATTTTGACCAGCATAAGGAAACTAAACAAAGTACTATACTACTAGTCAGGGCACCCACCACTAACAGAGAGCACAACTATATGTGATTGAGTACAGCCCAGTATCTCTAGGAATAATGTTAATGCTAGAAGACTGCAATACAGTAAATGATTTATGTCCACTGCCAATATTAAGTGCCAACACAGGAGGAAGTGTGACATTGTGATAGTGCAGCAAAAAGTCAGGGTGTGGATGCTGGAGAATTAAATGGTCATAACATGCACAGAGCAGGCCTGGCTTCTAGTCCCATCTCATACATCAAGTGCTGTCTTTTTTTTTTTTAAATATATGTAATATATAATAATACTACGATGATTATCTTTAACCAGGCAGGTTTTGTTGCCTAAACTTCATATCTTAAAGGTGCACTCCAGAAATTTTACATGTAAAAGTCAGTTTCCTGGTCTCAGTTTGGGTTTGGAGACCACAAGTTCTCAACGGAAAACCTGCGTTAACAACTGGGCATGTGGGCATTTATAGACAGGTGAGGTCTAATGAAAGACTGTTGAGTTGCATTATGGAAAATGTAGCCAGCATTTTTGGAGCTATGGAATAATCCATTTTAAAAATGGCTGTGAATGTTCAGCATTGTAATTGAATGTAATCCTGGCGTCCTATAATATTTCAAATGAGTTGATAGGAGGTGGACCTGGTACGCACATTTCTAAAACATCAGCTGACTCTACCTGAAAAGAGGAATAGGTGAGTGAGCAGGAGACACGAGAGGAAGAGAGACACACAACCCAAAATATACAGTGCCTCTGACTTGCCATGTACTCACAGGTTGCATTTTCAAATGTGGTTCATAACTTTGTAACATGATATCCTTTCCATTTTCCACTGAATGTTCCCACTGTACAGCAAACACTTCTAACAATGAAGAATTGAGGTTAAACCCTTTAATCTCATCTTACACTTTAAAAAGCACCATGCCTGCAGATCTCAGCAATGAATAAGAAACAACAATATTGTTTTCACACGTTTTTTGTGAAAATTCCACGTGATTACGCATAAAACAGAACATTTCATGTCTGAAGAGTTTTCACCTCTAAAATCAAACTGTGTATAATCAACCATATAATCACGTCTATAAACTTTATAAAACACATAAATAGAATCAATGAAGCTTCTACTGTCAATACAAACACAAACTATTAGTGTTTCATCTTCTGCCTAAAAACAGGAGAATTTATTAGGTACAAGAATCAAAAACTGAAATGTTTGATTCATTTAGAGGCACTGACTCAGGACATACTGAGTACATACATTTGGAAGATGTTAGAAGAGCTCCCATACTGTGTGTTTCTGGAGAGAGAGAGAGAGAGAGAGAGAGAGAGAGGTAATTTATTGTCACTTTCTAAGGATGTTCTATTTATTGTATTCTTTATTTTTTAATTGGTAGTACCAGTAAATCTCCAGCAGATGGCAGTGTTGCTATACGGACACCATGTATTGATCAAGAGAAACAAGAGTTAAAATTATTCCATCTGTTTATAGGTATTACATTTCTACTGTATCATGCTCCTCATGTTAGATATGCAAAACAACATATAACCAGTTTATACAAACAGTGCCTCTGGGTACTGCGCAACAAGCCAATTAACACACTCTGCAAATATGAGCTTGTTACATCAAGGTAACAGATACAGTTACTGTTCTCATTAGTTAACAAACAGATCTTTCCACCACGTCATGACTGGGGCACCCTGGTACAATATGAAGGATGACAGCAGGAATCATAGCAGAAAAAACAAAGGAGTGACTAAGAACATTAATAAAAACTCTGTGCCGTTTAATTCAGTGAGCCAGCATGCACAGTGCCAGGAACCTGGAACTAGCTCACCTAAATGGAATGCAGTCCATATTAATTACTGTGTTTTTCCTGCTATGATATGCCAAAATGTCTGCTGTGAAAATATATATATACTGTATAATGGGGCCCATGAACTTGAATGCCTTATAAACTGTAAGACAGCCATTATTAATATTAATGTAATAAGTTACAACAGAGTTTTTTTAGTCTATTTTCTATTCTAAAGCCCCTGCACACCTATGATCCACCCACACAGGTGTTTTTTCTTATTTTGCCCTGTTAGTCTTCTCCTCAGGACTGCATGAGTGTGTACAGACCAAGCTTGATTGACATCTTCCCGACTGTGCTATTACTTTTGTTACACATGTAATGGCAGGGCAATTTACACCTTTGTCACTCTTATTAGTTCAGCGTGATCATGTAATTCCCATCACGACCCCACCCAATGTCAGCCAGAGCACAGAGGTCTAATCAACCAGAATGAAAACACCTATGTGGGCGTGCAGTTCCTTTAAACCCTGAATTGGATTCTTCATTGCAAAAAAGGCCACCTTCCCCCTCCTAACGACCGGCAGATCTACAGCATCTCACACGGGGATGTCTCAAGATTTCAGAGGTTTCGTTTGTCACACGCTCAAACGCAGGGTGGCATACTCCTGAGTTCGTGCTTAAAGGCCGGTGTGTAATAAAGAATAATAATTCGAATAAGAAATATAAAGGAAGGGTTCTCAGTGTGTTATCGGAGGCCGAGAAAGGTTTCGGGGCAAAAGCCAACAAATGTTAAGTCAGAGTCACCTGTGTTTGCTCAAAATTACAAAAGTGAGTGAAGCCTTACCTTGCCTTCGGAGATGCCGCATGCTATGGTCATGAGGCACAGCTGTTGATGGTTACTAATGTCAGGTCTATGCTGGTCTCACTGTCATTACTTATTGGGAAACCTTAAAGTAACGGAGCCATGATTAATGTTATTATCACAGCTGCCTTTTCCTGCTATGACAAGTCAAAATGTCTGCTGTGAGAAAAGTCTGTTAGTCAGTGTGTCAGTTTTTATGGGTGGGAAGCCAGTGAGGGCTCTCGTCCTTGTCGGTCAGGGCACATGCAGTTTTACAATGCAGCGGACAATTATAATTGACATTTTGGGTACGCTTGCTTTCTCTTCCATTTCCAAATGACCTACGACCTGCCTGTCTCTCTGGTGGCCACCACTGTCGCCATGTCTTAGCCATGAAATTGGCAGGTGAAATGTTGCACCAAATTCCTTTGAGTGCGACCAACAACACATTCAGTGGATCAGAAATCTTCATGTACCACACTTTATTGCACGACAGACAAGACACACAGTCAAACACCATTATTGTACACTGTTTGAACCTGAAATTTGGCCAGTTAAAGCATTTCAAAGTTTACAAGATAGTCAGGTTAGTTTCCTCTTGTGAGTCTTTGATCACTTGGAGTGCGGTGCTCTGCTCCAGCTGGCCCTCTCTCTGGTGTGGAGCCTGAAGTGGGTGTTGAGGTGCGCTGACTGGTTGAAGCACTTCCCGCAGACATGGCAGCGGAACGGCTTTTCCCCCGTGTGGATGCGGTGGTGCCTCTTCAGCATGCTGACCGTGGTGAAGCTCTTTCGGCACACTGCGCAGCTGTACGGCTTCTCCTTGGTGTGCCAGCGCATGTGGACCTCCAGCTGGCAGGCAAAGCTGAAGCCCTTCCCGCACTCTTTACAGCTGTGCCACCTCTGGATGCTCTGGCTCGAGTGAGAGGAGCGAGGCGGGGGTGGCTTCAGGGATCTCACGTTCTTGATCTGCAGTATGCTTGCGCTCTGTTTTCCATTTGAGCGCAGTAACCCTTTCACCTGCTGCTCTGTTTTCTGATTCCTGGGAGTCTTTTCAGCGCCGGCACGAGAATCGCTCTGAGTCGCTCTGCAGTTTGAACGAACGGTCACGGAGGATGGTAAGCTGTTGGCTGGCTGCTGTTTCCTGCTGTCCTCCCTGTCACTCTCTGCCTTAATCTCCCGGGATGTTAGCGGAGACGGGGAGACACTCTGTCTGCTACACACAGTCTGAGCTAGAGGAGGATGTGACCTCTGTGGTGGCTCGATACGACTACAGTTTCCTTCCTCTGAGTCGCTTTCTTCTTGTGAACAATCAGTTTGAATGTTTCTGAGTTTTGGTTCTTCTTTAATCTGTGGCAGCAGCTCCACGCTGCTTCTCCACTCAGACTCACAGGCCTGGCCATTTTCTTGGGGCTGGACAGTGTGAGGGTCTGAAAGGTTACAAACATCACAGTCATGCTGGGTGTATTTGCATAAACATATCATATTACTGTGTCTTTGCAAGGATGCCCAAAGATGAACTACAAGGGGCTTTTTTTTTTAGTGTGCCATAGAAACAAAACTCCAATTCCACTTCTCTCTCGGTTTCAACTAAACTCCATTCAAAAATCTGCTGATTTAACCCTGCTGATGAGAAATCATACAGACCACCATTAGACCGTACTACTTCAGCTCTCAGATTAATTGATAGGCTGTACTGTAAAACTTCCTCCTGTTTGAGGAACATTTGCTAAAAAACTACTGTAGCCTGCTGTTTTAAGAAAATTACTGAGCCTGTGTAGCTATAGAGTAGTCAGAAAGTACGCAGACAAACACATTGTTGGTTTTGGTCTTTTCATGGGATTTGTCGACAATAAGAAAAATATAGAATGACACCAGTTTGGAATCATCTGCATATCAAAAATGTTCAGTTTCCCCGACTGAACAATGAAACATAACTTTGCTTTGTGGTCTGACCTTTACTCATCTGTTTAGACTTGAACATCAGCCGGCTCTCTCTTTGGTTCTCTGCCATGCTCACCTGTTTTCTTCTTCAGTTAATGAGAGATGAATTACAGGAAGCATCACCGTCTCTTCAACATGTCCTGTGTAAGGACTAATCAAGATACCTTTTCCCGCTGATATTGTAAGGTGACAATATGTTACTTTATTCTGGAGAGGGTTTGTAGTAGAAATGTGGACGCTATCATACAATTATTATTATGTAATTATTACTAGAAGAAAACTCACAATCTCACAAGATAGTTTATAAAAAATGAAAAGTGAAGCCCAGTATCTGTGTAAATGCTGCTTACGTAAAGCCCATACTGAAACAGGCGAACACTATGGCAAGACGTGTCCACATTTATTCTTGACAACACGATTATCATAATGACTTCGATAAGAAGCAATTCTACCATGTCGGTGTCTTTGTCCTGTTAGCCAAATATTATATTCACAGAACCTCATTTTCAGAAAATAAATCAGTATTCTCAGTTTTGGGGCAATGTGAAGAAAATAAACAACACAATAAGTATCACAGCATCATCATAACATTGGTATTTCACATGATTTGCTACAATATTCAAGTCGTAAGTCATCCTATAATTTTCAAAACACACATGTTTTTAAGTATTTAAAGTTCCACTCTAATGTGGGAACAATTGCTTGTCATTTATAAAGCCCCATTATCTTGTTTTATCTCACAGCAGTATTATCTGGAGGGACAGGAGCTTATGAACAGTTATGTGATCATCAGAGCCACTGTATCATGTAGAGAGCTGTGAACATGCTGCTCTCTGGGAGATTGTTACCATAGTGTGTAAACAAACCCACAATCCTGCCTGTTTTCTTCTACTGATGCTTCATGGCCTCTGTACATTATTATTATTATTGATGGAGTTGCTTTATGCTGTTTCTTCTGCTGCTGTGCTGCCAGTGTCCATTCGCTCAGATAAATGTAAAGCTGCTGTTCGCACCAACACACACTTCTGCCCATTGCTCCTTTTAAAACGGACATATTTTGAATGAGGTTTGGCTGTGTGATATGCGGTGCATCAGTACACAGAGCAACGACGGGCAGCACAGGCGGTCAGTCAGCAGCTGCTGGTCCTCACCTGGCTGCAGCAGGAGCCGCTGGACGGCCACATTGAGGAGCCGTTTGAGCCGCTCGTTCTCCTCCTTGGACCGCAGGATCTCGCTCTGGTACTCCACCACCGTCTCCTTCACGGCGCGGAAGATCTCGTCGGCGGCCGCGGTCAGCCTGTCGTTCAGAAACACGTTGAGCAGCTCCAGTTTGGTCATGTCTTCTACCGTTGTCTCCAGAGGTGGGACGTCCTTCTGTTTACATCCACTGACCCGGAAGTGCAAGTATACCGGCTTCTGTGTGCTGTCAGAGTCCAGAGGGACTCTGGTTTGTACCGCCCCCTGCTGGACAGGAGACTCCACTGCGGATTCATTATGATACTGAGAAGACCCCAGTTATACTCTCTGCTTTTCACACATACTCGTTATCATTAACAAGTTACAGTTATAAAGAAGTTCTTGTTGCTCCTGAACTGGTTTGAAGATTACATCTTATTATTAGTGAGGCGTGATTACCAACTAGCAAAGCAGGCAACTGTCATGGCAACCCAGACCCCCAGGAGCCCCCCAATAAACCCCTGGTTCCCTGTATGCATGCTGGTTTAATGTAATAACTCCTGGTCATTCCCAAAGAGTTTCCCAGTCTTAAAAGCTAATCCTCCAGGGAAGGATAATAATATCTCTCAGAAATGTGTAGATTCCTTTGATCCAGCTGATGCTGCCATGAGAGAAAAACAACACAATGTACAGGGAGTGGTCAGTGGGGGTTTGGGCAGGGGGTCAGTCATTGTCCACTAACAGTTTAATTCAGCCTCAGTTTGTGGGTCAGCTTTTGAACAGTGAAGGCTTTTTTCTTTCTTTCCCCTCTGGAACAGCCATGTTTTTCAAGAATGCAGTTGATGTCACTTTAAATGATGAATCCTTTCTGGAACCAGCTGCCTCACCAACAGATAAAATGTGTCTAATATACTGTAGACGCATAAAAACACAGAGCAATCTCTGCATTATTCCAAATAGTGTCAGTTTCTAGTGTTAACTGGAATAACTATTTCAAATATTTGCTGGAAAAAAGTGTAGTTGTCACCTCACAAATATACACTTAGTTGCCGGTTCATTAGGTACACAGAGTTAGTGCAGTCTCGTCCTGCAATAAATCCTTCATGAAGGTCATAATATTCACTTTTTGATGAAACTGTATTAGAGAGGTGTCGATTCAACTGTAAGATCATTTAGGAGGATGCACTTTGTGCTGCTGTTGAAATGTATTGTGCTATTTGGAGAGGTGTTTCTAGTATTTTGTCCACCGCATTATATCATGGTTGTCTGTTTGTAATGTCATTTTAATTCAGTCTAATTTACATAGCTTTACGTCATCGTATTTTTGTGTGGAATGAAATAGGTACATAAATAAACATAAACCGAGATGTTTGTTAAAAGCTAGGTTGAAAAATAAGCTACCAATTATACATTTCTTTTATGTATCGACACCTGATGTTGGTCCCCAAACCCGCCACAAAGCACTGGCTGACTTCCATTTTAAATCATCAGTCAATTATTAATGCAGCTGGTCATTAAAAGCATTTTTTATTTACACAGTAATTTGTACAAGTCGCTTTGAAAAGTAGGTTTGCGGGAAAGGGTCGGGACAGAGCAAATACGTATTAAGACCAAAAAACAAGCTGATCTTTTCTCAGACCACATTGATAAACCAATGTTAACACAAAAGAGAAAGAGACAACTGAAGACAGCATTGCTGAATTGAAATACAGTGTTTGTCAATTATATAAAGAACATATAAAAATCAGAAACAGTCCCTGAGGTGTTCGTTAACAAAGAGCAGAGAGCACTTATCCCAGACTAGTTGTTTCGAAGTACGCCCACTGAATAAAAGAATGGGTTAAAAAAAAAACATTTCAGCCAAAGATTATAAAAACCACTGAAGGACAAGCACAGGCTGAAGGTGCAATCCATAACATCCAAGTGGAAAATCTATAAACCACATATAACCTGACAGACAAAATGATCCAAACAGTAACGGGACTGATGGACTTTAGAAAACTCTTCTCAGGCTCTGACCTGAGCTTTGCTGACAGGGTCATCCTTTAAGTAAAACTGATACATTTCAACATCAAAATCTGGGAACCAGCTGGGCAACAGCAGTCTTTTCTGCTCACAGATATATATATATATGTATATAAAAAACAAGTAGTTGGGGGGCAGGCTACTGCAAGTGCAGCAGTATTCATTTCTATATTCAGCTTGCTATTCACTTTGCATACACAGTATACAGATATGACTTCTCTCTAAAATAACACTTTCATCATTCCCAACATTTAACACTTTCCAGGAATTCCTGACAAACTGAGGGTGTTCTACACATCTCACAGCACCACAGCTTTTTTTCCTTTTCCAGGACCTGAAAAGTTTGACAATGACCATGGACAGACATGACAAAAAACAATCTAAGCCCTGCAGAATAACCCTTCGGCCATCAGATGATCATATGAGCAGGGAATGAAAAAGGAGAGAAGAGGTCTAAAATGTGAAGAACAACAAATATGAACATGAAGCTTAAAATAAGTTTAACTTTTAAGGGGAAAAAAGTGTTTTTAAAACACGGTAGAAAGTGGGTGATGGTCTTCACTTCTTTTAAATATAGAGTCACAAGACAAAGTCGTGGGTGAGAAGTTGGGGCGGGGTGGTGTTGTGCTTGATGTAGCCCTCAGCTGTCAATCATCTCCGACAGCTCCTGCAGCAGGTCCTCCTCTCCCATGCTGGGATCCACGCCTTCCCCCAGCTGCTCGTTAGTGAACTCATTGATCAGCTCCTCAAAGTCATCCACAGCAGAGGTAGAGGCAGCAGCGCTGGAGGTGGAGGTGGAGGTGGTGCGGGACGCAGCTGCGCTCAGTCTCCGTGACTTGGGCTGAGTGGGACTCTTCAGGACTGGGCTGAAATGTACAATAAAGATTGTTGTTTATTTAGTAACTGACAATGCTGCATTCATGTCATTTGTGAAATAACACCAGTGCAAACTCCATCAGTTTTCACTGGACTGTCTCGGTTTTCTACAAAACACTTTAAGATTATTTTTATAACTGTGAAAATACACTCGACTTGGGTGTTTTGCTACAAGAAAATAATAATGGACAGAAGGGAGGTGAAGTTGTGTAGAAAATTTGTCAAAGTTCTTCTTCTTCTTCTTCTTCTTCGTCGATGACATTAAACACTGATGTATTTGTTAAATGGTTTGTTAAAACTACATTTTTGTAAGAAGGGCTGTGTGGACTGATCTTAATCAGAATTTCACACTCCTCACTTGAGGAAAGATGAAACATTTGAGTTCACATTCTAGAGTCAACCAAACTACACAAGGTCAACAGGAAGAAACAGTTTTGGTGGTATCCTGTAATAACAAATTTATAAATTAATCAATCACTCCCCACTCCTGCCAAGAGATATTTCCTTGGTGAAGCCTGACGTGAACAAAAAGTCAGTGTTCATGTTTAAATTTTAAGTTAAACTTAAGTTTAAGGATCTCTGTGGACCTTTACCTTTGGGGGACTGTACAGGCCTCTCTGGCAGCAGCGACACTGACAGTCGGCTTGGTTTCTTGGCTAAGACTCTGCTTGAAGACAGGGACTGTCTGGAGCTCCTCTCTCAGAGGGCTAGAGCTGGAGCCTGAATCCAACAGAGTGCTGGGGCTACGGGAAACAGCGGCGCTCAGCTGAGTCTCTGCACTGGAGGACAGGAAAACCTGACAACAGAAGAAAAGTCACTGGAGGTCATTAACAGATTCCCCTCATACTTAATCTGCAGGTTTTTCCTTTAATGTTAAGATTAGATGACACAATTAACTATAGGCAGAATATAAAAAAGGGACCAGATACAGAAAAAATATTAAGACTAACAGTGTAAATGAGTGTATTAATCAATTTATCCCAAAATGTCAATGTGTTAAGGACATGTTGAGTAGAAATGCATAAATAAAATGTGAAGGATACAAAAAACTTCAACACCAGGAAGGTGTGCAAAATAGTTGCAGCAGAGAGCATTAGAAAAATAAGGAAACTTGTAAAGAAGAATGCAATATGCACGAATGAGGAAAAATACAGGAATATAAAGGCAAATATGAAATGTGCCACATCAAATCAATTTATGACACACTTGAAAAAAGGAAATCTAAAATCACCATCACTGGCCCAGTGTGCCAACCTACCGGTCTGTCTCTGCCTGTCATCTCCTGCTGTGGCTCCTCCAGCACTGTGGAGGCACTGTTCAGAGGTTTAACAGCAGCAACAGCAGATCGCTCTGCTCCTCTTCTCTTCTGGCCTGGTTTCACCTGCACTGCAGGCTTCATGACAGACGGCTTCACATTGAGCTTGGGCCTCACTGAAAAGGAGGCAGAGTTTTAATTATATATAATGAAAGACAGAGTAGTTCGCCTTCCTTTTCTTTCTTTCATCATGCACGTACTTTTGTACAAACCCTATTTGTCGCCAAGTTATATGTAATCATGGCCAAACAATCAGGTTACTCTAAATCCTTTACCCCAACTACGTAAAACTGGGTTTTTCCTTTATGTGACATTTAAGAAATCAGGTATCTGCAGAAAGCAAGTGCATGTAAATGCACAGACTGTACTAAGGTGGATTGCCTTGTGCTCAAACAGAAACATGAGTTGCAAAATAAAGTATGTATGACAGAATTAAAGGGCCGGTACCTTTGGTGTCTGTAGTGTGTTCTGGGGATTTCTTCTGATTATCGTTCAGTGTTTTATCAGCAGTAGGAGCCTCTGCAGCAGGACCCTGAGGAGCTGCTCTGGCCTGCTTGGCGGGTGACAGTGTGGTGGTCCTTGTGTTCTTGTCTGGGACCTCCCTGGAGCTGCTGGGGATCTGTGAATGGGACTCAGCCTCCAGTGGAGAAGAGCTCTGCTGCACAGGGACTGAGGTAACGGCAGCGCCTCTTGTACCAGGAGTAGCGGTGCTGTTCAGAGGTGAAGCAGCCTTGGATTTGAGGGGGATCAGTTTACGAACAGGGAGCTTTTGGGTGGAGAGGGTAGTGTCAGGGGCCAGGGTGGCGGAGGAAGGTGATGAGGAGCCTGGCGATGTAAGACTGACGCTAGCAGGAACCTTCCTCTTCAGTGACCCTTCAGCGGTCTGTTTCTCAGAGGGCTCTGCTTCAGCAGCCATTTCCTGCTTGCGAAGGCGTTTCTCTCGCATGATCTCCTCGAAGGTCTTGACCTTCACATTGTTACTGTTGGCAGCACTGGTCTGGAAAGACACAAGAAAATGACCGTCACCTAGAGTCAAAAGAATAACAAGCAACCACAGCCAGTACTGCAGTATCTGACATCTTACTATACCTCAGAAGCAGCAGAATGAGTTTTCACTTCAGCACTCTTCTCTGTTGCAACGTTGCCTGCTGAATTCAACATAAAATTCATGTTAGAAATTCAAAAACATGTATGTAAGATGAGGATTAGAAAGTTCAAAATGTAAGTCACTCTGAAAGACATTTACAAGAGTAGAATTAACAACAATTCTGCACACATTCCTTGTGTCAACACACAGGGAATAAAGCTATAAAAATTGAAGTGGTGTCTTACTTTGGGAAGCCAGTTTCTTGATGCTCAGTAGGCGAGGCTTCTTAGCACTGTTCTCCTCAGTATCAGAGCTCTTCTTGTTTTCAGCCTCCAAGGCCTGCTGAGCCTGAATCCTTGCTGCCTTCTCCCTGCGGATCTCCTCCAGGGTCTTTATTCTAACCCTCCCCACGTTTGCCTCAGCCTCAGCTGTGTCAGACTCTTCCTGGCTCTTGCCTGGAGCTTTCTCCACGGAGTGCTTGGCCTTCTTAGGGCTGGGGTTCTGCTTCTGTTGCTCCTCGTGCCTCTTCTTCTTGGCGTGAAGGATCTCAGAGAACGTTTTGACGTGGCTGATGGAGTCCCCTTTGAGGGTGATGGCTCGCTTGATGCCCTTGGTGGTTTTGGTAGTGATGGTTTTGGCTGTGTTGATTTCTGGAGCCACGACTGAAGGACCATCTGTCTGGCTCTGAGACTGAAACTTTGCTGCCTTCTCCTGTCTGATCTCCTCCAGAGTTTTGATGCGGATCTGCTCAGGAGCTTTCTTTGACTCCATGTTGGTCTCAGCTGTTGGGGAGACAACAATAAACTATGTTTTAATCAATGTTCATGATTAATATCTTTCCAGACAAAATAATGGACAGTGTCAACCTCTGATATTCTTCAAACTTCTTACTTGGTTGAGTGGGTGCAACATCCCCAGCAGGCAACCCAAGTCTTTCCCTAATAGGCTTCAAAGCTGTAGAAGCAGAAGAAAGAAAGATTCCACCATTGAAAATTATGAGCCCCACCAAAACAACAACCTGTTTATATATACATTTCAGAGTCACAACATTGCTCTTCCCTCCTAAAGATAACATCATCTATCATTCGCATGATTTGGATTAAAAGGCTACAGGTGGTGTTCCGTGAATATCAATTAACTAATTCTTGATGTGTCCTGATACTCACCTTTCTGAGGGGGCATTAATGGCTCTTCCTCGTCCACAACTCTGCCCAGACGCTCAGCCAGACTCCTTTTCAGTGGGACACCTTCTCCACTGTTGACATCTACAGCAAGGACAAGTCATGAGCTTCTATTCTGTACTTTTAAGATTATTATTATTATTATTATTATTAGCACTGGCACAAAATCTGTTGATAAGGTGTAGCAAGAGTCCAAATTTACCGGTGTTGGCCATCTTCCTTCCAAGCCTTTGAGCCACATTGCCTCTTGGTCTTCCAGGTTCTTCAAAGACAAGTGTGCCTGGGTTAAAAGAGGGACCATGTGCTTGAGAACAGGGTAATAACGATAATACTTTTCTTTAGGACTGAAAGTAACAGTAACTATGCTACTACATCATTTGAGTTTTTTTCATCAGTTCAACATTGACATTTATTTTTAGTTTTGAAGTCGGGAACATCCAGACCAGATATCTTAGCATGGTAAATCCATGTTTCATATATATATATATATATATAATATGAAATTATTAAATAAGTAGAATCTGGGAGGAATGATGCAGAGTTGGGTATCCAACTCCCGGAAATTCTGACACTCTTCCTGCTTTTTACCATCTTTCGCCTCGTAGAGAGCTGGTCGAAAAAATGACTGGATGTTTTCTTTCCCTCCGTTGGCTGAGGTATCAGCACTCTGGATGGGGTAACCAGCTTTCTTCATGCTGGCCTTCAGGGCCTTCCTCAGTCGGATTTCCTCTAGGGTGCTCACTCCAAAGTTCAGTGTGTCATCTACCAAGACACAACATTACCCCATAAAAAATTCCACAAAGGTCACACAGAATTTGGGAGTGCTACAGCTTCGGTCACAAATTATGACGAACTATGTTTCCAAAGTTTAGTCTCTGACTGCAGTCTCACCTTTGGGTAGTTTTCTAGGAGGGCCAAGCTTGCCATCCTCTCCCTCCTCCGAGAACTGGTCTGGAGATATAAAGACACATGAGTGGTACAGACCACCAGGAATATGTTGTCTCAAAATGAGGAGAAAGACGAGACAAAGAAGTGATTTTGAAATTGAAATAAAGCTCACCATCTTCATCCTCGTCATCATCTGCTGGATTAATCACCACTGGTGGGTGGGTGGGGCTTGGTACTGCCTCCTGAGTTTCTGTCTTGATGACGCCTCTGAGCTGGGGATTGGCTGCAGTGGGGAGAGGGGCAGGTGGCGGGGGAGCTGGTTCTTCGTGCGGCTGTTCCTCGTTCTTGCTTAGACCTGGTAGAATTACATCGATTATCATGACTGTCTTTCACAGGTGGATGCAAAATTGTCTTAAACTCTCTGCCTTTAAATTCATAGTGTGTTTGCTTAAACAAAGTCCGACTCACTTTTATTAGGTGGGACAAACATGCCATCAATGTAGCGGGGCTTTTCATGGAAGAAGGCACAGTGTGACTTCTGGCAGCCAGCTGGCTGGTTCTCCCAATAACAAGGTATCTCCTTTCGGTTTTTCTGTTTTGATCAAAAAGATAGAAACATGAAATAGCATGCATGGAGGAGATGAGCTTATTATATCTTTATCGGATCTATGTCCGTAAAATTTGCCCTAATACATTCAACAGCACAACTGAATTCAAAGAAGGGTTAAAAAAACTGTACAGGATATTTTCTGGATTTTTCAGGATCTACAAGTGTAATTCACAGAACACGATACACTCATGACTCTGGACTGCAATGGCGGAGCTACTATCTCTGATACTATGGAGGAAGAGCCAATATTTTTATCAGCCTTATTTTCAAGGCAAGCATTTAGACATAGTGCAGATTATAGAAATCTACTGGGAAAAGGGAGCTTGATGATTATATTGTACTCTAAATCACAGATGAAGTTTGCCAACAAACTACAGACATTTCAGTGCTTATTTTGAGTAGCAACTGTTTATATTACTGCCAGTCTTTTGTGAACTGTGTTCATTGTGATGGAGCACAGTGACAGGGTTGTTGTGTGACTGCCTTTGTAGTACATTAGGTGTTCCTCCCAACAGGTCCAGAGGCAGGAGGCCAAGGTTTACACGGAGACTTTTTCTGCCTTTTACCGCACAAGACAAAACTCACACAGCCTGTGGTGGGCAAAGCTTGAGGGAGATATTTCTGAGCTTTCTTCAGTTTAAAACTCATGTTTAAATTGTGCTTACTGTGATCTCCATGTGGCGAAACTTGCAGACGGTACGGAAGCAGCGTCCCTCCTGCCAGAGGTTGCAGACAGTCTCATTGCCCATAGCTGCCTCACAGTGTCTGAATGGGCAGCTGTCTCCCTGCACGACAAATGAAACACAGTAAGACCCTACTCTTCCTTCTGGTTCCTTTCCAACTGGTTACACTATGTGTGTATACGTGTGCTTTGTGCTCAAACTTTGCTTACCTTAGAGCAGGTGGAATAGTAGAAGAAGTAGCAGTCATCTCCATGGTTGGTCATAGTAATGCTGTTATGCGTCTTGAGTGACGGAGGTGATGAGGTTACGGCCTTTAAATCCAGCAGCTGGTTCTCTTCAGGGCCAACAGGACTCTCCCTGACAGCACAGAGTACAGCAACACATCAGAAACAGAAACCCTACTCTACTAACCCTACTCCCTACTCTTAAACTGGTCATTTCGTCTGTATTAACAAGCAACTTTGATTTTGTTTTCAGCATTGTGCCACCTTTACCTGAGGTGGCTGAGAAGTTGTCTCCCTCTTGAGGGCACTGCTGGTAGGGTGTCTCCGAGGTGGTATGGAGTCCTGAAGGAACACTTGATCCATGAGATAAGAGGAAAAGGGGGGTGGGTCGCCCAGAGACACTTGTCTTCCTACGACATCCCTTTTCTGAGACTCTCAGAGACATCTTTATCTCCGCCAGACTGCTAAACATTACTGATGGTGGATGCAATAGAGTCCTTTGGGGATTTTGTTTTTATTATTTTTTATTAATTGGCGTAACCAGTGAAAGAAAGAAATAGGGGGACATAAACAGCCAGAAGAGAAAAAAAAATAGATCCAAAAAATATTTAAATTGATGTGGCAAAAAGGGGTCAAACGTGGGATGGTGGGTGGAAAAAAAATCCTCCACTTCTTCCTTGGCTTGGAGGCATTTTGCACATTTGGTGACATTTGGGTGATGGCAGTAGAAAAAAAATGGGCAGGATATTCAAGCTTCTAGAGATTTTCAGCTGTTGATTACCAATGCTGAAGAGAAAAAAAAAATCTTCTGCCAATGTATTCTCANGGGGGGCAAGCTATCCATATCCAGCGATTCCCACAAAGGGCCACGAGGATGGGTTTAAACCTACAAATCAATCAAAAACACTCCCCAGGGAACTGAAAAGGGTTATTAAGAGACAGACAGTTGTGCACAAAAATACAAAGGAGACAGTTGGACATTTCCACACACAGGTACAGCACCACTAGACAAATATGCTCTCAGTAATGACTCACGAGCAATCTGGAATTTAGTTATAACAGAGGTCGAGGTCAGTGGACAAAGTCACTGTCACTACACTGCATTATCAACCCATGTTTATAGATTTCAAGTGTCTAATACAGAATAAAGAACAATAAAATGATTAATTTTCGGGAGTCCAGACCTGGGTTGTTTATTTACTCTAGACATGGAGGCCTCAGTTAGACACTGATGAGGGGCCTGAACAACAACTCTGGCTTCCGTCATAAGGAACAGGAAAAATGCACTCTAAAGTAACAAAACAGCTCTTACACTGAAATAACGGGATAAATATTACGGTTACTAACTGTCATTCCACGACAGACAAATAGTTCTCCCGGGACCACAATCACAATAATAATGTTGAGTTAGGGGTGAAATATTTCAGACAGCTGATCAGAATCGACGCTTTTTGGCTAATAACATGCGTTACAGGTTACCTTCAGGGTTGGTTCAAGATATGTGTGGTCAAAGCTTAAAAACTAAGACAGTCAAGAAAACGATCAGATACTTACTGTTGAATAACAAAAAGTAGCCCAAAGCTAGCTGGAACGAACTACGAGCGATTCCCAAAATGGAAAGACACTAACGTTACTGTAAAGAAATCGGCAAACGAATGATGATGTTAGGTAAATAAACGATAGAGTGAATTTAGATTAGTAGCTAGCCTGGCTAACTATTAGCTCTTATCAGAATCCTGTAGCGATATATTGTTAACATTTGACATATTATGCTCGTCGAGTTAGGGGTTGTTTTAGCTAGGCTATATAACGTAACAGAGGCCTACCTAAACCACCAATTCCTCGCGACCTTATCGTTAACGTTAGCTAAATGTTAAAACGGCTGTTTATTTAGTATTTACTTTCATATTTTAACATTACGGTGTAACAGCCAAATGTATTATGTAACCAAAGTATGCAGAGTTCATTACCAGTTTCAGATTTAAAAAGATTAAAAACTTGAGTAGTGTAGGAACCCCGTCCCGTTCGTTCACTGCCGTTGCCGCACGGAGACTAAACCAAAATGGCGGCAGCAGGATAAAAATACGAGGGTGGGCCACCCTATATGCTGCGTTCATGTCCAGTGGAAAGATGGTAAATTCGAGTACTTTAGTGTACTACAGAGAGCCCGGAGGGGCTTTGCTCAGTGTCCCACTCGATTACTTCTACTCCACTACAATTCAGAGGGAAATATTGTGCTTTCTTTTTAACGTCGACCAACTACAAAATGATACTAAACACTATTGCTTCAACAATAATAATAATAATAATAAACCAATATGCCACGATCACCGGTGCCCATTTTTTTTACTTTACTTTCAATACTTTAAGTACATTTTGCTGACAAATGACCAGTTGAGTTTACCAATACTTCACCACTTCAATCACTTTTGTGTTGTTAGTGTTTGCTGGTTCAATTAAGTAAACAAATTCTGAACTAATACGAGAGCTAGACCGTTTCCATCCATTGACGTTGCAATAAATAATATTCCCACATGGGAGCAGTGTGAGCTCCTTTTTCATGTGGCTGAGGTGCCTGAGTGCCGTCTTTCATGTGATGTGGAGTGCGGTCTACTTGTACGTAGAAGCCTTGTTTATGTATATGCTTGAAATTATTTGTATAAAATTAAATTAAATAAATAAGTAGGGCCTAGATGGAGTCAAGTCAGGTCAGGCCAATGTCATGTATACTGAAAAAAAGGGTACAGAAATATTTACATATATGGATATGAATCAGAAGTAGTAAGTGATGGGGATTATTAGGTCATGCATTATCATCTCTCTGGCTGTGATAAAGAAACATCACCGTATTTTTCACTCTAAGAGAAAACAGAACAGTGCTTCCAACATTTTATGCAGTATTCGCAATTCCCCCCAATATAAATGTCTCAGCATATTCTCCACAGACAACTCAGTTGCACTTTATTGTCTTTACAAATCTTTTTCAGAAGTTAGAGGGATAAAAGTTTGAATGTTCCTTATTGATCAAATTTGTGGGTCAATAATAGCCTAATAATTTACCTTCAATAATAGTCGTACCTCCGAAATCCGTGAAGCTGTTAGAGTGAAAAGACTCTCATAATTAATTAATTAGCTCATAATTAATTTTCATCTTCTAATTAAAGATTTACGTTCCTCTGACGCAGTCAAATAGTCAAATATAATGTGGGACAGTAAATCTGATATGAATAAAGACCTATTACTTACAGATGGATTAAATCCAAGAACTAATATTCAGTGGTTGAAATGGTATGTTTGTCTGAATAACATGAAACACTGAATAACATTTACACATGTTCCTTATTCTGAAGTGCTAACCGGAAGTGTTGTATGTTTTATTTTGGTGAGTTTGACAGTGGCTCGGTTGGACCGGGTTTGACAGTAGTCTTCTTATCAGTTCCCCGCCTGGCTGCTGTTTCTCTGCCGCCCGCTGACACTCAGTAGCCGTAGTATCGCTTGCCTCCGCTCGAATGCAAACGGAGTAACTTTAAGTTAGCTTTACAGCCAAACTGACAACTTCAGGAGTCAAATACAAACTGCTTTCTCTTAGTTGTTGCACGTCTCAATGGACACTGTTCAGGTAGGTGAGTCAACTCAGGTTGACATGAGTTAGCATGTCGCTAGCAGGGGTTGGCTAACAAGGGCAGGGCCAGTTAGCCGCAAGGTGACAAACAGGTAACGATAGCTGTTTGGGTGCAAATATGAACGCTGTTTCTTTTGCACCTGGCTAACTACATGTTTGTGTGCCTTTGTTCGTCTATTTACACACCTTGTTTGTTGTCCCTAGAAATTGGTGTCTGGATTTTCTCTGGACCTGGGACCATTGAAAGAACCTCTTGGATTTATTCGTGTCCTAGAATGGGTAAGTAAAGTCAAAAAGTACTTTAAATCAGCTAATAAACCACGTTAACGTTAGTTACAAGGTGTCTTTATCTGTGTTCAGCCCACATATTTACTCAGCATTCCTCTTATTTGATCCTCGTGATCATGATGATGTTTTCTAGTGGTTCATTCAACTAATTCAGTGTACCAGACACCATGCAAGAGTCTGCAGTTTAGTTACCAAGATATTCTAATACATAGACTTAAGTGTAAAG
This sequence comes from Oplegnathus fasciatus, assembly GCA_003416845.1. Lineage (NCBI taxonomy): Eukaryota > Metazoa > Chordata > Actinopteri > Centrarchiformes > Oplegnathidae > Oplegnathus > Oplegnathus fasciatus. The sequence continues at coordinate 1,024,735 of NTHP01000057.1, forward strand.
GCTGAAACTGTTCAAAAACCGTTGCAGGTTTCTCTGTCTTTGCTTGGTTCATTTACCTTTAGCTCGTGGATTTGCAATGGATGTAGCTACTGATTTCCCAAGTGCCTGATTTCCCCTGTGCTGTAAGCCCTTACACTCTCTCATAGTAAACTTGAGCAGTGGACCACACTGGAAGCTGGAACAATTACCAGGAAATTCCCAGATATTGTGACTCCTGAATTGAAATAGTCCAGCTAAGATCAGACAGTTAAGCAGTGCCCCCCAGAACAGGAGTGTCCATTTGTTGTTAACAGAAAAATCCATTCAAAGTAAAGCCGATGATTATTTAAGGTGGACAAAACTGAAAGCAGAGATATGAGTTGGTGCTCCTGTGAGCCAGCTCTATGTGGCTGTTGTGAGGAAGGCCACCTGTTGAGAATCAAATAGCTT